>CM062819.1:1806528697-1806893701 GCA_031772625.1 Pinus tabuliformis
GCTTGGTTGAGTTCCTGAAATTTTTCCTTCTGTTTCTCTTTTGGCTGCAAAAATGTTTCCATGTTCCTTCTTGTTCCATTCCTTGAGCTTAAGCTTAATGTGTTTTAGTCTTTTTTGAAGAATGAACATATTGGTGCCTTCGATATTCAAATCTTCTGCCCACCATTTAGCTATATTGCTATAGAAGTCTGGATGAGAGAGCCAGATGTTTTCGAAGCGAAAAGGTCTATTTCTTGGAGTACCAATACTCTGCACCTCCAGATAAATCGGCCACTGGTCAGATCCTCCAAAGGGTAGGATTCTTGATGAGATTTCCTTATTATTGAGCATAAGATCCTCAGATATCATGAATCTGTCCAGTTTTGAAGCCACCTGAGACTCTCCTCCTCTTTTGTTGTTCCAAGTAAAAATTCCATTACTAGTTGTAATGTCCACTAACTTCATGATGTTTGTGAAAGACTAGAACCTCAGGGAGTCTTGACTTTGAGTTCTAGTTCCCCCTTTTTTCTCTGAAAGCGATTTAATCATATTAAAATCTCCTCCCAGTATCCAAGGCTTACCTGCATGTCTATCTCTAAGCTCTTCCAGAGAGTCGAGAAACTTGTGTTTTCCTTCCAATATTTGGGGTCCATACACATTGGTGATTAGATAAGTTTCCTTATCTCCAACAGCTAGATGACCACCGAGATATAATCTCGAGATGCTTCAGCATCTAAAATTTCTATTTTCTTAGGATTCCAAAGGGTGAGAATACCTCCTACTGTATTCTCCGCTTTGACTTCCAGAAACTCATAGTTATTGAGACACTTGCTGTGAATCTCTTTTAATTTATGAATGGAACATTTGGTTTCCTGAATGAAGATCACATCCGGAGCTATTTGTTTCATTCTGTTACTAATCAGTCTTTGTTTCCTTTTACTACCAAGACCTCTAATATTCCAAGAAGTAAACTTCATTATTAAAGATTAGTGAAGGAGTAGCTGGTTAGATCTTTCATCTTACCTGAGTCTATCATTAGCTTTCCACATTCCATTAATAGCACATTCTGCTTTTTCCGGGTTTCTGGGTGCTAATATAGGTATGGGTTTTACCGTTTTTACCCCCTCCTTGCTTTGATTTTCCTTTGTCCTTTGCCTCTCTGGTCCTTAATATTGAATTTGCCATAAATATAGCTGTTGGACTTTGTTGAACTCCTCGGGAGGTAAAGATTCTATCCCTTCTTTAGTTCCTTGAATCAAGAAATCTTCCAAGTCAAGATTATCTTTCTCAAGAATTTCCTGTATTTCTTGGTCCTCTGTTTCCATCTCACTAGGGGTCATCTCCTTATCCATTTCTATTTCAGCATCGCTCACCATCACTTCTGTCTGCAGAATCTTATCTGGTGTGTGTTCCTTGTCCTCTACTTTCTTCCCTTCCATTAATTTTTCACCTTTCATCTAGTTTTCTCTATTATCTTCTTCTTCCATTTCCAAGACTCGGAACCTGTTCTGGCTATTTTGTTGTCCTACAGATTTCTGTGCTTTTGTTCCCTTCTTGTTTCCTTTTCCCTTGTGTGCCATTTTGTGAAAGCCTTCGGAGTCTTTCATAGCATTTTCTTTACTCTTGATCTCTATTTTGGAGAGAGGGCAATCCCTGAACAGGTGTCCATGTTCATGGCATTTGTGGCATCTGAACGGAATGTGTTCGTAGTCTATGGTTTGAACCCATTCTTCATCATGAACTTCCAAGCTTATCTCATCTGGAAGAGCTCCAGAGAGATTCATCTCCACACAGATCCGAGAAAAGGAAGTATACTTTCCCTTCCTAGTGGCTTCAAAAGCTTTAACAAACCGACCAAGCTTATTTCCTATGGCTATTAATGATTCTTTTTTCCAATAATCAAGCGGAAGAGAATAGAGCCTTACCCAAACCAGGACTGAAGTAAAGATCTCACGTTCTTGGACAAAATTCATGATCCAAGGTCGCATATAGAGACCCGCAGCAGCAATGAAGTATGGCCCACCTTCAAAAAAATTGTCCTTGTCTTTGATATTCACAAAAACCACGGTAAAGAATCCCTTTGAACCCAAGTGTAGGTCAATGTTTCCTTTTGGTTTCTAGTGGTATCTTATCCACATTTGTAAGGCTTTTTTAGTGGGCCATAAACCCATGAATTTGTAGATAATTGCATAGGTTTGCATATATTCCCTATGCTCCTGCAGAGCATGCTCATTTAACGTGACTCTGGCAGTAACTGCAGCTTTGGGTTTACATGGGCCCATGTGTGCTTTGATTTTTGTTCCCTGTTCTTTGTCTTCTTCCTCGTTCTCTCTAATAATACTTTTCACTTTGGATTCCTGTCCATTTTGTTCCTCTTCACTATTCTTATTCCTTCCCATTGAAGGTCCCCTGTCATTTTCCATGGGTTTTTTTCCTTTGCTGATCATGGCTTGATTGAAGGAGGGAGTGGAGCTCCCTCCTCTGCGCCCCTCCATGGAGCGCTGCCTCCGCAGCTACTCTGAAACCCTATTAATTTTTTTCCCACCTTCACTGTCGACTTCCTCACCTTCACCTCAAATAAGATATTTATTATGAAGCATTTATTTAATATGAAGATGTCAAAAGGTTGATCTGTTCTTGATCATTTAAATGAATTTAATAGAGTTACCAGTCAGTTAAGTTCTGTAGGGGCAGCTTTTGATGATGAAGTTATGGCTCTGTTATTTCTGTGCTCATTGCTAGAAAGTTGGAATGGTTTAGTTATGGCCACTAGTAACTCTGTCTCTCGATCTAGTACTTCAAAGTTTGATGATGTTGTCGTTGCAATCCTTAGCAAGGTTATGCAATGGAAAAGCTCCGGTGATACATTAGGTAATGCTTTGACTGCAGAGACTAGGGGAAGAAAAACAGAAAGAGGAAAGAGTCCTGGATATCGCAGTAAGTCCCAGATCGGGAACAATGTGCTAGAAATGTGGGAATAAAGGACACTTGAAGAAAGAATGCAAGTCTCGGAAGGGAAAAGAAGGAGACACACAACAAGAAAAAAATCATGAAGCAAATGTGACAAGTGATGTGTTGCAAGATGATTTGATTCTTTCATTAGAAAATAGTATTGATACATGGGTGGTATATTTAGGGGCCTCATTCCATGCCACACCTGATAGGAAACATTGTCATGATCATGTTCAAGGAAATTTTGGACAAGTTTGATTGGGTGATGATAAACCCTGTAAAATCATTGGAATGGGTACAGTTTTCATAAAATAGCAAAATGGAAATCAATAGCTATTGAAGGAGGTAAGGCATGTTCTAGATCTGAAGAAAAATCTAATTTCAACACGGTAGTTGCGAGATGAAGGTTGTGTAACTACTTTCACAGATACAACCTGGAAGGTCACTAAAGGAGCCCTGGTAATAGCAAAAGGAGAAAAGGTTAGTACATTGTATTTATGTAATGGTATTTCTAATTTTGTTACTACTTTAACCTCTACAGGAGAATATACAACATACATTTCAGATTGTCTTTCATTTAAACTCTTCTTTTTTTTTAATTTAGTCGTTGGGTGAAGAAATTGTGTAGATTTTAATTTAACATGGGAGGAGCATTTAGATTTCATGGAAAGTTTTATAGAAATTCAAGCATTCAACATTTAAAAGGGAAAATGACATTAAATTTAATTTACATTTAATAGTTTAGTTTCTATCTTTTGTTTCTCGAAAATACATTGACATGAAATACATAAATTATGACCTAATGTTTTATATAGTGGGAAAATTTCACTCAGTCTCACCTAAGGTAAAAATTGGATTTCTTTAATAATGTATGTGAGATAATATTATGAGGAGAACATTATGAAGGGTTAGTTTATGGTTTAATTTCATTTATTATAATGTTTTATACTAGAGAATTAATTACGCCGTAAGGCGTTCCCTTTGAAATGAACTCACCAAACTGCCACGGTGTACAGTTTTGCAGCGTTTGATGAGATGTTAGACGATTAAACAAATTCTCACTGTTGGATGTCGGATATCATAGGTGGTTATAGTAATTTTGGATATCATAAATGGTTATAGTAAGTTTGTTACGAGTCGTTACAGTAACTACGGTTTGCAACAACTCAAAATACGTGTATATAAAGAATTGGTTGCATGCGCTTTAGGCTCTTCCTCCATGGCTACATTGAGCATTGTGTGGATGGCCTTTTTAGCCTCCTTCTTGGCGCTCTTCTGGGCCTCCGCGTGAATCGAAGCGAATGAAATTTTAGCTGCGGTTAAGACCACTTTGGCCGAGATGTCTTCCGACTGCGAATTAAAGGAGCAACCGTGGGTGCCCTTGAGCTTTTTGTTGGGGGCCTTGTGGGCGCCCTTGAGCCTTTTGTTGGGGGCCTTTTCTGGGCCTTGCCTATGGCTGCGCAAACTGCATGGCATGTGAATTAGGGTTCTGGTAGTGCAGATATAGGAAGGGTTCGCTAATCGGCATTACCCACATAGCAAGGGTTCACTAATAGGCATTACCGTGGGTAGGGTCGTGGCTGCCATGTGATGCCAATTGACATAGACTCTGCGAGGACAGGAAGAGCATTTCAAGAGACCCTGGGCTTAGCTACTACAGTCATCTAGACAACTGGGGCAGTACATGTGGCAATGAGTCACGAGGACACAGGTGTTGCAGAGGAGCTGGTACAGGCCCTCTATCTTGAGGTAATGGAGGCAACGCTTCTCTTTCTCGAAGCTACTGCTCTTTGACTCGGCCTTCTCCTTCTCCTCCCCAACTTCTCTCCACACTTACATCTCTTCCTTCATGTTCTTCCGTTCTCTGTCTCTACTATTTCAGTTTTTCATCTTGATAATCCCAAGCTCTTGTAAGAAACAATTGTTAAATGTTTGTCAGAGAATAAGATAAAGCGGACGAAGAAAATAACATATTGCTACTGTTGAGTGAAACCGTACCTATGATTCCAATGACCAACCGAACTGTATCACTAATCACCTATGATTTGTTCTTATATTATTAATATTGATTATTTTCTTCATCTCAGTACTCTTTTTGGTTGGCAGTCTCCATTTGGTTCACCATCTCCATGTATATTAACTTTTTTTGGTTAGCAGTATCCATGTGTCTTAATTTTCTTTCATCATCCAATTCTCTATCGCACTAGATAATTTCTCTAAGATCTTAGATATATAATTTTAATATTGTTGTTATTATGATGATAAACACCATCTTTATTTTTTATTGACCAATAAAACAATAGAATAACCTCATCCTTCAACCAATGGTTTAACCAAGACCTAGCATTATTATACCACTTTTACATAGGCTTAACATGGTTTATTTACCAATAATATTATAAATTAACCTTATCCTTTATATAAAAAATTAACCTCATTCTTTAATATCGTATGATTGCACTGAGAGGGCCAACCTTATTAGGGAGAATCATTATCTAACTTTTGACTTTTTCATGCCAATTTTAACCAACAAAGGAATTTAAAATACAGAATAGTCCATCAATTTTTTAAAGTACAGCCTGCACAACTTGAACTGGTAATGGAGAGATTGCAGGTTTAAATAATGACATAGTTTACACCTAATTATGACAAAATTGATTAGGAGGAAGTTAGTCAACGAGAAATCTGAGTTCGTGCATCATCATATATAATCGATTTTTAAGTCAAATTACTTGAGCTATGTACTCTATTTTGGTTGAATTTTTACCATATATTTTAAAATATTTTGGTTGAAATTTTACCATATATTTTAAAATGAAATTATGATGGCCTCTATTGGACATGTTTGTTTTATTGCTGGGAAGATAAAACTCTACCCATTTGTTATAAGATCATATCCCCACTGGTCCGTCATTGAAGATAAAACTCTACCCATTTGTTATAAGATACTATCCCCATTGCTCCGTCATTGATGCTCCATGATACTCAGTACAACCATGCAATAAATTGAAATTTAATTAGAATGAGGGGTCATATAGGCCTGTGTGTATTGGTACGCATGGTCGCATCCTCTGTCAAGTACTTTCTGGTGATTGAAATAAAATTGAGTGTTTAAAATTTGAAATTTCATTTAAAAAAAACTATTTAGATTAATAAATTTAAGATATTAAATATAATAAATATTATATAATATAATTGTGAAAAAGTGATTGTTTATTTTGTTTTTGAAGATTTTTAAATTGCATTTTATATTTTTACGTCGTAAGGCGTTTCCCTCTAAAATCCACTTTCCTCTTACCTTACATGTCAAAATATGATCCATTTGATATAATGTTAGACGATTAAAATGTTTGCTGCCGTTGATAAAAAATTTAGTTATAATTGAAACCATAATAGCATAGACTTCATCTTTTTCAAGAACTAGCAAACCCTGAAGATAGACGGCCATGGCTTGGGTTGTAGAGTGAAAGTAGACTTCCATGGTTTGCAACAGGCTTGCATTGCAGAATGGAGATAGATGACCATGGTTGCAATGGGGTTGCAGAATGGAGATAGATGGCCATGTTGCAATGGGCTTGCATTGCCTTGCAGAATGGAGGTAGACGACCATGGTTACAACGGGCTTGCTTTTTAGAATGGAGGTAGAAGACCATGGTTACAATGGGCTTGCTTTTCAGAATGAAGGTAGATGGTAGGCCAACCTGTACATAACTCCATAGAAACCCTTCGCCTTCTTATTTAAGGATAGTGAATTCGTTACAATAAGGTGAAGCCAAAAAGCTGGAGCAAAAGAAGCACCTCTTATCTTGCTCATATCCTTGGAAATGAATGAGATGAAGAACTTCTATTCCTTCTCATTCTGCTCGCTCTCTCCCACAATATCTATTTAGTGGTTGGTGATGTTCTTGGATTTCTACTCTTCTCAGCTAGAGCACCTACTCTTGTTCGTTGTTCTCGGGACCTGTATCCGGATAGGATGTTAGAGAGGCAGAGGCAGGCCATCGGGGATCTGATTTGAAATTGGAAGAACAAAGAGAAGTTCCCATTTGATGACTGGTTGAACAGACAAACTACTTGGCACATAGTATAGCTCCTGTAACGGGGTAGCTTAACTAAATGAAGGTAGACAGTTCTCCTTGTGTGAAATAGTGTTGTGGAGAGAAAGAGCATATGTAGAGGCAAAAGGAAAACTTTCTGTTTCAGTGGGAAGATGGGTTCAAAGGAGAGAAAATCGAGGGTGGGTTTGAAGCTACCAATCCCAGCTCAGGAAGACACATTTTCTAAGCCAATTCCATTGCCGCTTCCACTGCCGAAGCCCTCTAACATGAATCGTGCCTACAAGTTGCCCTGTGTTCCTCTTGAAGAAGTTACACTGGAAGATCTCCAGAAGATTTCAACTTTGGGGTGTGGGAGTAGTGGTAAGTTCTACAAGGTTAAGCATGCCAAGACTGAGAAAATTTATGCCCTCAAAATCATTCACGGAAAGCACTAGCTTGCTCTCTGAAAGCAAATAATGAGGGAAATGGAGATTCTCTGAAGGGCGAATTCTCCACACATCGTGCAGTGTTATGGCATATGCTCTACAAATATATGGAGTTTGGGTTTATATTTGCTGGAATGTGCGCTTGGAAGGTTCCCTTGTTTGTCTTCAGGGCAGAGGCCTGATTGGCCTACTTTAGTGGTGGCCATTTGTTTCCGCGACCCTCCATTGCCGCCACCTGATGTATCACCAGAGTTTCATAGTTTTATCAGATGTTGCTTCAAAAGGATGCATTACTTCGCCATAATGCACATCGGTTGCTTTCACATCCCTTTTTGAAGAAGTATGAACAACAAACTTGTGACCTGTCTCCCCTCCTGAGGTATTTACACCTATAGAATTTTGAATTCCTTTCTGTATTTTGATCATTGCAGAAGCTCTTACATAATTTGTTTGTGTTTTTGTGATCAAAATTAAAAAAAAAAAAAAAAACATGATTAACTAACTGTTCTGGATAGACATATCTATAATGGCTTGAAATACCAATTACTTGTTTTGCAGCGCTTTCCGTTGTCTGAAAAATCTTCTTGAATGATGATGATAAGTTTACTTGGACAATGTGTAGTTATATGAATCAAAATCCTTTTTGAATGAGAGATAGGCTACTTGGACTATGTGGATTTTGGTCCCATCAAATCACAAAGGCTAGTCTTATGTTCATGGATCTTTTCTCAATGATCATCATCTTTACAACATTGGATCAGTAAATTTTTCCCAATTCAAATTCTAGAGCGTGAATAATTGGGTTTGAGAGGCAAACACACCTCTGAGCTCACCAAGTTTCGTTGAAACGATATTGCCAGTTTTACAGCCTTGTTAGGCCATTGAACTCAGGGAGTTGGCATTTTGACTCTTTTGGAAAATGAAACTTTTATTAAAGCTGCCAAGCCTTGAACTACAAGCCTCTGAACTCAAATAGTTGGCACCTTGGCTCCTGTCATGAAGAAAAACTTTATAGCTCTTCTTGTTTGCTAAAATTTCAGAAATGTGCAATGTTTCTAATCTGTCTGGTTTGCTTCTGCATCTTGGATATCACTGCAGAAGCTCTTACATGGTTTGTTTGTGTTTGTGTGATCAGAATTAAAAACAAAAAACATGATTACTATTTGTACCTTGTGTCTTCTGTCCTCGAAGGGGTCTGATATAGGATTAAATCACCCACCATGCCCTGGGTGCATAATAGACAAGTGGAAACCCTCCCCTCAAAGCTGGAAGTTCAAAAAGTTGCCTGCTGGGCTTTGTTTCTAATTTTGGAGGGTAGATACTATGATTTTTTGGTGGCTATGAGTGAATAGCATTTGTAAATCATATACTATTACTCTCATACTGAATGGCTCTGCTATTGATTATCTGAATGATACTGGCAAGCAACCTAGTTTGAATTGTTACCCTAGTGATTTGGTCAAACCCATACCCTAGGATCTGTTATGTTCATTAATAATTCCCATGATTCTTGTATGATGCCTATATCAAGTCCATCTTGTAGGAGCATGCACACTAAACTAGAGGAAAGCCATGAAAGGCATAGGGTAAGATCATATTTTGAAAAGTATGCTTCAGACGGTAGGATATATTTAAAACATCATATTGGACAAAAGAATCTATTTAAGAGTTCGTATTGCTTGTAGAGTGAAGAAATTATTGGTTTTGGGCTAAGAGTTTTCTTCCATCTCTAATACATAGAATTTGGTTTTTCCTCCTCCCCTCTTTCTGCCTTTGTATCTTCATCTATACATCTATTGTAGTGGCCACTGCATAAATTCTCCCAAAATTGTTATGCTTGTGGTTTTATTTTCTGCGTGCATAATAATATAAGGTCTTGTTTAACATTTTTGCAATATATTCTTCCTCTTTCTTCTTTGTATCTATATCCAAGCACTTATTGTGGTGGCCACTGCATAAATTCCGTCACAGTTTCTATGTTTCTTGTTTTATCTTGTCTGCCAGCATAATATAAGACCATAATATAAGGTCTTAGGTCTTGTTAAGAAAGTGTCCTATATCTTTCAGTTTTTGTGTTTGCTCAATTGTTTCATAATATAAGACCATAATATAAGGTCTTAGGTCTTGTTAAGCAAGTGTGATATATCTTTAAGTTTTTGTCACTCATTAAAGCATCTTTGCTATTGAGAGGTTATGGGTTCAATTTTCTCGACACTCTTGGGGTCGACACTCTTGGAGTTGGGCTCTGTGATTGAGCTGACAGGCAGTGATCTCTTTGGGTGGATCTGACTGATACAAATATTCTGTGGACGTAGTAGTCACCAATCTTTGAGGTCTGTGAACCATAGAAAAAAAGTGTGCCATATCTTCAACCTAGGCCAGCACTATTTCAATTCCATGCCATCGATGAACAATTTCATTTTCCATTTTTCCATGAGGATACAACTATATTGTAGTGACCCTTGAGCCATCTTGAAATCAATGAACAATTCGATTTTCCATTTTACCACGAGGATACAACTATATTGTAGTGACCCCTCAGCCATCTTGAAATTGCTAGAGTAGACTTTTAAGGTTTTAGTTTTTATGGTTAGTAATTGATACTACAAAAGGATTATTGTGTTTGATAAGTTTATTAAGCTGTCTGGTAATGGCACCTCTTGTAGCTCAATGTTTTTTACCAATTGGTTGGCACATTAAAAATTTAGTTGAATTAGTTTATTGCGTTAAGGTGGTTTGTTTCCAAAGTGGATTGTTAGTGGTTGAGTTCTGTCTGTTAACTGATTGCTCCATTGAACCTGTTGCCATTCCATGTTTTCTATTTCAATTCAGTTCAGATTGGGATGTTTTCCTTTTATATGAACTATGTATTGTTTTTTAAGCATGTTAAATAAATCAACAATAAAAATTTGGACTCTACCATATATCTCCCTTTTCAGATTATCCACACCTTCCACTAAGAGATGAAGTTTATATTTATGTCTGCAGCTCCTCTTGTCAGTGGACAAAGGCTACAGAAATATGTTTACGATAAGATCTCAAATGAAATACCTGAAGGGCCTTACTGTCTTGTTTACATTCATACCTCTGTTCAAAGGAGTGAAAACTACCCCGGCATGTCTACTTTGTGGTTGATCTATGAGGAACTTCCTCCGACTTTTAAGGAAAGGCTTCAGGTGGTGTATTTCCTACATCCAGGGCTTCAGTCAAGACTGTTTTTTGCAACCCTTGGTCGTTTCTTCTTGAGTGCAGGGTGAGTATTAAGCTGAGTTTGCATTTTGATTCAAATAATTCATTAGAACTAATTGTTGCAGATGTGCTCATGCAATTTTTGATGTGTTATCCAGTTTATACTGGAAACTGAAGTATGTAAATCGTCTAGAATTTATCTAGGATTACATTAGGAAGGGACAGATTGAGATTCCTAATTTTGTGTATGACCATGATGATCAACTGGAAGACAGACCTTTGATGGACTATGGTGTTGAAACAGATCCCTTTCAAGTTTATGACATGCCTGCCATTGGATCATCTGATTCTTGATACTCCTTGAGATGGCCTCCTAGGCACTATGCAAACTTTATCCATCAATTATGGCCATTTGTTGTACAAAATTGTATTTTCTTGCTTTTCCTTCTGTATGCAAATGTGAGTGATCCCTTTCCAAGTGACTTCCCTTGACAGGAGACTGTGTTCTTGAGAGAAGGCACTTTCTTGTTTTTCTATTGCAGTTTAGTTAGCAAAAATCCTTGTGCTATAAAATTATGCCATTCCGCATTGGCTGTACATATATGTAAATAGTCAAACCTGAAAACATGGCAGCATGCAGTTACTATGCTTTAGTAGTTCATCTTGCCGAAGGTGTTGATGGAAAAAAGGGTGTGTAGTGCAGAAGCATGGTGCAGATTATTGTCATTGGAAAGAAAATCTACTTTTTGTGTTAAAACTTGGCTTTCAAAAGCATGCCTAGCACACATTGTCTACAGGGTTTTTGCCTCAAAGCTAGCCAATTTCCACTACTTGACTGAAGAACTACTCTTATAGTCAAATTTGTACTTTGATTGTTGAATTAACTTTTGATGTACCTTCTATGTATAGAATAATATATCCTGTCATGAAGAAAAACTTCATAACTCTTCCTGTTTGCTAAAATTTAAAAAATGTGCAGTGTTTATAATATGTCTGGTCTTCTTCTGCATCTTGGATATCACTGCAGAAGCTCTTACATGGTTTGTTTGTGTTTGTGTGATCAGAATTAAAAAAAAACATGATTAACCAACTGTTTTGGACAAACATATTTATAATGGCTTGAAAACGAATTACTTGTTTTGCAGTGCTTTCCCTTCTCTGAAAAAATCTTCTTGAATGATAATGATAAGTTTACTTGGACAATGTTCAGTTATCTGAATAAAAATCCTTTTTGAATGACAGATAGGTTACTTGGACTATGTGGATTTTGGTCCCATCAAATCATGAAGTTTGTTCTTATGTTCATGGATCTTTTCTCAATGATCATCAACTTTACAACATCGAAACAGTAAATTTTTCCCAATTCAAATTCTAGAGCATGAATAGTTGGGCTTGAGAGGCAAACACACCTCTGAGCTCACCAAATTTAGCTGAAATGATATTGCAAGTTTGTTCTTACTGTATCACACTTGGGCTATATCATTATTCCTGTATGGTCGATCTTCTTGTCCGTGCAGGGCAACTGGATGATGCACATGCCGTTATTAAAAATATTCCCTTAAAATTTGATTTTGGGGTGTGGGGACCCTTGCTCAGTGCCTGTAGGATTCAGAGATGGTAGCAGGGAGGATTGTACAGGAAAATTTATATGTTCCATCACCAGAATATGGCTGAGTTTAAATGGTGGGTTGTGGGGAGCCTTACTCAGTGCCTATAGGATTCAGAGATGGTAGCAGGGAGGATTGTACAGTAAAATTTGTATGTTCCATCACCAGAATATGGCTGAGCTTAAATGGTGCAATTTGCAAATGAAAAGAATTAAAGAGGCAGTAGCAGTTGCATGAGTTGTAAAGCAATTTTATCAAAGACTATGGTCCAATACACTGTGAACAATGATCAGTTGTTGCATTTTGGAGTCACTCCAAAATAAGGCAAATCATCAGAATTCTAATAAATGTTAATATTATTGGATGTTTTAAAGTCTCAATGATGTGTAATTCAATCAAACATAACACAATCATTTCTCAATCAGAAATGTCTTTATTCCTAAAATAACCTACAATCTACAATTCATGAAAACTTCCCTTGCCTCATTATTCAAAGGTAGAAAACCCAATTCCACATATAGAGTTGAGAAGGAAAAATAACCTAATCATGCATCAATCTCATCTCCATACAAGCTTTTCAAGGAAGTAGAAGTATAATGTCTAAATTCACCTCTTGATTTGGTGTCATAAGTTAACTAGGGGAACCTCCCCTCATCGGCTATTATATTAACCTTGTCAATTACATATCTTTCGTACTCTTACATGATGTGGCCTCGGCATTGAATTCAAGCTTCAAGCTTCCTGCAAATCTTTTCTCCGCATTGTAAATCCATTTTGATAATTCTCTGGATCCCATATACCATAATGAACTAGTCCCCTGTCCCACTTGTGACTTGTAAGACATTCAAAATAATCTTGTAGCCTAGTATTAAAAGGCCTCTTGCCAAAGCTCAAAATCAGATGAGGACTGAAGGTTGGAAAAATTCATAGCCGCGTCAATTTTGTTCATTATGCTTTGGGGTTTGCTTTGGTAAACTTGAAATGTGGCTTAGAGTTCACAATCAGAGGAGGACTGAAGGTTGGAAAAATTCATAGCCGCATCAATTTTGTTCATTATGCTTTGGGGTTTGCTTTGGTAAACTTGAAATGTGGCTTAGAGAATGAGCAGAACCTTGTATGATAATATTCCTATATTCAATCAGAAGGTTTGCAGTTAAAATCTCCATAGTATTCATAGGATGCATATCTATAACAATCATCAGATCAGAATGCTTGCAAGAGATCAGGAGACCCATATCTACAATTAAGTTTCTGTATCAAACCATACTAAAGCAACAATATCAAATAAGGAGGAGAAATTACATAAGAGAGACTCCAAGACTTGTTAATATTGCTTGTCATAGTATGAAAAATCTGGTTTACCTCTGTATCAGATCTGTAAAGATCTTAGAATGAGATCCACACATATTTTTGAAAATTTATGTGGATATTAGATATAAAAGATTTGAGTTTTGGGTTATCAAAGCTATAGATTGAGAACTACATGGATTGCTTGATAGGATGGCTGGTTCAATTTGTATATCAGGATTGCTGGCTTCTTTGTGGTGTTAGTGTGAGATCAATTGGGAATTGCTACTCGTTTCATACTTCAAAAGGGAAATGAATTTCCCAAAGATGGTGGTGATGAAGGAACCCAGCAAAAGCATAGAGAATAGCATAGCTGATTGAATAAAAAAATCAATTGTGTAAATACAAATAACACACCTTACAAAGTGATGTCTTCTTGAATATTGATCAATATGAATGATTTTCCTTTCACAGTTCTTGTGTTTTGATTCTTTATGAATAGGAATTGATTCATTCAACTAAAATTGGTATTGTTGATTTTTATGGTACTTCTGTTCTCCAGCTTGATGATTGGGTGTTGTGCTGAATTTACAAGATAAATGGTCATTCTCAGAGAGTATAAAGGGTAGAACGAGATGAATCACCAAGTGCAAATGAAGTGATGGATTTTTTGCCTGATATTGATCAGCAAAACAAACTAGAACTGTCCAAAATTTCCTCTTTCAGTGGGTTGTTGGAGAGTGACGATCCTTTCATAGATTGTTTTTTAAATGATGAAGCCATGGATGGCAATGGAAACAGCAGCAGACTACCTCAAGTCTAGTCCTCCAACCTCTTTCACAACAATTTCAGAAATAACAATGACAACAATAACAATCGTCGATATGAAGTTGTCCCAAAACAAGAAGAATTAGCAGTGGAGAATGACAACAAATTCAATTCTCTCAAGAGGACCCTCTCCTTAGCATATGGGGACGATGAAACCAACCCTGCAAAGAGATTCAACAACATGCAGAACAACTACAGCTACAACATCAACAATAATGTTTCAACATTGCTTAATGCAATGCAACCCAGTCAAACTTTCCAAAAGCAGAACTTCCTAAGTGCATTGAATGACAGTCAACAGAATTTCAGACTTCCCTACATTCAGAACATGCATTAGACCACCTAAGTAACTGCTCATCACAGAGATTCTGAATTCTTTTCAACAGGACTAAGATTGGTATACGTCAAAATTTTCTGGATACTAACTCAAAATAGATTGTTCTTTCTACAACTGATCTATATAATAGTTTCTATGGTATACATGAAAATTGTCATAATTTGTGCATGGAACGAACAGTAGCAGCTTGCTATATTCTGTGTATAGCAATAGGTATATACAATCAGTGTATTAGGTGCAAAGAAACTATCTATGGCTTCAGGCCTTTATTCATCAGACCATTGTAGCATTTCACTATGGTATATTATTGTTTATAGAGGAGTAGACAAGTTGTTCATACAAAAGCCTTCCTAGGGATGAGAAGGCTTATACTTCCACTTTCTGCATAACAGCAAAAACTTGTATGATAATATTCCTATATTCAATTAGAAGGTTTGCAGTTAAAATCTCCATAGTATTCATGGGATACATAGCTATAACAATCATCAGATCAGAATGTTTGCAAGAGATCAGGAGACCCATATCTACAATTAAGTTTCTGTATCGAACCATACTAAAGCAACAATATCAAATAAGGAGGAGACATTACATAAGAAAGACTCCAAGACTTGCTAATATTGCTTGTCATAGTATGAAAAATCTGGTTTACCTCTATAGTAGATCTGTAAAGATCTTAGAATGAGATCCCGACATATTAATGTGAAAATTTCTGTGCATATTAGATATAAAAGATTTGAGTTTTGGGTTATCAAAGCTATAGATTGAGAACTACATGGATTGCTTGATAGGATGGCTAGTTCGATTTGTATATCAGGATTCCTAGCTTCTTTGTGGTGGTAGTGTGAGATCATTTGGGAATTGCCACTCGTTTCATACTTCAAGAGGGAAATGAATTTCCCAATGATGGTGGTGATGAAGGAACCCAGCAAAAGCACAGAGAATGGCATAGCTGATTGAATAAAAAAATCAATTGTGTAAATACAAATAACACACCCTACAAAGTGATGTCTTCTTTTTCTGTAAGGTTATCATTTTATCAGTATTTATAGAACATAAACAGTTAGCAAAGCTACAAATGTGAAATGTTAATTGGTCTCTGTTAGTCAATTCCAGTTTGTGCCCATATGGAATATTGTCCAGCATGTTTCTTTGCAAAATAAACACATTGCTAAATAGTTATTTTTCAATAGTGAGTTACTACTGCAAGTCCACGTTGTAAATGCTAGAGCCTGTGGAAGGAGACCTCCTTATCAGTATATTCCATGTTACAGAATTCTTGGATTATATAGTTTATTAGATATTCATTGCGGCATACGGCACATTGGTCGGGGTTAGATACAGCGCATTAGATTCCATCCACAAAGGTAGCATAGTATTTGGTTCTCATTGATTGGCCACAAGAATTCACAATATGGTACAGCAAGTTCTATTGGACGTATACTAATATAAACAATGTACCTTTTTATGTTTTTGGCGACGATAATCCTTGACTGTTCATGGTTCCAATTGGATTTATAGTTTAGCCAAGGTTACACCATTTTGGGTTTCGTAATATACTCGCTAATCCTGGATTGTTCATGGTTCCACTTGGATTATGGTTTAGCCAAGGTTTCACCACAATCCAAGAGATTTTGGCTTTTGCAATATAGTCAACATCAAAGAAAATACAAACGCCCCAGATCCATTAAAACCTTGAAAGTGTGTTCATGAACTCTCTGAATCTGGTATAAAATGTGTATTGTATTTGAAATTTCAATTTGCCATTAAATTAATGGGACATGAATTCCCACAAAGGAGTTCAGAAAGGTGCAATTAAGTTGAGCTTTCAACTTGTTATTCAATTGATGGAAACTGAATATTAAATATAAGATAAATATATAAGAGTAGCATGTGAGTGTCAGTTTTATAAAGAAGATTATTTTTATTATTAATAACGATATAGATAGTTAGCTTCATTTTAAAGAGTTATAAATACCAGACTTAAAGGGTTGTAAATATGAGTTATTAATTGTTTTTACTGAAAACCTGATAAATAGCAATTTAGCAATTTATTTTTAATTGAGTGACTCAAATTCATGTTTTTTTAGGTTGAAGGTAAAGACACTAAAGTGGAAAAATTTGTGATGCCAATAATCATGGAGATTGTCATCATGGGGTGATAAGAAATTTAATATTCCAAGAAGAGGAGGTAGTAGTAGATTCTAAACAAATAAGCAATGCAACAACATAAATATTTGCAACAAATTTAGAGAGATCCACCTTCTTGAATATGCACACACTACATGGATAATGGATTTCTACACTTTATGCCCTACGGAATTTCCTTTGCAACATCTGTTGCAAATGCTAGTTTATATCTTTTCTTTTAATGCGGGAATATTATTCAAAAGTTTTTTAATGTGGAGAATTTCAAAAGACGCTCTTCTAAATGATGGAATATGTATTAAATTTAGTCAAAATAATCATTATTAATGTAATTTCATTTGGGAAGTTACGAGAGCTAAACGGGAAATGGATTCCTAGATATATAAAAGAGAAGGTAAGGGTTTATTTCAAGAGCTTTTTGGTAGGTTAAAAGATGCTAGTTTTGAAGAAGAATACTTACTAACTATTACAACCATCTTGGACATGATGCAAATGGTTTCCTTCATGGTGGCACGAAGGTTTTGTTAATGATACTATAATTCTTTTCTTTTATTTTCTTCATTGTGTTCTATTTAATTTCAATTTTATTCACTGATTCGTTGTCCCTGAGTGGTGGCTTAACTTGATTATGCATTATTCTCAAACACACTAAATGATTTTAAATAATTTTGAATACTTGATATATGGGATTTTAGAATCATATTTTGAGTTTATTTGTTGTAGTTTTTTATGAGACCGACAACTACCAAGGCTACCAAATTAAATTATAAACCCGGGGTTCATACAAACTTAATAGTTGTCGACACTATATGTGCAACATGCAATGTGTACTACTTTCGTTGATTTGATGCAATGAAATGAATGCCATAAAATCCAAGCCTAAACTAATTACAGAAATGGAAATTTTACTTAACTTCGAGAAAGGAAACCTTATTACTTTTTGAGAGAGGAAATCCTAGTTACTTTGCAAAAATAAAAGGTTATTCTACTTTACATTAATGTAATTGTTAATCCTATTTGCAAAAATGTAAAAATTAACCTATTTACAGAGAGTAAATGGTAGATGAAAAGGACGCCTAGTCTATGTAATAGAAATAACAATGTTGGAAATGGAAACCATAGATTAAGATGTATGAAAAAAAAACGAAATCTCTCTAATCACTACATTCAAGATAGATTTTGTCAACAAATTTCATAAGGTGCTTCATAATGTAATCATGAAAATCATCACTATGCTCTTCAAGTCATGAATATGTCCACTAATCATAACTACAAAGGTGAATTTCAATGGAGAAGAGGCAATGATTAAGAGGTTTTTGTTCTTACTCAACTATGGTTTTGGAGCCTACGGGTCATTCAAGCTATTGGGACAGGGTCCCCTACGGTCAAGTTTGGGGCAAAAGCCCAAGATTTTGTTATGTAAAGTGCAAAGTCTTTGCAAGTTATGGTCGTGAAGTGCGTAGATAGTATGTGTCATAAAGGGATTTCCCCTTCTTTAATGTAAGTTGTGCCGGCTTGCATAGATCTACCCGTCATCCACAGACCATGGGATTGTATAAAAAAGAGAGTCTTAGAGAGTCTAAGGTTGTTCAGTTAAGTTGATAGTTGATGATGAATGTAATGGTGTTACAGGGAAAAGTGTCTATGCAGAACTGCTAATCCCACTAAGGTTGGTGGCTACCTTAGAAACAAACAATGTAAAACCACTTTCGTTTTCCTTTATGAAATATAGATGAGAGAAGAATAAAGGAGACCAACCTTTGTCTTGCGCTTGGTTCCTTGCTCGATTCCTCTCTCTTCCGATAGTCCTTTGCTACTTGCTTTCTTGTATACCCAGCTTCACAGAGTACCTGTAGAATCAAAGCAGCATAACACTATATGAGAACATGGATCTATTATCATAAACAATCTAGGATGAGATGTAAATTGACAATACAAATGCATAAAACATAAATCACACAAGAGTATGGAGGAAAACTTGAATAGCTTTATTGATAATCAAGAAAGAGCCAAGAGAGTTACAACCAATTGTTCTGACCCAGCATCATCCTCTCAGCAAGTAAGCCCTTCTTCACCTCATGAAAAGCTTAGATCACCCAACACTATGATGTTGCCTCAAGAAACCAACAGCAATTCCTTACAAGATGCAAAATTCCATCCTCTTGATCTCTGGGATGAGGGATCCATATATAGATGTCTGCAAGGGAGATGAGTCAGCTTGTGATTTGATTAGTGTCTTCCCTCTGATAGTTCTTGCTTCCACTTGGAGATTGATGATCTCTTACTCATCCCTGGTCGAATTCAGAGAGGCAAGTGTCACAGGAGAAGTTTCTGGAAGATTCCATGCTTCTCCACCTCGCGGATTGACACTGCCATTTGTCCTTTCTTGCCCATCGCACCCCATAGAAGGGCCTTTTGAAATGCAACGCACCTACTGTGTTTATTTAGGTGAGATGCAATGCACTTTGCCTATGGAGCAGGTGAAATGGTCTAGTTTTGACCAATTCTGAGTAGTTTTTCATGGAGAACTTATGGGAGAAGCTGTAATCAGTTGACCTTGTTCTTTTAGGGGTTGGAACAACACTTTTAGGGACTTAGGAGCCCTTAGTTTATGGACATTTATGCTTGGGGTTGCAGTGCCCAAAAATTCCTATGCCCCCTAAAGCATGAGGTCGTTAATCTTTTTGATGTCCGGTGAAATGCTTTATCATGAGGATCCAAAGTTCTTTCAAGCTAGAAGGAGACCTGTAATAAGATACAATATAATACATTATCTTCATAATATTTTCATGATCTAGCTGAGGCGGGCATCCCCATGCTCAGCTTTATAAATTCATTTTCATGTACATAGGACAGACAATGATCTGAGTATAGACTGATGATTCTGGTAGAGCCATCATCCCTTAGATTGGATGATTATCTGTGCAGCAATGATGTACATTTGATGTCTTTATTTTCCTGAATATATATCGTAGCCCGGATGGATGAAACTAGATCCGGGGTCTTCAATCTCGTTCGATCTTCACTCAAATTACAAGTTGATCCATGTGAGAGATGTTCTAGAGTCGAACATGGAAAGACATCGCCTGATTACCAGCCAATGATGTAAACTGTTAACAGGCGTGAGAGGAATCACCGATAATGATCCTCAAGGTACTACAGTACAATTCACGTGGTGTGAATAAAGGACTTGGCGTCGAATACCACGCAAAATCTTTCGGTCGCAGGTCATTGATGTAAACCTATCGCCGGAAGTGAGAAACTTGCCATTGGGGCATGCAAGCTTCAAAGCACTGAAAGGGGTGCTCCTAAATCGACTTCTTGGATAATGAGCTTATGTCGACAAGAAGTGATCCATCATAGGAGGGCCTTAATGAATCCCACATCAATGACATGGAACGGAGCAAATGATTTTAATGGAGGTGAAAACGGTCGGGTGATATAAGGTTCAGGGTGGCGGTCATGAAAGAATGGAGCGTAAATGTATTGCAGCGGGTGAGACACAGGTGAATTCTCTGAGTGACTTCTCTTGAACATATCGGTGACACTGACATGATGGATTGGTAGCATTAACCCCAAATGTGGATGGTGTGATGTGACCATGGTGATGTGACCGGTGAATGAAGCAACCCAACCCGACTTGGATGCGGAGTGAAAGTGTCATGTTCAAGAGTGACTTGCTACCAACAAACTTTCTTCAAGTTTTCTTCCCAATTTTTCCCCAGTCATTACTGACTAGTACCTCTTTATTTTTGTCAAGCTTGAGGAGGATAACATATGCTTGTTCTATAATTTGCCCTTCGGGCAAACCCATTGCTATGTTTTAGCGAGCCTAGTGATAGTGAAACTCGTTCTTCTCTGCTATGGACAAGTTTTTCGCTATTAGGTTTTAACGAGTTTAACGACAAATATAACTCGGTCCTTTTCAATTTTAGAGAGTGTGAAAAGGGACGTAAAGGAAACTCCAAAAATTATTTTTCGTCATCTAATCCCTTAGGTCTGAAAAAGTATAAAACAATATAGAAGGGATGAATTTTCGGTACTTTTAACGAGTCGAACAAAACAAGCGCTCGATCTTTTTGTGTAATAATCCCTCAGGTCCAAAAATATTAAAATCATACCAACAGGGATGAATTTTCAGTACTTTTAAAGAGCAGTTGGTTTTTGCATACCAGCATAATGCATTTGAGTGAAAATCACTTCCAGAATCATCAATTTTTTGAATGCGAGCTCTGCAAGAGTCCTATAATAAAGGAGGGATAGCACTTCCGGTCACTTTAATGAGCTGGAGAGGCTGATGGCTCGGCAATCTTTTCATATTTTACGAGTCAGTTGAAAAGAGCTTAAAGGAGACTCATCTTTGAGGAACGAGTGATAAATTTGCGTAGCAGCTGATTCCAGGTAAGGTTTGGAATTTTCCAATCACGGCAGTGTCACAAGGATGGCTAATAGGATCACTCTTCGCAGCTGTTCCTCAAAAGGGATAAACAATCAAGTAGAGGTGAATGATCAGCCAATACAAAGTGGAGGTGATGATGAGAACACGACCAAGGCTTCAAAGGCTGAAGTAATACATTCACAATGGTTATTTCCTGGAAATTGGTTCATTTTTTAATGAGCTTAAACGCTGGGGGAAACACTTGCTCATTTCTTATGTTTATTTTTTAACGAGCTTGAATTTTGCGATAAAACTGCTCGATGCGGGTTTATTTTTTAATGAGCTTGAACTTTGCGGAAACATTGCTCGTGGCGGGTTTATTTTTTAATGAGCTTGAACCATGTACTAACACTGCTCGTGATAAGTTTGCATGCCCCTAGCATAATAACGCAAATCGAGGTGCATGCCCCCCAAGCTTCATTGCATTCATCTCGGTGGTTGGAATGAAAGTTTACCTTCGAGATCTTCGAAAGACTCGACTTTGATTTTATGAGATCGTAATCAAAGACTCGATTTGGAAAGGGAGTCATTTCATGTTTTAATGAGGTTGACACAGTAAAAGAACTATCCTCATAATCCACCGTATTTACAATATTTGATAGAAAATCAAAAACTGAAGGATGATTAAGGTTATTGGAATAATCTTCGTTGTAATCCGGGAGATGGGAACGATGGTGGTGATCTTCCCTTGGTGCCTCTCCTAACATCATTGACTGAATCATTCCTTTGTCTGTGGAATGCACATGCGACCAAGGATCTGAAGAGGTACCATATTCCTTAGACCTATCTATCCAAACACTTGATGAGCATTGATTTGGGTTTGCCCCCAGGCCAATAAAATTGATTGCTACAATATTTCTAAAATGGCGATGATCCATGCCGACAAAATTTTTAGGAATCTTCCGAATCCATTAGATATAGAAGATTTCATATTGCAGGTTTCCACTGTGGCCACTTTCGCCAGATTACTCGAAGGCAGTAGGGCAAAAGTACCCATTAAGGCAGGGTCTTTTAGGAGGCCTACTCCAATATTTTGAAGCGAATGATTGCTTCCATGGATCATTGGAATGCTTCTCGTAACTTGTGAATTGTTGGGGAGAAATGTTTGTTGGTCGACGATTGTAATTCCTCCTTGGAAGGGAAATGCAATATTCTTGAAGTAGGTCGACACAACTGCGGCCATGGCATATATCCAGGGCCTTCCCAGTAGGATGTTGTAATCGAGGTTTCCGTCGATTACTTCAACATCAATTTCTATTGTTTTTCCCCCTAGTTCAACTTGCAAGTTACTTAAAATCCCATATGGTGTGTATGATCATCCATTAAATGCTTTTAACATCGTTGACGATCGCGACAAGGGTGGTGAGCCTAAATTTTTCCAGCAACTCATCGACATAATACATGTAGATGCCCCCTCATCAATAATTATTCGATGAACAGTTTTGTTGAGGGCTTTCACTTGAATAAGGAAAGCTAGTTGAGCTGGTAACTGAGGATCATATCCTTTGTGATTAAAGGACACAAGATTAGAATCCTTTGGGTCTATCCCACCTATAGCTGATAATAGAGTCTACTTTTGGGAGGGGCAATTTTGCGGTACCACAAGTGTTGACATAGCGGACGACGATTTGGCCAGGTCCTCTACTATATTATAATTCTGTGCTACTTTGGCACGAGGATTAAATGTCGATTTGTGTACTACTCCCTTTGGAGGCTTTATTGTTAGCTCAGGAATGATGGGTGGCACAACTTTGGTCGAAGTTGTTGTCGAACTACTAGGTTGATCTTTATCCTTGTTATTCGACATTTGTGGATTCCCGTAATCTTTATTCCTTGTTGTTATCAAAGCATCATTTTTCTGTTTCGAAACCGACAACATAAGCACTTGGGATCGGGAAGCATTTTGATTAGCAACCAGTTTGGTTCGCAGGTTTGGAAACGGATCAGTCAATACCGCTGAGGTTTTTGAACTCTTAAAGAGTTTCTTAACTTTAGCTTTATGTGGACAATCTCTCGTCCGATGATCCTCATCGCATATCTGACACCCCACAGGGGGGTTCCCTTGCCCAGAAGGGTTTGCAGAAGCTTTTTCAGGAGATAATTCCTTTTGTTTCTTCTTCTTCCCTTTTTTTTTCTTCTTGCCTCCCGGTTGCTTGGTTTCTTTGCCTTTATCTGTCGAGACGGCATTTACTTCGAGGCAAGAAGTTCTTCTTTTGCATTTTGACTGGAAATCTTATGGGCCTTTTTAGATGTAACCTTTGTCGATTTCGTGTCTGTCACGCCAATCACGCCATCGCCGGCATGAGAGTCATTATTTGATTTAGGAGCGTCAGGTATTTTATCATAGAGCATGCCAGACTGAGTGTAAATTAAGTCTAAATATTGTGCATGAGTAATAACTTGCTCTTCGGTGATGACTCCCCCTTTTGCCACATCTTCTGTAATGGAAGGTAACAAAGACTTAATAAACCATTCAGCTAATAGCTGATCAGGAACATACGTTTTTACCATTCTACGACGATGTTGCGACTGATGAATATGATTGGATATGTGAGTGGCTGTTGTCTACTTGAAATTGGTAAGAAGTTCTGTTCCCATTTCGTACCTTATCGGTAACTGAAAATGGGTTAAAAAGGTGGTGGCTAGGGCACTGAAGTTGTCAAACGAAGCTCTGGGCAATTCGATATACCATTTTGCTGTCGGACCGGTCAACATCCTCTCAAAAAGGCGAAGTCTAATCGAATCATCGTTTAGGGTGTTTGATGAACACCACCGATGAAAGGTCATCACATGATTCGACGGATCTTCTCCCGGATTTCCATTAAATTTAGGAATGTCTGACGGAAGTTTATGTGGAATCGTTGGCCACCAAGGGGCGTAGGCGATTGGATCGTTTGTTAACCAATTTAGATTGAGTAACTCTAAAGTCGCCACGAAGGGTAACTGTTGATTCAGGTTAGGCGAAGCATACCCAGGATAAGATGGAATCGCCTGAGCAGTTGGTCTTTGCATACCAGCATAATGAATTTGATGTTGGTAAATTTGGTAAGGTTGATGGGCATAACCATTATAGAATGGTTGATTCTGACCGTTTTGAATATACGGTTGCCCACTATTGGCAAATATTTGTTGCTCAGATCCTTGGTATACCTGTTGGAATTGTGGTTGTTGGTATTGCACCAGCCAGGGTTGTGAAGCCATGTGTTGTTGCCCGATATTAACTATTTGACCAAGATGAGGGGTAATTGTACCCATTTGGGCCTGTGTCATTCCACCAGTCGGTGATTGTGGTTGAGTCGCAGAGTCAAGAGGTTGTTGCATTACAACCTGAGAAACCTGAGGTTGGCATACAACATGCAACACTTGTACTTGCGACACCGTCACAATAGCTGGCGTAGTTGGTATATTTGACATAGGTAAACATTGTTGCATTGAATATACAACTCCTGGTTGTTGAGGCAGTATCGGCACCCAACCGTTAGATGTAATTCCAGTTTGACCTGAACTTTGTTGTAAACTCTCATATGGTCGTTCTCCAGGAGGGAACAATGAAAAGGCATACTGCCCTCCATATGGTGGCAATCCAGTACTTAAAGGGTAGATTGGCCTTTGAAGACACATTGGATGAATTTGTTGAGTTTCAACATAAGAAATACCAGATGATAATCTGGATGAAGAAATAGGAACTGACCACGTCGTCGAAACAGTCCTTGATTGGACTCCGGCTTGTTGTTGATAACTTGCCGGGACAGATGGTATACCAGCGAACATCGTTGGAGTAGCATCAGGAGGCTCTGCCGCTGCTGCGTCAGATGACACAGTCCTGGATGTCGACGATTGTTCAGACATATCTAGTCTATCCAAAAGATTTCCTAGTGATTCAACAAGAACTTGCGATGAAGGGAGACTAACTTCTAAGACCAACGAGGGAACAGTGATGTTATTTCGATTAAAATAAATTTTAGACGCTTTGACACAACTTTTTTTTCAATTTTTAGGAGTCGAGAAAAAACAAAAGATGACTCTAGTCGCCTTCGATTTTTAATGAGCCTGAAGTGACAAGTGCTCAGATGGACCTTTTCCGTTAAGGAGTCTGAAAAGGAATGAAAGGGACTGCTCAGGAAATCTAGACAGAGGGATTACCAAACCAATCGCAAAACTACAGAATACTTTTTACGGTACAGCAGTCAATCTTCCCAAATGCTGTGTTCAGTGCATTGTGATCGATAGGGCGGCAGACACGGCTTCCTATGGATAAAGGATTAAGCCTATTGTGGTCTCCCAAAATATACTCGACGGTATGTGGGAGCACAAGTCCGTACTGGCACTTATCATCTCAAAGTGGAGGAATCACCCAACCAACAGTGAAAACAACAGTTACCAGGCTTTACGACGTCGGAATACATCTCTAGCCTAGACTTATAGATGTTGTGCGTTAGGTTCCAATGCGTTGTTAGATTCATTAAATTTATTTTATAGTTGATCTTTCTTAAGAAATTTTCCTTTCAGGTTCACCGCGTGATGTAGATGTAAAATTCATAAAATGCAATCTAAGATGGTAAACAGTCGTTTTATCTTCTTTGTGCAATGAAAATCCTAGCTACTAAGGAAATAGAGACAATATTCTTTCAACAAAGAGCAAAGAGCACACACTATATGCATTTTCCTAAATCAAACCAATCAAACAGTCTAAATGAAAATGCACATGCATGTATTTGTTTTCAGCCTTCTTAATATGTGAATGATAAAAAGAAAGCTAATGCGCAAATTTGAATTATTTTTCAAAGCGACAATTACTAACAAGTTTCTTTTCAAAATCTGACAAAATGAAGACAATGAAAACAGTTTGTGATTTAGAAATGAAAACTTGCTTTCGACACAAGAAAAACTACTAATTCAGATCAAATACAGGAGTAACAATATAATCGACTATAAAAAACAATCAAATTCTCTTCTATGACTGAAAACGACACCTGCGACACTTTCAAATCAAGAAACGACAGTACAATTACGCTACTTCTTTGTAAAGGAGAACTGAAAATGACTCAAAAAATACATAAGAACATTAACAGTTATTTGCACAATGGAGGTAGAATATCAGCAAGGAAGGGGTTTCAAACAGAGGTGTACTGACTACAGGCAGCAAAACTCTTGAATAGATCTGAAAAGAGTGAGCACAGAAACCAAAATTTAGGAACAAGGCCTTGTCTGATTAGCGCACCTGTAACACAGTGAAACTGAAATGCAACGCACCTACTAGACTCGGGAAGTGCGTTGCATTTGAAGTTCACAGAACAAACAGTGCGCTGGACCAGGGACAAGACTTTGATTGGGTTCTGGGTCACAGTTTGCAGTTCAGTTTAGGGATTTTGGCCGAGCAAGTGGTAATCAGTAAATCAATCACAGGGGTAGATCTAAGGAGGTTACTAGAGCCACCACGAGGGCAATTAGAAAGCTTGTAAATCAATTGTTTAATTCATAAACAAAACCTGGAGATTGACTGAATCAGCGTTGATCTACTTTGCACTTGCATAGCAAATGCAGTTCGAAGGCTAGCTGGCTTGACTTCAGGCTCCGTCTGTAAGTTTATAAAGTAAACAAATGTAGGTAAACAATCAATCTATTTGCTCCCCAGCATAGTCGCCATTTTGTTACAGGGAAAAGTGTCTATGCAAAACTGCTAATCCCACTAAGGTTGGTAGCTACCTTAGAAACAAACAAAGTAAAACCACTTTCGGTTTCCTTTATGAAAGATAGATGAGAGAAGAATAAAGGAGACCAACCTTTGTCTTGCGCTTGGTTCCTTGCTCGATTCCTCTCTCTTCCGATAGTCCTTTGCTACTTGCTTTCTTGTATACCCAGCTTCACAGAGTACCTTTAGAATCAAAGCAGCATAACACTATATGCGAACATGGATCTATTATCATAAAAAAATCTAGGATCAGATGTAAATTGACCATACAAATGAATAAAACATAAATCACACAAGAGTATGGAGGAAAACTTGAATAGCTTTATTGATAATCAAGAAAGAGCCAAGAGAGTTACAACCAATTGTTCTGACCCAGCATCATCCTCTCAGCATGTAAGCCCTTCTTCACCTCATGAAAAGCTTAGATCACCCAAGACTATGATGTTGCCTCAAGAAACCAATAGCAATTCCTTACAAGATGCAAAATTCCAGCCTCTGGATCTCTGGGATGAGGGATCCATGTATAGATGTCTGCAACGGAGATGAGTCAGCTTGTGATTTGATTAGTGTCTTCCCTCTGATAGTTCTTGCTTCCACTTGGAGATTGATGATCTCTTACTCATCCTTGGTCGAATTCAGAGAGACAAGTGTCACAGGAGAAGTTTCTGGAAGATTCCATGCTTCTCCACCTCGCAGATTGACACTGCCATTTGTCCTTTCTTGCCCATCGCACCCCATAGAAGGGATTTTTGAAATGCAACGCACCTACTATGTGTATTTAGGTGAGATGCAACGCACTTTGCCTATGGAGCAGGTGAAATGGTCTACTTTTGACCAGTTCTTAGCAGTTTTTCATGGAGAACTTCTGGGAGAAGTTGTAATCAGTTGACCTTGTTCTTTTAGGGGTTGGAACAACACTTTTAGGGACTTAGGAGCCCTTAGTTTATGGACATTTATGCTTGGGGTTGCAGTTCCCAAAAATTCCTATAACAAATGGGTCATTAGATTTGAAGAGCGAAGAGTCTTAGAGTAGAAGAGAGGCTTTGCAACTGTGTGCACAGAGGCCTAAATTAAAGTCCATAGCTGAGTGAGTGGATCCCTGTAGCTAAGTGCACAGAGTAGTCTTGAGTCTATAAGCAAATTTGAAGCATCAATAAAGAGATTATTATGGAAATATCTCTATTTTTCCCATTTATTTTGTTATGAATGAATGCGTTTATGTTATGATGAATATTGGGTTTATGATTTAATACTGTATTGATGCGTGATTATGCATGGTTTAAATTATTATATGAATGCAAGCAATAATATTTGTTTACACGGAGAATATATTAATTCATGCTAAAGATATCAGACACTTAAGTCAATCTGGGTAATAATAGAACTAAGAGTGATTACAGAGGCATGTAAGTGGTTGATTCGCCAGTTTAGGGTCTGTGAAAGATAGTCGTAGACCTTCATGAAGGCCTAGAGGCTAGTAAGAGGGATTTATACCGATAAGCCTCAAGGGCTTATTGATCTATGCGAAGGAAGGTTTAGGGCATAAAACGACATCACAATCATCTCTGGGTTTGGAAACTTGGTTCCAACATCCCCCCATACTGCTTCAGGTGAGACTTCAGTCCGCATTCCTCAGATTGATGCCGAAAGGGCTAGTAGTGTAGGGATTTGTTTGGAAAACTTAACTCTGAACCTGAGTTAGGACCCACTAAGCTAACAAATGGTTCCATTGTAGAATAGGTGGAGGCAGTGCAACGAAAAGAGGTTGTCCTTAAGGCCATACTGGGGCCTTTGTTGGATGAGGCATATACTATCTCTGCTACCATTCAAGAGAACTTGGCAGGCCTACAGAGGACACAACAAAAGGTCAAAGAAGACAGTGCAGGACCAGCGACCAAGCAGTTGGTTGAGCAACTCAAGCAAGCAGCCACGCAAAGTGCGTCTAAGCTAGCAGTGGCGCAAGTCGATCTAGGAGGTCTCCACACTAAGATCTCCACGCTAGAAGAGTGACTCGGGGGCGACTCATGATATTTGTGTTGGGGGCCTGTTGGGATAGGGTCCCCTGTGGTTAATTTTTGGGCAAAAGTCCAAGTTTCGGGGCAGAAAGCCCAAGTTTTTGTGATGTAAAGTGTAAAGTTTCTACAAGTTATGGTCGCTAAGTGTGTATATAGTAAGTGTCATAAAGTGATTTTCCCTTTTTTTTTGTAAGTTGTGTAGGTTTGTGTAGACCTACCCATGGTTCGTGGACCATGGGATTGTATAAAAAGGAGAGTCTTAGAGAGTCTAAGGGAGTTCAGTTAAGTTGATAGTTGATGATGAATGTAATGGGTAATTAGAGTTGAAGAGTGAAGATTCTTAGAGTAGAAGAGAGGCTCTGCAGCTGTGAGCGCAGAGGCCTAGAGTACTGCCTACAGCTGAGTGTGCAGATCCCTGCAGCTAAGTGTGCAAGGTAGTCTTGATTCTGTAAGCAAATATGAAGCATCAATAAAGATATTATTCTAGAAATATTTGTGTTTTTCCCACTTTCTTCTATTGTGAATGAATGCGTTTGTGTTATGATGAATATTGCATTTATGATTTAATACTATATTGATGCGCGATTATGCATGGTTTACATTGTTATATGAACGTAAGTAATAATATCTGTTTACGTGATAAATATCTTAATGCATGATAAAGATATTATACAGTTAAGCCGATTTGGGTAATAATAGACTTAGGAGTGATTACAGAGGTGCGAAAGTGGTTGATTCACATGTTTAGGGTCCGTGAAAGACAGTTGTAGACCTTCTTGAAGGCCTAGAGGATGGTAAGTCTAGGGAGTTATATCAATAAGCCTTGAGGGTTTATCGATCTACGTGAAGGTGGGTTTAGGGCATAAACCACCATCTCAATCATCTCTGAGTGCAAAAACTTGGTTCTAGCATCCCCCCATACTGCTTCGAGTGAGACTTCAGTCCGTGCTCCGCCGATTGATGCCGAAAGGGCTAGTAGTGTAGGGATTTGTTTAGAAAACTTAACTCTGAACTTGGATCAGGACCCACTAAGCCAACACAAGCTTAAGGGAAAAAAACCAGGCTTTTGGAAAAATTTGGTTAAGTTTAGATGTGTTATAGGAGTGCTATAGGAGGTGCTACAAGAGGCCTTTTGTCGGATGCCCAAGTAAATAAAATGAAATGGGATGGGAAAAGTTTTCTTATTGAGTAGGATGTATTATGACTTAGTTCCAAGTGGAATCACTCCAAAATATCCCTATTAACATGTGCTAAAAAAATAACGTAAAATTACTACCCTAAAAACTAGAAATTCAAGAACTAGTAAGCTAGTTAACCTACCAAATGCCTAACCTAATCAAGTTCAAATGTTATGGCGTAAAATTTGTTATTAAATTGAATTTTTTTATGACCCAATAGAGTTTGAATCAACTCAAATGAAGCTCATTAATATTTTTTTTAAACAACAGAAAATTACTACTATTTTTCTACAAGGGACTTCCATAAATTCTAGATTTCTGAACTAGTAGACCATTGCAAGTAGCTTAATGATGAATATGGATTTTCAAATATGTTCTAAGGATGAATACTTATTGTTAATTTTTAAATAACATTAAAAACAACTCGCTTCAATCATTTAACCAATATGACCTACAACTAAAGAAGCATGAATAGTAAATGCAAAAACAAAAGGCACAAGTGAAAAAGACATTCATAGGACATACATAAATTGTACAAGAATGATCTAAGGCTCCTAGCATGGCCAAGCCTAAAGAAAATCAGATCCCTATGAAGTAAATCAAGCTTTAAAAGCTAAAAATGGCACCAAACTTCATTATTTGAATCAATCCAGGTAAATCCATGCTAGAAATGAAATTGGAACTGCTAAATAACATGTTTTCTCCACAAGAAGACTAAGAAATACATTCCCCTAGAGGAAAATTCGAATTGGTACTTATAAAAATAAATGGGGAAGCATTCTCCTTGAAAGGAGGAAACTTTCCTCCAAAATATCTCAAATAGTTAGTTCCCAGCACTGGGAATCTTCATTAAATGACAAAGAGCACATTCCTAGATTTTCTCAATCACTGGAGCTCCAGAATCTGTTCAATAATTTCATCATATCATGTTCATTTATTATCCAATCTCGATCATCCTGTGGCTAGGAGAAATTCCCTAAATTATCTCATCCTCCAAATCTTCATAATCGGCCCAATACTCTACAAAAATAAATAATATTAGGGAAAAAATGCAAGTATCTCTAAACCTTCCTAATGAAAACATTATAGCTCAAAATATGTCATCTAATGTGAAAACAGAGGTTTAATGTGTTGAAGGATGGTCATATGGGCCTTAGTTTATGTCTAATTTGGAGGCCCATCAGGTTTAATTCCATGAATACATGATATTTAAGGTTATGTGCACTGTAAATTCAAAAGCCATAAAAACTAGTTCTTTAAATTTTATTTCCTTTTTCCTTTTATTCTTTTTTCCACTATTTTCCTTCACTCGAAAACGTGAAATTATTAGCCATTATTTGACTTGTTCAAATTGTCTATTGTTTCACACATTACATTTATTTTAATATTTATTCAATATTTATTATTAGAAATTATTAAATTATATTATTCTAATTATTATTTAGATTAAATAATAATAATACTTGATGTTATGTTCTTTAAACCACATAGTTCAATTGGATGTATTTAATGCTAGTGTGCTTTAATTTATTTCTTTTCTTTAATTTTAATTCTTTATCTCTCGCTAATATTTGTGAATGATGATATATATTAATTTACCTCATTTGTAATTAATGAAATTTTAATTTAATAAGTTTTCACGAGTTATGTGCCTACCATCTCTATTTCCCAAAAAACATTATGTTATTCAAAACATTAATTATTCAATAATCTCGAATATTTATTTATTTAATTAGAAAATATATTTACTTTACGCTATTTTACAAAGAATATTCAATTTTGATTATCGCCAGGGAATACCCCATGTGGTGAAAGAGAGGCCAACCCTTGTCACCTAGAGTAGGAGGATCTAGGATCCTTAGTGATGTGGTCTTAGGCTATCCTTATTTACTGGGACAATTTAAGCAACACTTGTTGTGCAACCAACTCACAAATAGATAGATCAACGACTTAAAAATTATCCTCTTCGAGGGGAAAACCTCCTTTACATTAGATAAATGAACAATTCTTGGATGATACAAATGAAAAGACCTCATTTTTATATATAGGAGTCTAAGGCATCACAATATAATTAGAGCCTACATAACAATAATAATGTAAGGGCACAACAATAAAAATAATGGGCTTCTATGGGGCACAATAATAACAATATGGGGAGTACATGGGCACAACAATAAAAATAAGGGGGCTACACTGACAATAACAATATGGGAATACGCTAGTATTATAGGGACCTAACATGCCCCTCTCCTTCAAAAAAGTGTTGTCCTCAATGCTTGAGTAGCTATGGATTCTTTTGTATAAAATTCCTTTCCTCCCATGTGAAATATCATATGGTTAGTTCTTCCACTTGATGAGATATTCTAAAATTGATTGATTTCGTAGTTGTCAGGTTCTTGTTTCCACCACTGCTTCAAGTTCCAATATGATATTTCCTTCCTCATCAAGTTCTAACAATATTTTTTGAACTAGGATCTTGTCACCTATAACCTTCTTTAAGCATGAAACATGGGAAATTGGGTACACTCGGTAATTCCAGTTAAAATGGGATCTATGTTGCATGCAATAATATTTGGGTTTCCATGTAGCTTTTGAATTGTTTCCATAAGTGCAATATCAATTGTATTGGATTTATATGGATGAGATAATGCACAAAAGTGTTCATACTTGTTAAGTCTATCAACTAATACCATGATAACACTCTTTCCTTCGGGCTTGGGTAAACCTGTGATAAAATCCATTGAGACCTCTTCCCAACATTGACTTAGAATGGCTAAAGGTTGTAATATACTTGGGGTATTTATTGTCTCAACCCTATTTTGTTGGAAAATCAAAAATTCTACCACATACTTTTGAATATAATATTTAAGGCCATCCCCAAAAAATTCCTTCTTGACCCGGTGGTAATCTTTTGAAAATCCTAGGGGCCCTCTTAAGGGAGAGGTGTGAAATTCCAAAATAATCTTTTACTTGAATTGCAAATTCTTACAAAGATATAAGCAACATTTGTACCATAATGAATCATTTTTATTGCTAAATGTATCATATGTAATGGGATATTTCTGCAACTTTTGAATGAGTGTCCACACTTCTTCATCATTTTTCCATTCGTCCCTAGCATGGGTTATTCAATCTAGTTGGATAATAGAAATGACACAAAGAAATGCTTCCACATCCTCATCCTTTGTTGAGAGTGCATATGAAACAAAATTTTTCTTCCCTTTTTTGTACATGATTTCAAAGTCATAAACCAACATCTTTGTAACCCATATTTGTTTCTCTTCTAAAGATAATATTTGTTCCAAAAATTATTTAAGACTATCATGATATGTTTTTACCTTGAAATGTCTTCCCATTAGGTAAGCTCTCCATTTCTCTAGTGCATGTAGTATTGCCAACATTTGCTTCTCATAAATAGGTTTGTGTAAATGCTTTCCTTTGATTGTATGAATTTCAAAATAAATGGGTCTTCTTTCTTGAATTAAAACAACAGTAATTCCATTTCCTGAGGCATCACATTCCACAATAAAAGTTTTTGTGGAATCTGACATAGCTAAGATTGGTTCTTGGAACATTGTCTCTTTCAGATGTTCAAAGGTCTTTGTTGCTTGTGGAGTCCAATAAAATGCATATTTATTTAGTAATGATGTTAGGTGTGCCACTATTACCCCATTATTCTTAAAAAACTTGTGATAATACCCTGTCAACCCGAGAAATACTCGATGATGCTTTATGGTTGTGGTGATTTTCCATTACTTAATGGCTTTAATTTTGTTAGGGTCTACCTTAACACCCTCATGAGATACAATATGACCCAAATATCCAACCTTTTGTACTCCAAAGAAACATTTAGATGTTTTTGCATATAATTGTTTCTCCTCCAACAGTTTGGGCACCCTCTCAACATGTTGAACATGAGCCTTCCATGACTTGTTGTAGATTAGTATATCATCAAAAAATACTAACACATTTTTTCTATGGAAGGGTTCGAAAATGGAATTCATCAAACCTTGAAATGTGAAAGGTGCATTAGTAAGGCCAGAAGGCATGACCAAAAATTCATAATGACGCTCATGAGTTATGAATGTTATTTTCAGAATGTCTTCAGTCTTAATTCTAATTTGATGATACCCTGAATGAAGATCCAAATTGGTGAAGTATATTACTCCATGTCATTCATCCAACAATTAATCAATGAGAGGAATGAGAAATTTATCTTTAATATTGATCTTGTTGAGATCCCTATATGTTACGAGAAAATTTAGTGTCTTTTTGAACAACTAACCCCTAGACCTAGTAGCAAGTCTAGAACAATAGTTAAAGTAATTCCATTTCTTTTCATATAGCTAACAGATAAAAGAAAGAGGATCAAAAGTACCAACTTGTATCTCTCACTCGATCCCTCTTCCCTTTGACCACTTTCGCTAATCCCTTCCATAATTAACTTGCTTTAAAGGTACCTGCACACAAGCTGAGCTAGAAAACCATCAAAGCATACATATCGATCTGTTAACTAAACATATTATGGAATCGAAAGAACAATATACATCAAAAAACACATGAATGGGAAAAATCATAGAACTCTTTATTCATAGAAAGGAAGATTACAACCCATGTAGATGCATGTTCGATTTAGTGTCATCCTCCCAGCTTCAAACCCTTCTCTCCTCATGGAAACAACAATTTGACATGATAACATTACTCTATCTACTAATCTCATCCAAGCAACATTTCCTTAGCTTAAGAAGTCTCAACCTTAACTAGCCAATGAGAGCTTGGTCCTTTTATAGCTGAAAAGAGGAGGTTAGGCCATTAATGGCCCTCATGAATGTTTTGCCATATTTGGGAAGTGGTTCCATGGAGGAAGGGATAATGGATTAAGGTTCATTCATCTTCTTCCTCATCCAAAAACGAGCCCAATCCTTCTAGAAACCTCTAGAAGCATCCATTGGATGAGGAATCCAATGAGTTCATTTAAAAAATTCGATGGATCTCACTCATCGCAGGTGATACAAAGGCCAGGTGCTATGCATAGCACCCAGATAGTGTAGTGCCTTCCATTCATTGCAACCAGATAGAAGGCCACCTAAGATGATCTCCTTAGGGACATTTTTTGGATAAATGGTGTCATGAAACTCATGGGAAACATGCATGATGTAGGTTAACTTAATTAGGGAATGAAAACAACTAAATTAGGGTTTGATGGACCCTAATATCTTTGATTCGGACCCTGGGGTTGATGTGCCCAAATTTTCCTATAACAGTTTCCCCCTAAAGCATGAAGTTGAAAATAACCATGTTGAGTGAGATGCTTTACCACTTGGAGAGAAGGTTTCGAAGCGGAAGGTGACCTGCATCAGTTACAATACAAATATCATGATACTTTGATTTTTTCTCATAATCTAGCTAAGGGAAGGCATACCCATGCTCAGCTTTATAAACTTTCATTACATGTAAAAATATAGTCATCTACAGATGTAGACCCATGAGTGGATGACCATGAATGTAAGGCCATTGTAAATTTGATATAGTACTCCTGAAAATATATATCGCAGCCTGGATGGATGAAACTAGATCCGAGGTCTTCAATCTCGTCCAATATTTCACTCAAGTACAAGTCTAACCATGTGAATAGATGATCTAAAGTCGAACATGGAGAGACATCATCTAATTACTAGCCAATGATGTAAGCCATTAACAAATGCGAGAGGAATCACTGATAATGATAATGACCCTTAAGGTACAACAATACATTTCGCAAGGTGTGAATAAATGATTTGATGTCGAACACCAAATGAAGTCTTTCGGTCGGAGGGAGAGACATCGTCTGATTACCAGCCAATGATGTAATCTGTTAATAGACGCAAGAGGAATCACTGATAATGATAATGACCCTCAAGGTACTGCAGTACATTTCACAAGGTGTGAATAAATGATTTGATGTCGAACACCAAACGAAGTCTTTCGGTCGAAGGCCATTGATGTCAACCTATCACCGAAAGCAAGAAACCTGCCATTGATGTATGCAAGCCTCAAGGTAGTGAAGGGGTGTTTCTAAGTCAACTTCTTGGATGATGTGCTGATGTCGACAAGAAGCGACTCTCCGCAGGAGGGCCTTGATGTATCCCTCATCAACGACACGAAATGAGCTAAATGATTTTGGAGATGAAACATAAACTGACGACACAAGGTTCAAGAATGCCAGGAATAAAAATGAAGGTTTACTGTATTGTAAAGGATGAATTTTTGAACTGAATGACTTCTCTTGAACATATCAGTGACACTGAGGTGAATTGGTAGCATTGACCCAAAACAAAGTGATGGATGGTATGATAGACCAACGGTGTGATAACCATCAAGCTGAATGACCCAACCCTCATAGTCACAGTGATGAGGTGAAAGTTTCATGTTCAAGAGTGACCTACTACCATAAAGTCTTCCTAGCTTTTTCCCATTTTCCCCAATCATTTTTGAGCAGTACCTCTTTATTTTTAATCAAGATTGAGGAGGATAACATATGCTTGTTGTATAATTCCACCCTTTAGGTGAATCCATCACTATTTGATGTTTTAAGGAGTCTAACGAAGGTGAAACTTGGTCTTGTCTAGATGGAAAAGTTTGTCACTATTTAATGTTTTTAACGCGTTTAACGACAAATATAACTCAGTCCTTTTCATATTTAGAGAGTTTGAAAAGGGACGAAAATAAAAATCCAAAAGTTCTTTTTTGTACATTTGTCTCTCAAGCCTGAAAAGGCATAAAATAATACAAAAGAGAACCTATTGATCATGTTTGACCAACGAGTACCTTTTTCATAGTTAATTTATCTCAGCCCGAAAAAGGGGTAAAACTATACTAAGCAGATATTGATTCTGATCCATTAACAAGCTAGAAACGACAAGGGCTTGGAAACCTTTTCATGTTTAGATAGTCTAAAAAGAGCTTAAAGAGGACCCCATTTTGAGGAACGAGTGGTTTCTAGTGTAGCAACTGGTTCCGGTGATGTTGGAACTTCTTAAAACATGTTAATTTATGTGAAGAGGCTGCCTAATAAGACCACTCATTGCAATTGTTCCTCAAAAAGGGTAAAACAACCAAGTGAAAGCATATGATCGGCTAAAGGGATGGTGGTGATGGGATGAAAACAACCAAGGCTCATCTCATGAAAGAGGCTGATATAATGGCAATCACGACGGTTAAACTGGAAATGGGTTCATTTTTAGACAAGCTTGAACCATAGGGAACTGTGCTTGGATTCAGTTTCATGTTTACACAAGCTTGAAATGAAAAAACTATGCTTGGATTCAGTTTCATTTTTACACAAGATTGAAATGAAAAACTATGCTTGATATTGGTTTACATGCCCCCAGCATGATGAAAGTGAGAGTCTCCTGTAACTAGATGGAAATCACTGTGGTGAAGCAGGATGGTTATCCAACACCTTTTTGGCTTTGTCCAGATAGACAAAGGTGAATGGGGTGATTCCCTTCACATAACCTACAAGGAAACTTAACTTTACCATTAGCTGCATGCCCCCCAAGCTTCATTACATTCACCTAAGTAGATTACTCAAGGCTATCAAGTGGATGGAATGAAGGTTCGCTTACGAGATCAAGTGAAAGACTCGACTGGGATTTTACGAGATCTACTCAATGACTCGACTTGGAACTTTGGACCTTGTTTCATTTTTAATGAGCTTGACACAAGACAAGGAATTCTGCTCATATTCCTTGGTTTCATTTTTTAATGAGGTTGACACAAGACCAGGAACTATCCTCATGGACCTGTTTCATTTTTTAACGAGGTTGACACAGTAAAAGAACTCTCCTCATATTCCTTGTTTCATTTTTTAATGAGGTTGACACAAGACAAGGAACTATCCTTCATGACATGTTTGATTTTTAACGAGGTTGACACAGTAAAAGAATTATCCTCGAACCCCTTGTTTCATTCTTTAACGAGGTTGACACAAGACAATGAACTATCTTCGGACCCCTTGTTTCATTTTTTAACGAGGTTGACACAAGACAATGAACTCTCCTCGGACCCCTTGTTTCATTTTTTAACAAGGTTGACACAAGACAAGGAACTCTCCTTGATCTTCTTGTTTCATTTTTTAACGAGGTTGACACAAGACAACGAACTATCCTTGGATCCTTGTTTCATTTTTTAACGAGGTTGACACAGTAAAAAAACTATCCTCGGTGGACCTGTTTCATTTTTTAACGAGGTTGACACAGTAAAAAACTATCCTCGGGCCCCTTGTTTCATTTTTTAATGAGGTTGACACAAGACAATGAACTATCCTCGGACCCCTTGTTTCATTTTTTAACGAGGTTGACACAAGACAACGAACTATCATTGAACCCCTTGTTTCATTTTTTCACGAGGTTGACACAAGTCAAGGAACTCTCCTCGATCTCCTTGTTTCATTTTTTAATGAGGTTGACACAAGACAATGAACTATCCTTAGATTCCTTGTTTCATTTTTAGCAAGCTTGACACAAGACAACGAACTATCCTCAAAGACCCTTGTTTCATTTTTTAACGAGGTTAACACAAGACCAGGAAGCATCCTCATATTCCTTGTTTCAATTTCTAACGTGGTTAACACAAGACCAGGAACTATCCTCAAACCCTTCAGATCACAAATCATAAGTGGTCATGAAGGAGAGATATTGTTCCAATGCCCCCAGTACATAATGTACAACATCATTGAATTGATTGTCAGTTGATGTAGGTATGGAACGGGTTGCCACATAATTAACCCATGGCGGGGATGATACCATTGGTATAAAAGGACCATTTAGGGAAGATGGTTGACTAGGAACCATATTTGGACCGAGAAATGAAATCTGGTCAATGGTGACAATTCTGCCTTCATGCCAGAAACAAATCACTCAAAAGAGTGCTGAAACAATAGCTCCCATGCCATAAACATAGCCGTTCCCAAGAAGTAAGTTATAGTCTAAAGGTCCTGGGACTACCATCACATTCAGATTAATGGTTTTTCCTCCCAAAGTAATAGGTAACTAAGGAAGGATCCCTAATGGCTGACTTGTTCCTCTGTTAAATCCCAACAGATTCTGTCTGACAGGCACAAGCGGTGGCAAACCAAGTGCTTGCCAAGCAGTTGAGGAAAGAATACTCACTGATGCACCTTCATCTATAGTAGTGCCTGATACAATCATATTACAAACTTGTAGTATGATTTTGAAAGGCACATAAGAAGGAAGGCAGAATGATGCTAGTTGATTCCAATCAAAGGAAGTGACTAGACTACTTGGGGGGGGTACCATAGAAACATGAGAATTAACCCCTTGAGTTACGAGAACTGGAGGATTTTAATCCTGTCTTGATGGAACATGCAGATTTCCCCCAATCTCATTTGCATCTGAAGAAACAAAAAGAACTTGAGTGGTATCATGTTCACTGTCTTTGGGAAAGGTATGATTTACTGAAGGTGAAACAGGTCAACTGTTACCTCAACCTATTGATTTGGGTCGGGTATAGACTTAGAGGATTCACTTTCAGAGAGAGTGGGTTTGACCGATGGTTGATTTTGGTCAGTCAGTTCATCAACTAGTGAAGGATTAAGGGATAGTTTCTTGTAACCAGAGGGAAGTTTCTGCGGTGAAGCAAGACGGTTATCCAACACTCTTTTGGCTTCATCGAGATAGAGACAAAGGTGAATGGGGTGATTTCCTTCACATAACCTACATGGAAACTTGACTTTTCCCTTCTTTCCATGACCTTTACGATCACTAGTTGATGGTATGTCACCAACATGATTTCCAGAGGTTGATGACATGGGATGATGTGAACGAGAAGACCATTCTTCTAAGATCTGAGGAATATCAGGAAAATTTCGAAGAAGATGGTCTCCCACACAAAGTTTGCATGGATATTGAATTTGTGAGGCTTAATGGATGGTTTCTCATCAGATTTTTCATTCAAAGCAATGGTTGCTTGGTTGCCCCTCTGCTGAATTTGCTTCTTCTTCTTCTTCACTTTCTTCTTCTTCTTAGCCACCTGATTACTAGTACCAATACTTTCACCAACGAAGAGGAAGAAGGGGAGGAGGAAACAACTGAGGAAGAAGACAAAGGGTCAACTTTAGGATCAACTGGAGCTTGATTTTGTCCAGTTGGAGGAGTACTCAATTACGGAGAAATCATGACATTTTGAACCAAGGAGGTTGAAAACAACCATACTGGCAAGCCAAGGTAAACCCTAGAAGGGACAATGTAGCCATATATGGAGCACCAATATTTCCAAATGGAGGAAAAGGACTAGGATTCCCATCAAAAGGAATTCCTTGATTGGTGGACTCTAGATTTGTCACCATATGTTTCAACCTAAGATCAACTAAAAAACAAGCGTGGAGGATGTTATCTGCGGTCAATTAATTTTTACGACACTAGAACTTAACTTTGCTTTTTCATTTTTTAAGAGTCGAGAAAAAGCAAAAGATGACTCTAGTCACTTTCATTGTTTAATGAGCTTGAAAGGACAAGTGCTCAAATGGACCTTTTCTTTTAAGGAGTCGAAAAGGAACAAAAGTGACTACTCTAGAGATACTAAGCAAGAGGGTTTACCAAACTAATCACAAAACTGCAATATACACCTTGGTGGTAAATTAAAGAGAAATTACCAAGGATTTACTGTATGGTAGTCAGTCTTCCCGAATGCTATGTTCGGTGCATTATGATCGATAAGGCGGTAGACTCAGCTTCCTAGGGACAAAGGATTTAAACCTATTGGGGTCTCCCACTATATACACGATGGTATAGGGAGCACAAGTCTGTACTAGTACTTACTGGTTCAGAGAGGAGGAATCACCCAACCTCAATGAAACGACAGCCACTAGGTTTTAAGACGCCGGAACACGTCTCTAGCCTAGACACCTCTAGATGTTTGCGTTAAATTCCAATGCATTTTTAGGTTAATTGAGGTTAATTTTAGGTTGATCTTGCTTAAAATTTTCCTTTGGGTTTCACCACGTGATGTTTTCCAAGATTCCTAAGAATGCAACTAAAATGAGAAGCACTCTTTCCATTTTGCTTTCAACAATGAAAATCCTAACTAATAAGGGATAGAGAAAACAAGTACTTTTTGGATCAAACAACAAAGAGCACTCACTAATGCATTTCCCTAACCATTCCTTTTAAGCACACACATTCAATCTCCTAAGATGTAACTACATGTATTTCTTTTTCTTTTCAGTTCTCCTTAATGTGAATTATGCACTAAAAAGAAAAAATGCACAATGATTCAAAAGCTTTTTTCACACAAATGTCGATTTATGACAATTCACTTAAAGATAAAGGAAGACCAAACAACACTTTCAAATTTAAGGAAATGAATATTTTCGACACTTAAATGAAAATATGAATCAAATGTACAGATAGACCAATCAATTATTCTAAGAAGGAAGATTTTACGACACTTCGTATTTGACAAAACAATCGACTGAAACTATTTTCGACAATGGACTGCAAATGATAAAACAAATACATAAACAAACATTTAACAATCCAGTCTAAAATGGGTCAAAACAAGGAAACAAAGACTGCTTTCAAAGACAAGAAATCATCTAAATCCAACAAACAATTCAAACAACTGAAAATTGACTTAAGGCTTTAGCTCCTAGATGGGAAAACTGATCCAAAAGGAATCAACGTAGGCCAGAGTGAGGGACAGTGTGATGCATAGCACTATCTCTGTGCAGAGGGTGCAATGCATAGCACCTTATCAGTTACATATATGGAATGATTACAAAATGATAATTTTAGGCTCAAAATTGACTCAGTTTCAGTGAATTCGACTTAAATTCGATGAATAACAGAGCGTAAAGTATGTCAAATTGTTTAAAGAGATGGATAAGCTACTATAAGGGATAAAATTGATCCCCAATGGAGTCGCCATTTTGTTACAGACAATTTAATGTCTTTTCGAATGACTAAACCCTAGACCTAGTAGCAAGTCTAGAACAACAGTTAAAGTAATTCCATTGCTTTTCCTATAGCTAACAGATAAAAGAAAGAGGAGCAAAAGTACGAACCTTTATCTCTCGCTCGATCCCCCTTCCCTTTGACCACTTTCGCCACTTCCTTTCATACCTAACTCTCTTGAAAGGTACCTGCACATAAGTCGAGACAGAAAACCATCAAAGCATACATATCGATCTATTAACTAAACATATTATAGAATCGAAAGTACAGCATACATCACATAACACATGAATGGGAAAAAGCATATAACTCTTTATTCATAGAAAGGAAGATTACAACCCATGTAGATGCATGTTCAATTCAGCGTCATCCTCCGAGCTTTAAACCCTTCTCTCCTCATGGAAACAACAATTTCACATGATAACATTACTCTCTCTACTAATCTCATCCAAGAAACATTTCCTTAGCTTAATAAGTCTCAACCTTAACCAGCCAATGAGAGCTTAGTCCTTTTATAGCTAAAAAGAGGAGGTTAGGCCATTAATGGCCCTCATGAATGCTTTGCCATATTTTGGAAGTGGTTCCATGGAGGAAGGGATAATGGATTAAGGTTCATTCATCTCCTTCCTCACCCAAAAGTGAGGCCAATCATTCTAGAAACCTCTAGAAGCATCCATTGGATGAGGAATCCAATGAGTTCGATTAAAAAAATCGATGGATCTCACTTATCGCAGGTGATACAAAGGCCAGGTGCTATGCATAGCACCCAGACAGTATAGTGCTTGCCATTCATTGCAGCTAGATAGAAGGCCACTTGCGATGTTCTCCTTAGGGACATTTTTTGGATAAATGGTGTCATGAAACTCTTGAGAAGAAAGAATGATGTAGGTTAACTTCATTAGGGAATTAAAACAACTGAATTAGGGGTTGATGGACCCTAATATCATTGATCCGGAAGCTGGGGTTGATGTGCCCAAATTTTCCTGTAACACTATAATATAGACACATATGCCATCATCCATCCTTCTTGTCCAACAATATTTCTAGAGCAAAGAATGAATTTTGACTAGGTTGAATTATTCTATCCTCTAGCATTTCTGCAACCATATGTTCAATTTCACTCTGTTGGGCATAAGGATATATTTGAGCCCTGATGTTTGGAGGAACACTTCCTGGAACCAAATGAATAGCATGATCATGATCATGAATAGGTGGGAGGCCTTTGTGAGTCTTAAACACCTTGGAATGATTGTCCGAGACTTTTTCGAGATCTAGAGAAATAGATGATTTCGATGTTTGAACCTCTAGTGAGCATAATTGTGCAATTATACATTATTATTCTTTCTTCAAAAAAAATTTCATGACATTATAGCTAATTATATTTCCTGGTTTCCCGGTGATACCCATTAATTCAACTTCCTTTCTTTGTCAAAAAAATTTCAAGAAACTTTCTTGAAAATTGAAAGTTATCATCCCCAAAGATTGTAACGATTAGACTCCGAATACAATATCAACACCACTCATTAAAATGGAAAGAATTGGATTATTCAATACATATTCCCCCATGGTTACCTTGATATCATGGCACTTTTTAGAGCTATTTATAATTCCTCCATTTGCACCCATCACCTAACACTCTGGTGTTGGATATAGGAAGCATTTCAATTCCTTGGCTATCTTATAATGAATAAAATTATGGGTACTACCAGAATCAATCAACATTATTACCTTGTTCTTCTTGATCTATCCTTCTATATTAAGAGTTTGAGGAGTGGTAATTCATGCCAACGCATTACAAGAGATGGTCAGATTCATTTCTTCTTTTTTTGGGGTTGGTTCCTCGTGTATATCCTCCTCTTTTGATGTTTTTTGTTCCCTTTCTTCCTCCTTCTCGACACACTTATGACCTTCAATATATTTTCTATCAAAACTATAACAAATCTATTTTTCTCTTTTTTCCTCCAATTGTTGTGGTGTCAATCTTGTAGGTTGTGGAAGACTAGGAGCAACAACACATCCATCTTTATAGTTGTGAGTGGTATACTTCCTTGTTGCCATAATTTTGCTTTCAACTTTTCGTGCCACCCTGAATGTGATCTCTAATGAATCAGGTTCCCAAAGACAAACCTCGTGTTGGATTTTATCTTTTAAATTCTCTATTAAGACATCAATCCTATGATCCTCTGGAATATCAGTTACCCTAATATTCAATTTTTGGAAGTTTTCAATGTGCTCTGCCATTGAACCCTTTTGTTTGAGATTTATCGACTGGCTAAACAAGGTGTTTCTCTTTGTATCTTCATCACGTGTTATCATTTCCTCCATGAAAATTGACCAGGTGACAAGTAGTTTACAAGAAAAAATCCATATATACCATAAAAACTAATTTGGCTCTAAATATAAATATGTAATGCGTACCTTTTGTGAGGGTTGCACATCTAGTAGATCAAAGTATTGCTCCATCTATAGTATCCATGTTACCAGATCCTTACCATCAAACTTCCTCATCTATATTTGGAATGTGGTGGTTCTCAAACCTCACATTTGAGACTCTAAAATCATAATTCATATTCTTTTTGTCCTCATCATGATTTTCATGGATTACCTTATCACCACCAGGAAGCCTTTCTTGCAACAACTTTGTCAACCCTTCCAAATTCACATTCATCGCATCTGTTGTACCTTAAGAAACCAATTTCCTAGCTGTGTGGAAATTGTGCTTAATACATTAATGTTTATAATTGTTTTCACTTGTTTGTCACATACTTGTATGTTTTATTCTCAAATGAAGGACCTGAAAGACTTGGTTTTAAAACCATCAATACTTAGGTGACATGAAAATCTCAAAATGCCATTTGATTGTTGAACATAAATGATGAATGAAGAAAGCTTGAAGAAGTCATAGACAATATGTTATTTTACACAAAATCTACTATATGTAACTTAGAGGAATTGCAGAGGTAGGAACTTCAAGTATAGGACTGCTCTTTTAAGGGATTTTAACTTCATTTACATAAGAAAATAAAAACCTGTAGCTTCATTACCATACTTAAAGGAAGAAAACATTTGATGACACATAACAGAGAAGTCACAAAATCATACCCAACAATGTATGGAAAACTTCTGATTCTTTCATTAATCAACAGTTGTATGAAGAATACAGTGGCATAGTCTCTGGGTTCTCCAAAGTTCAAACCCCTTCTTTGTAAATTTTCCTCTTTTTATACATTATGCGACAATTGGTAGTCACCACAATTGTCAAACTACTTAACTATTCTTGTAACTATCTAAAGTAAAAGTTATTACATAATATTACATAGACAATAAAAGACACCTCATTCTCAAGAAAATAAAATAATAGGAAGTAACAAAAACTAGTTGGTAATGGCTATTCGTTCTTCGCATCGGTGGCTAGAGTATATGGTCTGAGTGTATTCTGCAAGTTGTAACCTTGTATATGTCCTAATGATAGTTAGACTGTTTTAACACAACAAACTACAACTTTACAAGAACTCAATGCATGAACTTGGGCCCACATATATATCGGGAGTGTTCTAATTGGCAGAAACACTAAGAAACCCGACCAATCACCTTTCCTTTGGAATTTTAGTCATCTACCTCTAACTTTGGTCATTTTTCTAAAACAACGAAATTGATTAATTTACATAGAATATGGCAAACCTTCGGTTACCACGAAACTCAAAGAATTAAAACTCTGGTTCATAAACTTGTCGCGTCTGCTTGAGCTGTACACGATCACCATCTGATCACCCCTTTAATGGATGGTCTGATGCCTCGGAACTCATGAAACTTTAAACTTGTTTGAACAAAACTTTATCGCGTTTGTTTTTTCAACGCCCCTTTGACTCCCATACAGACCCGATAAGAAATAAAAATACTAGTTAAAGATTTATTGGGTCTAATTTTAAAGATAAAACCTGATTACTTTTCGACACGATATCCATCGGATCCCGTCTCTTTTGATGGATGACTATGATTGGCTTGGACTTTAGCGAATTAAACTATATTTTTGAAATAAACTATGTTCTAGTTAACCGTGCAATTATCATTGATCTATGGCCTATTGATCGGATGACCCAGATATTCTCATGGGTTTCTCACATTCAAAATCCGTCAATGAAATAAAATAAGTTATTTCTTTTAAATTTATGCTTTTCTCTTTATTTCCGCTACAACATAATATTTGATTCTCTCATTTTTTGTAATAAAACTGAAAATAGAATTAAAAGGACAATGGATGCTACAACATCTAGCTCCACCTGGGGATAGTGGTTCTTCCACAGAAGCACTAAGAACCACAGATCAGTGCCTTAACCTCGAGCATGGAGTCACATATTTCTTAGCCAATTAAACTTCTATGGAATTTGTACAATGAGTTCACTTCAATATCTACAATGATAGGATGCTTATGCTTCAGAACTAGAAGTAATGCTTGAGGTACTACCCATTGACAGGCAGCTGCAAAGATTCACCATCAAGATTCTCTAGGAAGAATGTATTATTTGTCCTTGCTTCTATAATTCTGAATGGGCCATACCAGAGAGGATCAAACTTTCCATGTTTGCCCTTATCTTCTCTTCTAGTATCCCACCTTAATACCAGGTCTCCAACTTTAAAATCAATCTCTTTGGCCTTTCTGTCAAAAATACTCTTCATCTTTGATTGATACATGATCAAGTTGTCTCTTACCTTATCCCTGTTTTCACTCAACTCCACTACCTTATTCATTCTTCTTATCAGAGCATTGGGCTCTTCTTTTGCCTCTTGAATCATTGCAATCACAGGCTTCACAAGTTGGCTTGGGAATAGGGCTTGAGTTCCATACACTAACTCAAAAGGTGATTTTCTTGTGGACCTTCTTGTAGTCACTCTACAAGCCCATAAAGCAAACTTTAACTTAGAATCCCAGTATTTCTGGTTCTCTGCATAATTTTCTTAAGGATATTCATCAGAGTTTTGTTAGTGGATTCAGCTAATCCATTTCCCTATGGATGATAAGCTATTGAGTGGGACAAAATAACATTATACTTTTGACAAAAAGAAATAAACTTACTTGAATTGAAGACTTGAGCATTGTCTATTATGATTTTGACAGGGCACCCAAATTTGCTAAAAATATTCCCCTCTAAGAACTTCATCACCACCTGGTCATTTTCCCTCTTAGTGGGTATAGCTTCTACCCACTTGGTGAAGTAATTAGTAACTGTGAGAACCCACTTGTGTTGTGCACTTGAAGGTGGGTTAATCTCTCCAACAAAGTCCAGTCCCTATTGTCTAAATGGTTCCTCTATGAAGACTGGGATCAAAGGCAAGGGAGCTAACCTCTTCCTCTCATCATAAAGCTGACACTTCTGACAGCTTCTGACAAACTTACTTGTATCACCAAATAAAGTAGGCCAATAAAACCCTAACTGGAGGATTTTATGTGCAGTAGCCTTCCAACTATAATTTCCTCCACACAAATTCTCATGATAATCTTTAGAAAAGTCAACAGGGCTTCCTTGAAAGATAACTATCTGTTGGGCTTTGACCTTTAATGCTCTATACTTTGTTCTATCCAAAGATTGAGGACAAGAGAGAAAACACAAATAATGGATTATGTGCTTGTACCATTCTGAACATAAAAATTTATACCTGATCTTCATACGTAGGTCTGATCTTTCTTCACCTTCTTCAATTGCGTTATCACTCACAAGTGTTAGAAAGTTGATTCCCAATGCCTGAAAATTTGACTTTGTCAACATCTTCTCCAATCCTTGCCCTTTCACCAACTTTGTGGGCTTTATGTCCAAGTCATACTCTTGGATCTTGGCTATCCATTTTCCCCTTTTTCCTTCTACATTGCTCTGGACTAAGACATCCTTTACCGCAGCAGTTGGCACATAAGCAATGATCTGTGACTGCAGTACATAATTCTTGAAGGCCTTCAGGGCTTTTACCAAACAATATAATTTTTTTTCAAGAATATTATACTTTAGTTCAACATCTCTAAGAATGTTGCTAAAGAAAGAAACTAGCTGCTCCTTTTCTTCATTATTTTTCTGCAACAAAACAACAACTATTGAATTAGGTGATGCAAATGAAAAAACTTGGAAAGGTTTTTGATAATCAGGGCTTATTAGGATTGGAGCAGCTTGCAATGCTTCTTTAATCCTGGAGAATGACTCTCTAGCTTCCTTGGTCCAATGCATTTCATTCTCTTTCTTCAACATATTGGTAATTTATTTTACAATTTCTGCATAATTGGACACAAACCTCCTTAAAAAATTAATTTTACCCAGAAATTTCTGAATGTCCTTCTTACTCCTGGGCAAAGGTATTTTCTGCACAACTTGTACCCTTGGTAGATCTATCTTCACTTCATCTCTAGAAACAATGTGCCCCAGCAGTTTTCCCTCTTCCAGAGCAAAAATAGACTTTTATGATTCAAGGAAAGCCCATATCTTCTACATTTCTCAAAAGTCTTTTTTAAATGGTCCAGATGCTCCTCATCAGACTTACAGAAAACAGTGATGTCATCTAAGTATATCACTACAAACTTATCTCCCACAAAAGAAATGTCCATAGCCCTCTGAAATGCAGCACTTGAATTCATCAACCCAAAAGGAATTCTAGCATACATAAAGGTTCCTCAAGGAGTTGTGAATGCAGTCTTCTTCTAATCTTCTTTATCCACAACCACCTAGTTATACCCAGAAAACCCATCCAGCATTGACATCCTGAATGATCTTGTAACCTTCTGCAGTACATGATCCATTTTAGGTAACAGATAGTTATCTTTCAAGGAAGCCCGGTTGAGTTTTCTAAAGTCTACACATAGCCTTATCTCTCCATTCTTCTTCCTTACAGGCATGAAATTGGCCACCCAGTCAGAGTACCTGAGTGGAATTATAATCTTGGCATCAAGAAACTTTTTGACTTCTTTCTCGATCAATGGTAAAAGTAGAGGTTTTATCTGTCTGAGATTCTGCTTAAATGGTTTAATCCCCTATTTCAAGGGAGTCTTGTGCTAAATAATACTTACATCATATGTTTGAAGATCCTCATAGGACCAAGAAAAAACATCAACATAGTCCTTGAAAAGTTTAATATATCTCTGCTTATAATTATATGGAACTCCATTGAATAATTTGACTAACCTGGGCTCCTCCTAAGTTCCAATATTGTGATATTGAATTTGCTCATCTTGTGGAATTTTCTCTGAACCAACAACTACATCATTAGAGTTAAAAAGCCTTTCAAGACGACAAGTCCCCTTGGCAAAGTATTATCTTTCAATTGAATAATCTTTTTATCAACTATGGAATTTTTCAAACCACTTACCTCCGCACTTTCTGTTTCTTCATCTTCATCCTAATCAACCTCTGTGCCCTGAAAATCTTCAACCATAGTAAAAAATTCTTTAATCTGTTGATCATCTTCAAAAATTTGCCAATTCTTTATATTATCAGGAACAAAAGGCATGTGTTTCATTTCAACCTCATATCTCAAGTTTGGATTAATAGGAGGCCTAAAAGTACTAGCAGCCACAGTCAAAGAGTCTGCCAATCTATTTCCATCCCTTGGAATGAATTGAATATTGAAAGCTTCAAAAAAATTCTCAACTAAATCCCACACTTCGTTTCTGTATGCCCTAAGCCTAGGGTGTTTTGTTTGACAGTGGTTCTTTATTTGCTTTATAATTAGTTCTGAATCTCCAAAGACAAAAATTGACTTGACTCCCATTTGTTTTGTTGTTTGCAGAGCAATGATTAAGGACTCATATTCTACCACATTTTTTGTTGCTTCGAACTCCAATTTAAAAGAAAGAGGGAACATATTACCTCCAGGTGCAATTAGAAGGAAACTAGCACTTGTTCCTTCCTTAGAATAAGATCCATCAAAAAAGCACTTCCACACCCCTTCTCATTGCAACTCTGTATTTACACTGGCTGAAGTAAGATGCCTTTGCTTATCTTCAACCAACTCTACATTGTCATGCAGCACGAAGCAAGAAAAATCATCTTTCTCTTAACTATATATAGGTGAATTACTTGCTCCATTTTTTGTAACTGTTTTTACAAATCTAGTTTCTCTGTACAACCTCCTTTCTTCCCCACCAAAAATTGGTATAACAACATATGTAAAATCTAGCTTCAAAACACCACCCAATTTGGCTCCCCATGACCTAGATAGCAACATTCGAAACCTAGCAGGGATAACTGCTACCACTACATCCATTACCAAGCTTCTAGATGGGATTTGGGCTAGTGACACCACCATATCTTTAATGACCCCTAGAGACCTGACTTTATTTGAATCAAAAGAATACAAGTCCCTGTAAGGTTTAGTGGCTTGTAGGTTTAGTTGTTTCATCATTGATAATGGCATAAGATTATGTGAAGCTCCTGAATCAAACATACAATTGTGCAAGAGGAAATCATGAATCAATAGAGAAATGTAGGATGGAGGGGTTGAAGAATCCACCTCCTCCACATGTGGACCAAAAACCACTATTGGTTTATCTTCCTGTAGGCTCATAGTGTCATTTATATTTACATTCTCTCTTAGATTGATAAACTTAGAAAAATCTCTTTGATAAACTAGTGTTTTGACTAACTCTATGAGGGGCACTTGAATTCTAATTTTTTCTAATTCTTTAGTTAAACTAAACACATGACCCTGTTTAGTGTTATTTTCATTTTCATCTTCACTTCTCTTCATGACTGAAACCTCTTGTGGAATGGAAACAAGTTTTTCTAAAGCAATTTTTTCACTTTTGTCTTCAGAAGACTCACCTTGAAGCATTTGAGTCTTGCTACTTGTATTCTGTTGCTACTTTCCTTTATTCAATTGTTTTATAGGCTGTGGTTCTTGTGCAGTCGCCTTCTATGATGGAGCTGGAACTTGCTTCTCACCTTCATCTTTTTGACTTCTAGACCTTTTCGTTGATCTCAAGTCATATTTCTTATGTAGTTCTGCCTGCATAAAATGAGAAAACTGTTGGAAATAATACTAAGAGGGAGGGGGGGAGTGAATCAGTATTATCAGGTCAATTATTTTTCATTTCACAATCAGATTTGTATACGCTACTTCAATTAGTAAATATTGTGTATGTACGCAACTTCAGTTAAGGAAACAAGCGTATATGAGCAGACTCATAATTTAAATTATTCTTCATATGTTGATCATTAATCTGTGCATCAAACCATATGAAAAGTAACTAGGAATAGTAAAACAGAATAGGCAATCACACAAAAGAACACAAGATATGAGGTGGAAATCCAACGTGCGTGAAAATCACCTGCTGCAATTCGTCTCTATCTTCTTTCAATTAGAAACTTCTTTTTACAATGTTTCTGTACTGGTGCAGTCTTATACCAGTACGTAGGCTGGTACCTGCAGAAGGCTACAACCTTCTCTTGTTCTCCAGCTTCTCCTGGAAGGGAGCTACAACCCCCTTAGCTCTTGTACTAGATGAGGTACTAGTACGTAGGTGCTGACCTACAGAACGCTACAACCTTCTCTTTTCTTCCAGGGACCAAGTTTCATAAATTTCCAGACTGGATCCATGAATATCAATCAAACATCAATTATATATACATTAACCAAACTTCTTTGTACAAACAAATACTGAATCAACCAATAACTTCTCAGAATGCTGTAACCAAAAAACAATACCAGTAACCAAACACCAATTCTGAACCCAGAACACTGCAACAATAAACAGAAGTAGCTAAAACATATTTCATGAGATATACGCTACTTCAATATGCGGACCATCTTGCGTATACGTTGTTTTAAGTTAGTGAACCAGCGTGTATACGCGCCTCTGCTATGTTGAACCTGCGTACAAATCTATAAAAGATAATTTATCCTTTTTACTTATTGAGACATTAGTTATACCCATATTATCATATTTATAGATCACGTCATGCACCAAACAGATCAAAAATTACACAAATATACTTCTCTTCAAACCGCCTTAAGATTTTGACCCATCAATAGAACTTATCCTTCTCCTTGCACTCAGGTTCCTCCTTGATTCAGATCTAGTTATGCACCATAACCCAATCACAGTATTCTAGATCTTTCTCTTCATTAGATATTCAATTCTTTAGTTGATACCTTGCCAAATGATCTCCTTCCCTTTTTATAGACTTAGGCCTTACTCAAACCATGGTCCAAAACCATAGAAATCCAATACTAGGGACTCAATACCTGGGTTCAACACTTTGGATGCAATACCAAGGACCAAAACCATAGGTTCAAATATGTCGGACTAAATACCATGGACCAACCATAAGTTTACCCACATGTATGCACTTTTCTTTGCATGAGAGTGCATGCATACATATACATGCCTTTTGATCGGTATATCCACGTGTATACGCGATTTTGTTAAGAGAAACTAGCATATACCTTATTTTCTTTCATTCTGAGAGCCTGAACTATGACCTGCCCTTTGAGTGAGTTACCACCAAGGACAACATCTGTTCCATAGTGCCAAACCTGTGTCATAATGCCAACAATCTCCCCCTTTGGACTTGATGGCAACCCCAAGTCACTCAAAATCATTCTCCCCCTTTGACATCAAGGGCAAAGGGTTATGCTCCCCCTGAGTACATGCTGAAATCTCGGCTTTGTTGTGTTGTCCAAGCTCCCACTAACTATAGGCAAGGTCTCCAAGAAGATGTTCTACAAAAGAAACATGACTTTATACATTATAATTGACCTTCCTATCACCAAATACTCATACATATATCCATCTCCCAACCAGGTGGGGATACACCAAGAATTTACATATGATAACAACAAGAACATTACTTCATCAATCCCAAGCATAGTGGGGAAACCAACATAGGCCGTTACATGGCCTTGATAAGAAAAAAATATATGACATAGAGACAAAATATCTACAACAAGACTATCATCTGTCAATCATCAATCATCATAATCCTCAATCATCATTCAGACCAACAACCATGCTCTTCCGCATGCACCTGTTCCAAAACAACTGTGAATGTAAACCAAGATCTTCTAAGATAATGCCAAGAATGCATTATTAGATGAATATATTCTCCCCCTGAACCTGTGCCAGATGGTCTCTGCCAGACCCATATCAGACTCTTTTCATCCTGGGCCTGGCCCACTGTTTGTCTTTAAACCAACATATACACAACTGTATCTTCATAAACCGGCGTATGTACGTGGATCCTCCTCATGAAACTCACGTACAACTACTTTTCTCTGAAACAGACAAGATTTAGCAACAAGATGATGCATCAACTACCCCCAACTTCTGTCTGAGGTATTCAAATGTATCCCTGGGCAGTGGTTTGGTGAGTATGTCAGCAACTTGTTCCTTAGAGGGAACATACTCCAATTTAACCTTTTGTTCAAGCACTTGTTCCTGGAGAAAATGATACTTGATAGGTATGTGCTTAGTCTTTGAATGCATGATAGGATTCTTTGAAATACTGATTGCACTTGTATTATCACAAAAAATGGAGATAGGTGGAGTACAAGTGATTTGAAGGTCTTGCAATGTTTGCATCATCCAAAGGAGTTGTGTGAAACAAGATGCAGAAGCCACATATTCTTCTTCAGTTGTCGATAATGTGATTGAACTTTGTTTTTTGTTGAACCAAGATACTAATCTGGAACCCATAAAGAATGCACCACCACTAGCGCTTTTTCTATCATCCACGCTTCCTGCCCAATCTGCATCTATATATGCATGAAGTGTGATATTTTTATCTCTAGGATACCATAAGCCATAGTTTTGAGTTCCTTGAAGATACTTGAAAATTCTCTTAACTGCCTGAAGATGAGTTTCCTTTGGATTTTCCTGAAACCTTCCAACTATTCCCACTGCATGCATAATGTTTGGTCGGGTACCTGTTAGATAGAGCAGACTACCAATCATGGATCTATAGGTTGGTTGATGTACTTCTGCTGATTCATCATTTGCGCTGAGGCTGCATTCTGTTACCATAGGGATACACACTGGTTTCGAATCCTCCATCCCATATTTCTTCAAGATTTGCTTAAGATACTTGGTTTGTGATAGAAAAATGTCGTCTTTGTTTTGTTGGACTTGTAAACCAAGAAAATATGTGAGCTCACCAAGCACGGACATTTCAAATTCTTTGTGCATCACCAAGGAAAAATTTTGGCTCATGTCTTCTTCATTGCTACCAAAGATGATATCATCAACATACACAACAAGTATTAGCAACTTATCATTGTCAATTTTTATATATAGATTGCTATTTGTTGATCCTTTTATAAAACCTTGTTGATGGAGGTACTTATCCAACCGATAATACCAAGCCCTTGGAGCCTATTTAAGGCCATAGAGAACCTTTTTGAGTCTGCGCATAAGTTTTGGATCATTTCCAAGAATAAACCCATCTGGTTGTTCAATATATACTTCTTCATCCAAGTCTCCATTTAGGAAGGCAGACTTCACATCCATTTGAAATACTTTGAACTTTTGAAAGCTAGAAAGAGTAAGGAACATTCTTATGGCCTCAAGTCTAGCAACTGGTGCAAAAGTTTCTTCAAAGTCTATACCTTCTTGTTGAGCATACCCTTTACAAACAAGTCTGGCCTTGTTTCTAATCACATCTCCATTTTTATTCAACTTATTTTTGAATATCCATTTTGTTCCTATGACATTCTTATCTTTTGGTCTAGGAACCAACTCCCAAGTGTTATTCTTTTCAATCTGCTCAATTTCTTCCTCCATGGCCTTTACCCAGCATTCGTCCTTGCATGCCTCTCTTACATTTTGTGGTTCAGTGGAGGAGATTAATGCTAGATAACTTGAAGCTTCTAAAATGATTCTTCTTGTTTGTACACCTGCCTCCTTTTGCCCCAAAATTTGGGTTTCTGGATGATTCTTCTAAACATACCTGGATGGAGTCTTTTCTTCTATTCTTATCTATTCTTCTGGTGCCTCATGGGTTTCTTCTTCATCATGAATCTAATTTGATGTTGAAGGATAGTCTTCATCATCTTCGAAATCTTCAGATTTTACTTGCTTAGGAGTGTACCCTTCTTCATCAGCCACTACATCAATACTTTCAACAATTTTTCCATGTCTTTTATTGTAACACTTATATGATTTGTTGTGAGGAGAGTAACCAAGGAGAATGCCTTCATCTGCTCTAGGTTCAAACTTGCCAAGGTTTTCATCAGTCGTTTTGATGTAGCATTTGCTTCCAAAAATTTTGAAGTATTTAACTGTGGGAGTCTTACCATACCAAAGTTCATGAGGAGTCTGAGTGTTGTTTACATGGATGTTTGTCTTGTTGAGAATAGTAGTTGCAGCAAATGCGGCTTCACCCCAGAAGGTTGTGGGAGTTCCAAACTCATCAAGCATAGCATGAGCCATTTGTTGAACCATTTTTTTCATACTTTCCGATACTCCATTTTGTTGAGGGGTTCTTGTAGTAGAGAATTCCCTTCTTATTCCATGTTCTTCACAAAAATCAAAAAATTCATCTGAGGTAAATTCCCCTCCTCGATCAGACCTGAGGCATTTGATTCTGCGATCTAATTCATTTTCAACCAAGGCTTTGAATGCTTTGAACTTTTCAAAGGCTTCATCTTTATGCTTCATAAGTCCTAACCAACACATCCTGGAAAAGTCGCCAATGAACAATATAAAGTATTATTCTCCTCTAGGAGACCATTTCCTATATTGACCACATACATCAGTATGGACAAGTTCAAGAGGCCTGCTAGCTAATCCTTTCTTCTCAAGGAAATTAGTTCTGGTTTTCTTACCAAACTGACATGATTTGCATATTGTATTGTCTGGAATTCTCATGTCAGGGAGATCACGAACCGCCTGATATTTGCATGCCTTCCTTATCTGAGAGAAGCTTAGATGCCCCAATCTTCTGTGCCATAACCAGTGTTCATCTTTCTTGCTTAGATAGCAATGTTTTTGTCCTCCCTTGAGTATGTATAAATTATTTGGAGTTCTTATGCCTTTGATCACTATTTCTCCTATATCAAGCTCACGAACAATGCATCCATTTGATAGAAATATTACTTCATTTCCTTGATCACACATTTGACTAGTACTCAATAGATTATGCTTTAAGCCATCAACATACATAACATTTCCAGCCTTAACATTTTCTTTCAAAAACACAGATCCTTTACCTTTTATGAGTGCAGGGGTGTCATTTCCAAATGAGACCTTATTTTCCTTTTCTAAGGCGCTATATGACTGAAGTTTTTCTTTATCACCTATCATATGTTTCGAGCATCCACTGTCGATGTACCACTGATTTTCCTGTCCTTCCACATATAAGGCTATCCCACATCTTTCTGGTTGCGATTCTTTCTTTCTCCATGTTTTAGAATTCAATGAAACTTTCTGCTTATGAGTTGTTTGCCGAAACCTACTCCTGCATTTAGAATCTTCATGACCGAAGTTGTTACAAAGAGAACATTCTACTTCATTCTCGAGAGCAGAAAAGCTATTGTAGGTCCTTTTCATGATCCCAGTCATACTCCTTTGTTTTTGAGCTTCTCTAGTCATGATGGTCTTGTAGGCAACACATTGAGCGGCTTTGTGACCAAAGTTGTGACAAGAGAAACATTGGCCATTGAAGAAATTTCTGCGATTATCAAACCTACCAACCAAATGATTGTAGTTTCCATTGAAATCCATTCTTGAGGCAAATTGAGAATGATTTGCCTGTGGTTGGTTGAAGCTTTTGTTCATCCTTGAAGTAGATTGACCCTGATTTACTTTGCTTATTCTTGAAGCAAATTGTCCCTGATTTACTTGGTGATCTGCATTATGCTTTTGTTGTCGATTGTCAACCTGTTCATTTGTTCTTGCTGCATCAAGATAACTTTTGGAGGTGGATGGCTTCTATGCTTGAGACGCTTCTTCAGTATATCCAAGGCCTATCTTGATTAGAGGAGAACATTATACTTTGATAATCTCATCTAAAGTTTCAGATCCCTTAGCAAATATAAGATTAAGAGTTTTTGATTTCTCAATATCTTTTCTAAGTCCCACAATTTCACATTCTAACTTTTCATTTTGTTTTTCCCTTTCAACAAGTTGGAATGTCAGAGTATCTATAATCATATTCTTTTCTTCTAAACAAATTTTGAGTTTAGAATTTCTTCATAGAGACCTTCTTCATCTATAGCATCCAAGAAATCATCATCTTCAAAAGCCATCAAAAGTCTATAATCATTACGTTGTTCATCTTCATCACTATTTTACTGTCTTCAAGTGTATACTATCTCTTCTTACTTACATTCTATTTTCTATTCCATCTAACTGGTTCCTTACCTTTGTCATGTTTATCTTTATGAGGAAACTTGGCATCATAATGACCAACTCTTCCACAAGCAAAGCATTTGAAAGGCAGCTTACCTCTGAATCTTCCAGTTCCCCGTTGAAGGTTCTTGACAAAATTTGATTCTTCCTCTTCTTCTGACATATGTCCTTACTCATTGTAATCTCCTTTTCCTGAGGCTTTGAAGGCAGCTTCTCTATGTCTAATGGTCCCCCTTTTCTCATTTCGTAAGAAGTTAGAATTCCGTGCAGCTGTGACATGGTAATGCTTTGTAGATTCTGTTTTTCTTCTATGGCAGAAACTTTTGAATCAAACTTAGGAGACAAATATCTTAGAACCTTTTCAGCCAAAACAACTTCTTTTATTTCTTCACCCAATATTTTCATACAATTAACAATCTCATCTATACGTAGGAAATAGTTAGCCACGCTTTCATCATTGTGCATTCTGAGATTTTCATATTGAATTCTGAGAGTTTGTAGTTTTTCTTTTTTTACATGTTCATCTCCTTCATAACTTAGAAAGATCTTGTCCCATATTTCTTTTACAGTTTTGAGCTGCATAACCTTGACGAATTCTGATTGAGATAGGCTCCCTAATAGAGTATTGGCAGCCTTTGCATATGTTTCATATTACTTCTTACTAGCCGTATCTATAGGAGTTGCTGATGGAAATGTGTATCCTGTTTCCACAATATCCCAAACTTTTGCACCAAGAGATTGAAGATAGGCAGTGATTCTTACCTTCCAATAGACGATGTTGCTCCCATAAAAAATTGGTGGCCTGATTGATGCTTCTTCTTTGTAGTTGCTCATGATGATAGATCTTCCTTCAAGCGATCAAGCTTCTTCTGAAGGACTTGCTCTGATACCAATTGTTGGAAATAATACTGAGGGGGGGGGGGGGGTGAATCAGTATTATCAGGTCAATTATTTTTCATTTCACAATCAGATTTGTATACGCTACTTTAGTTAGTAAATAACGCATATGTATGCAACTTTAGTTAAGGAAACAAGCGTATATGAGTATACTTGTAATTTAAATTATTCTTCAGATGTTGATCATTAATCTGTGCATCAAATCATATGAATAGTAACCAGGAACAGAAAAACAGAACATGCAATCACACAAAAGAACACAAGATATAAGGTGGAAACCCAATGTGGGTGAAAACAACCTGATGCAATTCGTCTCTATCTTCTTTCAATTAGAAACTTCTTTTTACAATGTTTCTGTACTGGTGCAGTCTTATACCAGTACGCAAGCTACTACCTGCAGAAGGCTAAAACCTTCTCTCGTTTTCCAGCTTCTCCTAGAAGGGAGATACAACCTCCTTAGCTCTTGTACTAGCTGAGGTACTAGTACGTAGGTGCTGACCTACAGAAGGCTACAACCTTATCTTTTTTTCTAGGGACCACGTTTCATAAATTTTCAGACTAGATCCATGAATATCAATCAAACATCAAGTATATCTGCATTAACCAAACTTCTTTGTACAAACAAATACTGAATCAACCAATAACTTCTCAGAATGCTGTAACCAAAAAACAGTACCAGTAACCAAACACCAATTCTGAACCCAAAACACTACATCAATAAACAGAAGCAGCTAAAACATATTTCATGAGATATACGCTACTTCAATAAGTGGAACTTGCGAACATACGCTTCTATTTCACGGTCATCCTACGTATACGTTGTTTTAAGTTAGTGAAATAGCGTGTATACGCGTCTCCGTTGTGTTGAACCTTCATACAGATCTATAAAAGATAATTTATCCCTTTTACTTATTCAGACATTAGTTATACCCAGATTATCATATTTATAGATCACGTCATGCAGCAAACAGATCAAAAATTACGCAAAGATACTTCTCCTCAAACCGCCTTAAGAATTTGACCCATCAATAGAACTTATCCTTCTCCTTGCGCTCAGGTTCCTCCTTGATTCAGATCTAGTTATGCACCATAACCCAATCACAGTATTCTAGATCTTTCTCTTCATTAGATATTCAATTCTTCAATTGATAGCTTGCCAAATGATCTCCTTCCCTTTTTATACACTTAGGCCTTACTCAAACCATGGTCCAAATCCATAGAGATCCAATACTAGGGACTCAATACCTGGGTTCAACACTTTGGATGCAATACCAAGGACCAAAACCATAGGTTCAAATATGTTGGACTAAATACCATGGACCAACCATAAGTTTACCCACATGTACGCGATTTTCTTTGCATGAGAGTGTGTGCATATGTATACGTGCCTTTTTATCGGTATACTCGCGTGTATACGCGATTTTGTTAAGAGGAACTAGCGTATACCTCATTTTCTTTCATTCTGAGAGCCTAAACTGTGACCTGCCCTTTGAGTGAGTTGCCATCAAGGACAACATCTGTGCCATAGTGCCAAACCTGTGTCATAATGCCAACAAAAACTGCTTCCAATACTCATCAATCTCATTATCATCATAAATGGCATCTGTTTCAGCATATTCATATTTTTCTCCCTCAACACCTAGTTCATTTTCGTCTACTGCATATAATGTAGAAATTTGATCATCATGGTCCCTGGAGTGTTGTGGTATTTCATCAGGATCTACTTCTATATATAGTGGTGCTTGAATCTGATATTGATCTTTTCTCTCCTTCTGCAAAATTTGCAGAGGTTGTCTTCTATACTGAGGATTAAAGTTCTTGTTCTGTTGTGCTTGCCTCTGAGAATTCTTGCTTTCCAACTCTAATTAAATCAATGTATTTGACAAAGTTTTAATTACATTACTCATATCCTCTAATTTTTTACTTTGACGGGATTCAACTTTAGCCCTTCACTTATCTTGGATAGGTTGTGTATCTGGTGTTTTACCTGCATCCACCAGATTTTCTTCTATATCTAATGCATCTTTTTGGATCTAATCAATGGTTGGGGATCTCCTATCCTTCAATGTGAATCCAAAATTTGACTCAAAAGCCCTTGCAAAAGTTATTTTTGCACCATCATGAGGGAGTTTAAGCTCCATTGGAAGACTATAGTACAATTTATTGAACCTTCTAATGAATTCAGCAACACCTTCATCAGATTTCTTCTTAATAGCATTAAACTCTATGAATGAATACCCATGGTCTCTTTTTTCTCCCCATCTCTGGGTGAACAGGTGCTACATCTCTTCCCATGTTGTAATAGAGTTATTAGGAAGCCCTTTAAACCATTTTCCTACTTCTCCATCCAAGGATTGGACAAAAAGTCTTAGAACAACATCCAGGTGTTCAAAATTTAGGCTTTCTGTGAAATTACAAAATATTGATATATGATTCTCTATTATTTGTTCATCCTCACCTGTGAAACAAGGAAGAATCTTCAATTATTCTTGTGGCATTTGATTCAACTATTGTGGCAATTGAATAGGTGCATACCTATTCATAAAAAATGCAGGTGCTGCCATATTTTCTCCTGAACTTACTGAACCTTGATTACTGGCAAATGTGTAACTTGATTGAGGAGTAAATGGAGTGTGCAGAGGTGGTAATGTAGTTATAGGTTCAGGCTGAATAACTATAGCAGATACTGAAAAAGAAACAAACTCTAAGCATTGTTCTTTATAGTTGGGTTCTTGAAATGAATTAGATGTAGAAAGTGACTCTTGATCAATAAAAGATGAATGTGAAATATGTGATGAACTATTGCCTGGTACAGATAGTGTAGGACTTGGTGTAAGTGGTGTTTTAGGCCTTCCAACCCTCTTGGAAACTAGCCTCTCAAGATCTGAAAGGGCTTGAACTTTCTGTTGTGAGGTATCTGACCTTGTATGGGGTCTCTTTCCAGCCAAAGTTATTGCTTTTGCTCAAAATAGCCAAATATTTTCTCCTCACTCAACAATCAGAGGAAAATATTGAAAACCAAGGGAAAAGTGTTCTTGTCTTCTCTCCCCGGCAATGACGCCAATTAATGTTGTACCTTAAGAAACCATTTTCCTGGCTATGTGAAAATTGTGTTTAAGACATTAATGTTTATAATTGTTGTTACTTGTTTGTCAAATAATTGTATGTTGCATTCTCAAATGAAGGACCTGAAAGACTTGGTTTTAAAACCCTCAATACTTAGGTGACATGAAAATCTTAGAATGCCATTTGATTGCTGAACATAAATGATGAATGAAGAAAGATTGAAGAAGTCATAGACAATATTCTATTTTACATAGAATATACTATCTGTAACTTAGAAGAATTGCAGAGGTAGGAACTTCAAGTATAGGACTACTCTTTTAAGGGATTTTAACTTGATTTACATAAGAAAATAAATACCTGCAGCTTAATTACCATACTTAAAGGAAGAAAACATTTGATGACACATAACAGAGAAGTCACAAAACCATAGCCAACAATGTATGGAAAACTTATGATTCTTTCATTAATCAATAGTTGTATTAGGAATATAGTGGCCTAGTCTCCAGGTTCTCCAAAGTTCAAACCCCTTCTCTATAAATTTTCTTCTTTTTATACATTATGCAACAGTTGGTAGTCAACAAAACTGTAAAACTACTTAACTATTCTCCTAACTGTCTAAAGTAAAAGTTATTATAGAATATTAAATAGAGGGTAAAAGACACCCCATTCTCAAGAAAATAAAGTAACAGGAAGTAAAAAAAATTAGTAGGTAATGGCTATTCGTTGTTTGAATTAGTGGCTGGAGTATATGGTCTGAGTGTTATTCTACAAGTTGTAACCTTGTAGATGTCTTGATGACAGTTAGACTATTTTAACACAGTAAACTGCAACTTTACAAGAACTTCATGCATGAACTTGGGCCCACATATATATCGGGAGTGTTCTGATTGGCAGAAACACTAAGAAACTTGACCAATCACCTTTCCTTTGGAATTTTAATCATCTGCCTCTAACTTTGGTCATTTTGCTAAAACAACAAAATTGATTAATTTACATAGAATATGGCAAACCTTCGATTATCATGGAACTCAAAGAATTAAAACTCTGGTTCATAAACCTGTCGCGTCTGCCAAAGCTGTATGCGATCACTGTCCAATCACCCCTTCAATGGATGGTTCGATGCCTTGGAACTCATGAAACTTTAAACCTGCTTGAAGAAAACTTTATCGCGTCTGTTTTTTCAATGCCCCTTTGACTCCCATACGGACTCGATAAGAAATAAAACTACCAGTTAATGATTTATCAGGTCCGATTTTAAAGATAAAACTCGATTACTTTTCAACATGATATCTGTCGGATCAAGTCTCTTTCGATGGATGGCTACGATTGGCCTGGACTTTAGTGAATTAAATTGTATTTCATACATCATCGCGTCCAATTTCTGAATTAAACCCTATTCTAGTTAACCGCACGATTATTGTCTGATCTATGGCCTGTTGATCGGACGACCCAGATCTTCTTGTGGGTTTCTCACATTCAAAAGTCGTCAATCAAATAAAATAAGTTATTTCTTTTAATTTTTTTCTTTTCCCTTTATTTCCGCTACAACATAATATTTGATTTTTTCATTTTTTGTAATAAAACTAAAAATCGAATTAAAAGGACGATGGATGCTACAAGAGAATCCATGTCTACTCTAAAAACAACCATGTTTCCTTTCATATCATCCATGTCCACTTTTAATCCATCCCTGTCATCTTTGGTTTCTCTATGTGTTGGTATTATCGTACATGTGTTATCCTTGATGGAAACTCACATATATGATAACCATATGTATCCACACATCAATTTAGAAATGATAAATTGATGCATGATGGCAACTCACATTGTAACAGGTAGAATCAAAGGTAACAGAGTAATGGCACAAAAGAACAGGATGATGGGACAAATGATTACAGATCAGAATCAAGAAATTGAATAAAGAGAATGTTTTAAGTTGTATACATTGTTTAAGCTAGTCCAAGTCACATATACATGTGGGTTCATAGAATAAAAGGTGTGTATATGTATGCACATAGTTTCACAGAAGGAAAAGCGCGTATGGGATGAAAAATTAAGGTTAAATAATACCAAGGGTCCATACCATGGTACTAGCCCACAATATAGAGCAGAATAATGATTACTTAATCTGGTCTAAGAATACCATAGGTTCTAAGTGTTTTTTTGGTTCATGGTATTGACAAAGGCTCTAAGTATATAAAGAGGAGGAGATTAAAGGGCTAAAATGCAGGGAAAATTTTAAGAACCCCCCCTAAATTTATAAGTATAATAAATGGGCGAATCTCCATGGTATATAGGAAAAATGGAAGGCGATTTTATCAATAATATAATATGTATATATAATTTTTTGGCGAATCTCTCACCAGGGATGGCGAATATTTTACTCAATTATAAAATCTTGTAAGATCTTGGTATTACCATGGGTTATCATAAACCTGGAGCTTAAAAATTACTATTTGTAATTTATAAAAATTAATAAAATTAATAGTTGATTTTTATTTTATTTTTTATTTTAACCAAGCTAAAATGTTTAACATACATTAAATTACAACATCCATTTTTACTCTTGAACCCCCCAGAGGGATCAAATATTTTCTCACTCTATGCTAGTTTGGATATCACAATATTTGATACCTCTCGGGGGTTAGTAGATCCAGAGTAAAGATGGATCTATGCTGGTTTAATTCCCCCATTTAAATAGGCTACATTCCAGGTGAATACGATGGGTCAATACCATGTGCCATTTTGGTGAACACCATGGGTCAATACCATGTGCCATTTTTATTTTTATTAATACTAATATTAGGGTTAATAATGTTGTTTTGCATGGTATTAATAACAATCTAGCCCATGGTATTTGTCCCATAGTATTTTGCCCATAGGTTTCACCTAAATATAACGCATTTTTTGAGTGTTCGTAAATATAAGGTGACTTATGGAGTAAATATAAAAAAATGTTTTATTTGTTTACCATACCTCTCGTTTATTTATAATTTTTATTAATTTACCATACCTCTTTTACAAATATGGTATTTGGCCCATAGGATTCACTTAAATAAAACCTCTTTCTTGAGCCTTCATAAATAGAACGAGGGTTATGGACTAAATATAAAAAGAGGTTTTATTTATTTACCATACGTCTAGTTTATTTATATTTTTATTTATTTACCATACCTTTTGAGTAAGTATAAAAAGACGTTTTATTTATTTACCATACCTCCACATTACTTATATTTTTATTTGTTTACACCCTTGCATGTATAATAGGTGACTTATGGAGTAAATATAAAAAATGTTTTATTTATTTACCATACTTCTCGTTTATTTATATTTTTATTAATTTACCATACCTCTCTTATAAATATGGTATTTGGCCCATATAATTCACATAAATAAAACCTATTCTTGAAAATGGGCGAATGGATTCACTTAAATAAAACCTATTCTTGAAAATGGGCGAATGGAAGGTTGTAGCTCCTAATTTCAAGGGCTAAATTTACCTTTTTTACCCTCTCCCTTAAAAGAAGGTGGGCTATTTGAGGTGATTTGTAAAAATGTACTATGATACAAAATAATCGCCCACTAAAAATTCAAAACCACTTAATTTCGCCAAAGGGCGAACATTAGCCCCTAAAATCACCCCTACTAAAATGAAAGTGAAAGTGTTTTCATGAATACTTCTATCTAAAGTATATTTTATGTTGTAAGGGCTATGGTTATGATATAGATCTGAAACATGTTGTGCACCCCTTGGATACAAAGTTGGATTAGGATCATGAGACCAGAAATGACTTATCATTGTATGATCTAATAATGGATATGCTAGATCTGAGTGCTAACTCATGTTTTATCCTTCAAATGCTATGATCTGGGTAAATCTAAAATCTTGAAAAGCTACGAAGTTATAAGTCATTATTTTAGATCTATACGCATGTTTTCCTCGGTGAAGGCGCGTATACATGTTGATTCGGCACTTCCAAGTAACATATGCAGAGGAAAGGCTTGTTATTTAGAAATGACTAATCTATCTTATCATTGTTGTTGTTTTACATATGTTTGTCAATGATGTCTTCATTACCTTTGAAGTTAGACTAATTGTATAATGAGATTGAGTCTGGCTAACTAATTGACTGAGTAAGAAGGGTGATCTTTTTTGCGATCTATTTAGAAATCTGTAATATGATAGTAGATCTTCAGAATGTCTTTGGTTGGTACAATTTTTGGTTCAGAAGATTTATGATTCAGTATATTTAGAGGTATACGTAGGTTGAGTTACAGAAAGTAGCGTATACATGCAGGTTCTCCTCATTGAAGATGCATGTACATTCTGACATATGATTTTTGAGGTTGCAATTGGTTCTAGTTGTCGATACAGTGTTTTGGGTTCAACTTTGTGTTCTGGTGACAATAATTTGACTGTTCAGATTAATTGATTGTATTTTTCTTCAATGTTGATGGGAATCAGTGATTGGTTGATGCAGTTGTATTTTATGGTTGTATTGCAGTGGTGATTGATTTTTAGCTTCAATGTTACTAATGGGCCCAGTCTGAAAATTTGATGAAACATGACCTTCATATTGTGATGTGTACCAGGAGTATCCAGTCCAAAGATTTATGAAACATTGTCCCTGGAGAATGAGTGAAGGTGGTAGCCTTCTGTAGGCTGACACCTATGTACTAGTAATCATATTAGCCAGTGCAAGAACTAGGAGGTTGGAGCTCCCTTCGAGTAGAAGCTGGAAAATGAGTGAAGGTTGTAGCCTTCAATAAGTAGATTTTTGTGTACTAGAAAGTATATGCACCAGTGCAAAACTTGTAAACACTTTTAATAATAAGAAGATTGAAGACTAAGATGACAACAACAGTTGTTTTTTCCCACATTGGTCTTCCACCTGAAACATCCTGGTGTTCATGTGTGCTTCCTATGTGTGTTTATTTATTCCATTCTTACTACATCTATTTACTTCTTAGTAAATGCATCACACTCTGATTTAAGTTCAACAGACAATGAATTATTTGTTTTACAAGTTTATTATCTATATGCTGGTTTCATTCATTATAGTTGCGAACATACGTTGTTTGGTTTCTGTAAAATCACGTATATAGATTGAAAAAAAAAAAATTATTATTGTGAAAGTTAAATAATGATTTACCCCCCCCCCCCCCCCTCTCATTATTTTTCCCAATAATTGGTATCAGAGTAGGTCCTTCAGAGGAAGCTTGATATCTTGAAGGAAGATCTCTAAATATGAGTAATCAAGATGGAATGGCATTTATCAGACCACCAATCTTCAATGGAAATAACCTAGCATATTGGAAGATAAGAACCAGAGCCTATCTTCAGTAACTTGGAGATGATGTTTATGCAATTGTGGGAGGAGGATACCAATATACAGCAGCAATCCCCACATATCTAGCAGAAAACAAATCATATGAAACCAATTCCAAAGTCGTCAATGCATTATTGGGAAGTCTATCAGAATTAGAATTCATCAAATTCATGCAGCTCAACACAACCAAAGGAATATGGAACAAAATCATTTAGAGCTACGAAGGAGACTCCCAGTAAAATGTGCTAAATTCCAAACTCTCATAATTCAATATGAAACTCTCAAGATGCATAGTGATGAAAGTATTTCTAGTTACTTTTTATGAGTAGATGAAATTGTAAATCGTATGAAGAATCTGGGTGAAGAAATAAAGGAGTCTGCTATAGTAGAGAAAATTTTAAGATCTCTATCTTCTAAATTTGAGTAAAAAGTATATGCCATTGACAAGAAGAAGGATCTACAATCTGCTATTGTTGTTCAACTTCATGGAATTTTAACTACCTTTGAAATGAGGCAAGGAGGTCCATCAGAAATCAGAGAAGTCACTTTCAAAGCCCCTGCAAAGGGAAAAGAAAAGGAAGATCTCAATGAATCATGATATACATCAAAAGTATATGAGGTAAACTTTGTGAAGAAACTTCAACTAGGTTTCAGAAGATTCAAAGGTAAGCTTCCCTTCAAATGTTTTGCTTGTGGTAGAGTTGGTCATTATGCTACTAAATGTACTCATAAAGATAACCATGACAAAGGAAATGATTCTGCAAAAGGTAATAGGAAACAGTTTGCTACTAGAAGAAGTTATTATACTCATAAAGATAATGATGGCATGTCTAATAGTGATGAAGGTGAATCTGAACAAGATATTAAACTACTGATGGCTTATGAAAATGATAAGTTTATGGATGCCTTAGAAGAAGAATATTTTCTTGAAGAAATCACTCAACTCAAAATCTTCTTGCAATAAAAGAATATGGTCATAGACACTTTGACACATCAACTCATGGAAAGGGAAATGCACAATGAAAAATTAGAGTGTGAAGTAGTGAATCTAAGAAAGGAACTTAAGAAGACAAAATATCTGAATCTTATATTTTCTAAAGGATCAGAAACCTTAGATGAAATCATAAAGGTTCATCGTTCTCCTCTTATAAATACTGGTCTTGGATACACTGGAGAAACATCCCAACCAGAAAAGTCTTTAGCCATCACCATAAGCTATTTTAGTGCATAAAAAAACCAATCAAAAATGCGTCAATCCTCAGCAAAAGCCTAAAGGTGCTCCCTAGGTAAATCATGCTCATTTTACTCCAAGTGTGAACATCAATAGAAGCACTAACCAAAAGGTGAACAATACCAAAATATGTTACGATCATAGAAACTTCTTCTTTAATGGACAATGATTTTATTTCCATAACTTTGGTCATAAGGTTGCTCAATGTGTTTCTTACAAAACTATTATGACTAGAGAAGCAAGAAAACAAAGGAGCATGGAAAGAATCAAGAAGAGATCCTATAATAACTTTTCACCTCTTAAATATGAAATTGAATGTTCATTTTGAAATAATTTTGGTCACGAAGAATCAGAATGCACGAGCAAATTTCAGCCAACATATCAAAGGGAGAAAAAATCATCAAACTCCAAGGTATGGAAAAAGAAGGAATTACAGTGAGAAATATGTGGCATAGCTCTATTTTCAAAAGGACAAGAAAATCAATGGTACATTGATAGAAAATGCTAAAAACACATGATAGGTGATAAAGATAAACTCATTTCATACAATGCTTTAGAAAAGGAAAATAATGTCTCTTTTGGAAATGACACACCAATTTTCATTAAGGGTAAAGGTTCTATTTATCTAAAAGAAAAGTTTAAAGATGGAAATGTTATGTATGTTGATGGATTAAAGCATAACTTATTGAGTGTTAGTCAAATGTGTGATCAAGGAAATGAAGTTGTTTTCTGATCAAAATAATGTGTGCTTTGTGAGCTTGACACAAGAAAGACCATAATCAAAGGTACAAGAACTCCAAGCAATCTATATATACTAGAAGGAGGTCAAAGACAATTTTAACTAAGAAAAACAAAAGAGAAATCGTTATGGCACAAAATATTGGGTAATCTAAGCTTTTATCAAATAAGAAAATCATGGAGGATCAAGGTTGTGCGTGGTCTTCCAGATATCATCATCCCAGAAAGTATCATCTACACATCATGTCAATTTGGTAAGAAAACTAGAGTTCAATTCAATGCCAAAGAAGGATCAACAAGTAAGCCTCTTGAACTCATTCATATTGATTTGTGTTGACCAACAAGGAAAAGGTCACCTCATGGAGAATAATACTACATTTTATTCATTGATGATTTTTCTAAAATGTGCTAGATTGGGTTACTAAAACATAAAGATGAAGCATTTGAAAATTTTAAGGTCTTCAAAGCTTTAGTTGAAAATAATTAGATCTAAAAATCAAATGTCTCATATCTGATTGGGGAGGAGAATTCATATCATATGAATTCTTTGAATTTTGTGAACAACATGGAATAGAGAGATAGTTCTTTGTTGCAAGAACCCCTCAACAAAATGGCGTGGCGGAAAGAATGAATAGAATAGTTCAACAAATGAATCGAGCTATGCTTGATGAGTCTAGAACTTCTAACACCTTTTAGGGTAAATCTTCACATACTGCAGTAAATATTCTCAACAAAGCTCATGTACGTGTAAATAGTGATAATACTCCATATGAACTTTGGTATGGTAAGCTTCCCACTGTAAAACACTTTGGAGTTTTTGGAAGAAAATGTTTCATCGAAAAGACTCATGAAAAACATAGTAAGTTCGAACCCAAAGAAAATGAAGGAATATTTCTTCCTTATTCATCTAGAAGTAAAGGATACAAATTTTATAATAAGAGAATTTGAAAATTTGTTGAATGCGTTGATGTTGTAATCGATGAAGCATGCAGAAATCCAAAATAGGTGACATCAGCAAAAGAAGATGATAATAATGAATACGATGAATTATTTCCCATATCAAATGAAAATGATATAGAGGAAGAAACCAATGAAGCATCAGAACAAGATACATCTGACAGGGAAAAGGCTCCATCCAACTATGTTCAAAAGAATCATCCAAAATATCAAATTCTAGGAGAAAAGGGGTCTAGAGTACAAACAAGAAGAACACTTGTAAGATATTCTAGTTATAAACTAGTATGTACTCCAATTTTAACGTGATGTAGTCTCAGTTCTAATGATGATTCTCCTATAGTGAATCAACCAGAGTACAGATCTATGATTGGAAGTCTACTTTATCTAATAGGTACCAGACCAGATGTCATGCATGTGGTAGGAATTGTTGGAAGATTCCAATCCAATCCCAAGGAATCAAATCTTCAGGCAGTAAAGAGAATATTCAAATATCTCCAAGGAACTCAAGACCTTGGCCTATGGTATCCTAAAGATACCAGATCTCAATGTTCATGCATATACAAATGCGAATTGGGTTGGAAATGTTGATGACCGAAAAATAACTAGCGGAGGTGCATATTATATGGGATCACGATTAGTATCTTGGTTCAGCAAGAAAAAAAGTTTGATTTCCTCATCTACAACAGAAGCAGAATATGTGGTTGTTGCATCTTGTTGTACAGAACTTCTCTGGATGATGCAAACATTACAAAATATTCAAATTAAATGTTCTCCACCCATCTCCATCTAATGTGACAATACAAGTGCACTTAGTATTTCAAAAAATCTTGTTATGCACTCCAAGACAAGCACATACACATTAAGTACCAATTTCTATGAGAACAAGTTCTTGAACAAAAGGTTAAATGAGAGTAAGTTCCCTCAAAAGATCAGGTTGCTAATATATTTACCAAACCTCTTTCCAAAGAAGCATTTGAGTATCTCAGACAAAAGCTGGGAGTTGTTTCTACCTCATCTTGTTGTTAAAACTAGTTTGCTCAGTGTACATGTACAAAATTAGAGTATTTTTTTGTACGCGGATTTCATGAAGCAGAGTCGCGTATATACGTGAGTTTCCATGTCGATATTAGCGTATGTGTTTTTCTGACAGAAAAACAGTGGGTCGGACTCAAAATCAGTTTCTTACATGCATGTTTAGTCTAATGTTCATGGCTACAACATGTTGATATGTTTTTCTTGTTGATGTTTATTTGATTGATGACGATGCCTTGATGAATGAAATATTGACAATTCATAGGTAGCACAGGTTCGGGGGGAGAATTAGCCTTCAAAATATTATGCATTGTTGGCATCATGATTGTTGAATTCAGTTATGGTCTCAATTATTAATGTCATTTGATGAAAAGGTCATGTGAATACCTATGGTGTAATAATATGTCTCTTTCTATCATAGTCTATTATGGATGAGTCCTTTCTAACACATGATGTAATTTGTACCCCCACTATGCATGGGAAGGATGATATAATAATTTCAAGTTCTAGTCATGTATGAACATTTGATGTATCCCCATTTCATTGGGTGATTGATGTATGTATGATTCGTTGCTCATAGGAAGGTCATACTCACATAGTTGAGTTATAGAGTCATGTTATTCTTTAGAAAAATATTTATGCAGACCTTGCATGTGCCCAAGGGGAGCATGGACAATATAGTGCACCTTAGCATGTACTAAGGGGAGAATATCTTTGTCTGCCCTTTTCCCTTGATGTCAAATATGGAGACTATCTTGGTGCTTTTTGATATATATAACAGGTTCTACACCTTGAAGTGATCAAAAAAAATATGGTTGCCATCAAGTCCAAAGGGGGAGATTGTTAGTGTTATGGTACATGTGTTTTCCTTGATGGAACTCACATATATGATAACCATATGTATCCATAGGTCAGTTCAGAAATGATAAAGTGGTTCATGATGGAAACTCACATTATAACAAGTCAATTCAAAGGTAACAGAGTAATGGCACAAAAGAACAGGATGATGGGGCAAAGGATTACAGATCAGAATCAAGAAATTGAGGAAAGAGAATGCTTTAAGTTGTATATATTGTTTAAACTAGTCCAAGTCATATATACACATGGGTTCAGAGAATAAAAGGTGCATATTTGTATGCATGCAATTTCATAGAAGGAAAAGTGTGTATGGGATGAAAAATTAAGGTTAAAGAATACCAAGGGTCCATAACATGGTATTAGCCCACAGTATAGAGCAAAATAATGGTTACTTGATCCCGTCTAAGAATACCATAGGTTCTAATTGTTGTTTTGGTTCATGGTATTGACAAATAATCTAAGTATATAAGGGGGAGGAGATAAAAGGGCTAAAGTGAAAGTGAAAGGGTTTTTCATGAATACTTCTATCTGAAGTATATTTTGTGTTGTAAGGGTTATGGTTATGATATAGATCTGAAACATCTTGTGCACCCCTTGGATACAATGTTGGATCGGGATCATGAGACCTGAAATGACTTATCATTGTATGATTTGATAATGGATAGGCTAGATGTGAGTGCTAACACATGTTTTATCCTTTAAATGCTATGATCTAAGTATATCTGAAGTCTTGAAAATTTGTGAAGTTCTAAGCCATTATTTTCATATCTATACATAGGTTTGCCTCAATGAAGATGCATATACACGTTGATTCAGCACTTCCAAGTAGCCTGTGCAGAGGAAAGCATTGTTGTTCAGAAATGACTGATCTATCTAATTAGTGTTTATGTTTTACTTTTGTTCGTCAATGAAGTCTTCATTAGATCTGAAGTTAAAATAATTGTATAAGGAGATTGAGTCTGCCTGACTGATTGATTGAGTAAGAAGGGTGATCTTTGTTGCTATATGTTTAGAACTCTATAATATGACAATAGATCTTCGGAATGTCTTTGGATGGTACAACTTTTGGTTCAGAAGATTTATGATTCAGCATATTTAGAGGTATACATAGGTTGAGTTACAGAAAGTTGCGTATACACTCAGGTTGTCCTCATTGAAGTAGTGTATACATTATGACATATGATTTTTGAGGTTGCATTTGGTTCTAGTTGTTGATGCAGTGTTTTGTGTTTAGCTCTGTGTCCTGGTAATAGTTCTGACTGTTCAAATTGATTAATTTTATTTTTCTTAAGAGTTGATGGGCTTCAATGATTGGTTGATGTAGTTGTATTTGATGGTTGTATTGCAGTGGTGATTTATTTCAGCTTCAATGTTACTGATGGGTCTAGTTTGAAAATTTGACGAAACATGGCCTACATATTGTGATGTGTACCAGGAGTATCTAGCCTAAAAATTTATGAAATGTGGTCCCTGGAGAATAAGCGAAGGTGGTAGCCTTTTGTAGGTAAGCACCTACGTACTGGTAATCATATCAGCAAGTACAAGAGCTATGGGGTTGGAGCTCCCTTCCAATAGAAGCTTGAAAATGAGTGAAGGTTGTAGCCTTTAGCAGGTAGATGTATGTGTATTAGAAAGAGTCTACACTAATACAAAACTTGTAAACACTTTTAATAAGAAGAAGATTGAATACTAAGACGACAACAATGGTGGTTTTTTCCCACATTGTGTTTCCACCTGAAAATTCTTGGTGTTCATGTGTGATACTCATGTGTGTTGATTTATTTTGTTCTTACTGCATCTTTTTATTGCTTAGTAAATGCATCACACTCTAATTTAAGTTCATTAGACAATGAATTAGCTATTTTATGAGTTTTTTTATCTATACATTGGTTTCATTCATTACAGTCACAGACACAAGCTGTTTGGTTTCTATAAAATCGCTTATACATTTTGAGAAAGAAAAGTATTATTGTGAAAGTTTAAATACTAATTCAACCCCGCCCCCCTCTTAGTATTTTTCCCAAAACTTTGTGAGAGAAAAATATTATGCACTTGGTCCCGTAATTTTTATATATCATGTTGCAAATCTTCCTCTTCTTCATCTGTCATAGAAGAGCATTTTGGCTGCTTACAAGGTGTGTCCATTTTTTTGTTTCACGGAATTTTGAAATCAAACAATGATATCTATGCTTTACTATTCCATTTGAATCACTTCAAACTAATTTTTCAAACAAAATTTATGCAACATTTATAAAATACACACCCTTTTCTTGATTTTGAGGAGCTAGATATTGCAACTATTATATATCTGTAATTGTGAATCTCCAAGATTTAGAATTTTGTCCTGTAGTATCCATATGAGTCTTCTTTCCAGCACAACAATTCATACAAAGATTTGATTCTTCAAGAACAATTATGCCCAATATCCCAGGATGACTTGATTATAGATTATTTCCATAGATGGAACTTAAACAGAGTTCCATGTGTCACATTTTCGAACTTTGGCCCTAAAAATGATACCCAATAAACTACAGTCCATCGTTTTTCTGTCACATTTTACAAAATTAAAATTTGATGCTCAGAGAGAAAGTTATGATGATTTTCCCTAGGTCACCTATTTGAGATAAAATTCTGGAGCCTGCAAAAACCCTAACTTCCTTGGATCTTATCTCTGAAATTGTAGTTAACAAGATCTAAAATGTGTACAAAAAATTCACCATGATTTTGGCTCCATATGTTTTCAATTTCATCTTCTAAAACTTCGTAGAAAAAAAGTTATAGCGGAAATTACACGATGACATGTTTGAAGCAGTGAAACCCTAGAATCCAAAGTTGTGATACCAAATGTTATGCAACCAACTCACAAATAGATAGACCAGTGAATTAAACATTATAGATAAATCAGAATCAGAATCAAGAAATTGAGGAAAGAGAATGTTTTAAGTTGTATACGTTGTTTAAGCTAGTCCAAGTCACATATACATGTGGGTTCACAGAATAAAAGGCACGTATACATATGCACACAGTTTCGCAGAAGGAAAAGCACGTATGGGATAAAAAATTAAGGTTGAAGAATACCAAGGGTACATACCATGGTACTAGCCCACAATATAGAGCAGAATAATGATTCCTTAATCCGGTCTAAGAATACCATAGTTTCTAAGTGTTGTTTTGGTTCATGGTATTGACAAAGGCTCTAAATATATAAATAGGAGGAGATCAAAGGGCTAAAATTGAATTGAAAGGGTTTTTCATGAATACTTCTATCTAAAGTAAATTTTGTGTTGTAAGGTCTATGGTTATGATATAGATCTAAAACATCTTGTGCACCCCTTGGATACAATGTTGGATTAGGATCATGAGAGATGAAATGGCTTATTATCGTATGATATGATAATGGATAGGCTAGATCTGAGTGCTAACATATGTTTTATCCTTTAAATGCTATGATCTGGGTAAATATGATGTCTTGAAAAGCTACGAAGTTATAAGTCATTATTTCCAGATCTATACACATGGTCGCCTCGGTGAAGGCGCATATACATGCTGATTCAGAACTTCCAATTATTAGATGTAGAGGAAAGGATTGTTATTTCGAAATGACTAATCTATCTGATCATTATTGTTGCTTTACATATGTTTGTCAATGATTTCTTCATTAACTTTGAAGTTAAACTAATTGTACAAGGAGATTGAGTTTGGCTGACTAATTGATTGAGTAAGAATGGTGATCTTTGTTGCAATCTATTTAGAACTCTGTAATGTGATAGTATATGTTCAGAATGTCTTCGGTTGGTACAATTTTTGCTTCAGAAGCTTTATGATTCAGTATATTTAGAGGTATATGCAGGTTGATTTACATAAAGTAGTGTATACATGCAAGTTGTCCTCATTGAAGTTGCATATACATTTTGACATATGATTTTTGAGGTTGTAGTTTGTTCTAGTTGTCAATGCAGTGTTTTGGGTTCAACTCTATGTTCTGGTGACAATAATCTGACTGTTTAGATCGATTGATTGTATTTTTCTTCAATGTTAATGGGAATCAGTGATTGGTCAATGCAGTTGTATTTGATGGTTGTATTGCAGTGGTGATTGATTTTGAGCTTAAATGTTACTGATGGGTCTAGTCTGAAAATTTGATGAAATGTGACCTACATATTGTGATGTGTACCAGGATTATCCAGTCTGAAAATTTATGAAACGTGGTGCCTGGAGAATGAGTGAAGGACGTAGCCTTCTATAGGCTGGTGCCTATGTACTAGTAATCATATTAGCCAGTACAAGAGCTACAGAGTTGGAGATCCCTTCTAGTAGAAGCTGGAAAATGAGTGAAGGTTGTAGCCTTCAGTAGGTAGATGTCTGCGTATTGGAAAGAGTATGCACCAGTACAAAACTTGTAAACACTTTTAATAATAAGAAGATTGAAGACTAAGATGAAAACAACAGTTATTTTTTCCCACATTGGGTTTCCACCTAAAAAGCCCTGGTGTTCATGTGTGCTTCTTATGTGTGTTGATTTATTCCATTCTTATGGCATTTGTTTACTTCTTAGTAAATGCATCACACTCTGATTTAAGTTCAACAGACAATGAATTATTTGTTTTACAAGTTTATTATCTATACGCTAGTTTCATTCATTATAGTCATGAACATACATTGTTTGGTTTCTGTAAAATCACGTATACAGTTTGAAAGAGAAAATTATTATTATTAAAATTTAAATAATGATTTAACCCCCTCCCCTAGTATTTTTCCCAATATTTGGTATCAGAGCAGGTCCTTCATAAGAAGCTTGATCTCTTAAAGGAAGATCTCTCAAGATGAGTAATCAAGATGGAATGGCATCTATTAGACCACCAATATTCAACGGAAATAACTTATCATATTGGAAGATAAGAATGAGAGCCCATCTTCAGTAACTTGGCGATGATGTTTGGGAAATTGTGGGAGGAGGACACCAATATCCAGCAGCAGTCCTCACATATCTAGCAAAAAAGAAATCATGTGAAACCAATGCCAAAGTCATCAGTGCATTATTGGGAAGTCTATTAGAGTTAGAATTCGTTAAATTCATGCAGCTCAACATAGCCAAAGGAATATGGGACAAAATCATTTAGAGCTATGAAGGAGATTCCCAGGTAAAACGTGCTAAACTCCAAACTCTCAGAATTCAATATGAAACTCTCAAGATGCATAGTGATGAAAGTATTTCTAGTTACTTTTTATGAGTAGATGAGATTGTAAATCGTATGAAGAATCTGGGTGAAGAAATAAAGGAGGCTACTATAGTAGAGAAAATTTTAAGATCTCTATCTTCTAAATTTGAGTCAAAAGTATATGCCATTGAAGAGAAGAAGGATCTACAATCTGTTACTGTTGTTCAACTTCATGGAATTTTAACTACCTTTGAAATGAGGAAAGGAGGTCCATTAGAAATCAGAGAAGTCGCTTTCAAATCCTCTGCAAAGGGAAAAGAAAAGGAAGATCTCAAGGAATCAAGATATATATCAAAAGAATATGAGGTAAACTTTGTGAAGAAACTTCAACTAGGTTTCAGACGATTCAAATGTAAGCTTCCCTTCAAATGTTTTTCTTATGCTAGAGTTGGTCATTATCCTACTAAATTTCCTCATAAAGATAACCATGACAAAGGAAAGGATTCAACAAAAGGTAATAGGAAATATTTTGTTACTAGAAGAAGTTATTATACTCATGAAGATAGTGATGGAATGTTTAATAGTGATGAAGGTGAATCTGATCAAGATATTAAACTATTGATGGCTTATGAAAATGATAAGTTTATGGATGCCTCAGAAGAAGAAGATTTTCTTGAAGAAATCACTCAAGTCAAAATATTCTTGGAATAAAAGAATGTATTCATTGACACTTTGACACATCAACTCACGAAAAGGGAAAAGCACAATGAAAAATTAGAGTTTGGAGTAGTGAGTCTAAGAAAGGAACTTGAGAAGACAAAATCTCTGAATCTTAGATTTTCTAAAGGATCAGAAACCTTATATGAAATCATCAAGTTTCATCGTTCTCCTCTTATAAATATTAGTCTTGGATACACTAGAGAAACATCCCAACTAGAAAAGTCTTCATCCATCACCATAAGTTATCCTAATGCAGGAAAATCCAGTAAAAAATGTGCCAATCCTCAGCAAAAGCCTAAAGGTACTCCTAGGTAAATCATGCTCATTTTACTCCAAGGGTGAACATCAATAGAAGCACTAACCAAAAGGTGAGCAATACCAAAATATTTTATGATCACAGAAACTTCTTATTTTGTAGGTTTTAACTTCATACAGTAAGTACCTGCATACGAATTCTAAAACACAGAAAATAAACAATGCGAGAGCATAACACATAAAACATATATACATAAAGATTTTCCCTTGGATCCCATAACCGGGACCACCAATTTTATTTTTCATTATTTTCCTTTCAATGTTACAATACATATTTATACATTCCGAAGCATCCAATACAATGGACTGAAAACCATCACGTCCAAAAAGATGTGTGAAAACCATGCACAAAACCATAGGTGGGTCCACCCAACCTAACATAGGGTCCAAAACCAAAATTTTTTGGGGCACTGCAGCGGACCCCATAGATCGGGGTTAGTTGCACCCCTCAAACCCCTTGTGACCCCCCGCTATGCAACGAACGGGAGGCGCCGCCCCCCTTCTAACCCCCAATTAACTACGTGGGCTAGTCGTGGAAAGAATATAACACAACCCAACATTATCCCACTTATTGTTTTCTTTCCACTGGGGGAAAAGGAGAGATTAGTCATTTATTCAACCCTGCAATGCCCATTGTTTCTCTACACCAAGAGAACTTCTCAGAGCTCACATATTTTTTCAATGCATCTGCAGTATTCTTCAAAGTGTCCACCTTTACCAGCAACACCTTTTTGTCTTCTATCATATCCCTCACAAAGTGATACTAAACATCAATGTGCTTTGTCTTTGAATGATATGCATGGTTCTTTGCCAAAAAAATTGCACTTTGGCTATCACAATCTATCCTTATAGATCCTTGTACTAACCCCATACTTGAACACAATCTCTGCAACCAAACTACTTCGTTGCTTGCATGAGTGGCTGCCATGTATTCTGCCTCTATAGTTGATAGTGCCACTACAGATTGTTTCTCACTCATCCAACTGACTGCACCTCCAAATAGGTTAATCACATACCCACTTGTAGATCTTCTGTGATCCAGATCTCTAGCCTAGTCAGCATCAACAAAGCCACGAATATCCAACACCCTGTCTAATCTTGGTCTTCCTTGGTAGAAAAAACCCTAAGCACTTGTGCCACGCAAATACCTAAAAACTCGCTTCACTGTTGTGCAGTGCTTCTTCCCTGGTTTTGACATAAACCTGCTCAATACTCCCATTGCATGTGCAATGTCTAGTCTAGTACATACCATTGCATACATCAGGCTACCAACTGCACTTGCATATGGAACACGTGACATGTCCTCTTCCTCTTCTTGTGCCTTGGGACACTGTTCAATAGATAACCTCACACCTATAAGAATAGGAACCTTCACCAGCTTAATATCCTACATATTAAACCTTTGTAGTATTGTCTCGACATACTTCCTCTGGTTTAACTAGAGCTTCCTCTTTTCCCAGTCTCTTTTAATTTCCATGCCCAAAATATAGTTTGCAACACCAAGATCTTTCATTTTGAATTTGGAGGACAATTGGGTCTTCAAATCCTAGATAATTTCTTTGTCATTTCCAACTAACAACATATCATTCACATACAAGACCAGATAAATAACACAGTCACCAAGTAATTTAAAATACACACAGTGATCTTCTTTGCTTCTGGTGAAGCCAAGTCCCCGTATAAATGTATCAAATTTTTGATACCACATCCTTGGTGACTGTTTTAACCCATACAAAGACTTCTTTAACTTGCATACCAGTTCTTTCTTACGCTTCACCGCAAAGCCTTCAGGTTGCTTCATGTAGATCTCTTCTTCCATATCCCAGTGAAGAAATGTTGTCTTCACATCCATCTATTCTACCTCAAAAGAAAAAGCAGCAGCAACAGATAAAAGTAATCTAATAGAAGTTACCTTGGCAACAAGAGAAAAAAATATCACCAAAATCAATTCCCAGCACTTGGGAATAACCTTTTGCTACAAACCGAGCTTTGTATTTCTCCACTTTTCCTTCAACATTTGTCTTGTTTTTGAACACCCATTTACTGCCAATGGGTTTCCTTCCAGTTGCAACTCCACCAAATCCCAAGCCTCTTTTTTGTGCAAAGATGTCATTTCATCAACCATGGCCTCTTTCCATAGTTTTCCATCCTATAAATCCACTACTTCCCTCACAGTTCTGGGATCATCATCAGTAATAGACAAAGAAAAATTTGAATAGAAAGAAAATGGACTATACCTTTCTGGTTGCCTTCTTTCTCGAACTAATCTTCTCACACCCGAAGTTTGTGGCTCTTCATATTTTGATTCCTCCTCTGTTGTAGAGTCTGATTCTTCTTCCTTTAGCTCAAACTCTATCTTCTCAAGTTCCTTTGGCTGGACTTCATGTTTAATAACAACTTTCACCTGTCTGAACACCACACCTTGGTTGTACACAACCTTCCTTGTTACTGGGTTCCAAAGCTCATAACCCTTTAAACCATCCTTATACCCAATAAAGATGCACTTTTCAGATTTACTATCGAACTTGGTTCTTTTCTCCTTAGGAACATGTACATATGCATCACATCCAAATACCCTCAAATGTGAAAGAGAGGGTTTCTTACCAGTCCATACCTCTTTTGGAGTCTTATCCTCCAATGTTGATGAAGGTGATCTGTTGACCAGGTAACATGCTGTCTCCACCGCCTCTGCCCAGAATTCATGTCCTAACCCGACACCACTGAGCATGCTTCTTGCCCTTTCCATCAATGTCTTGTTCATTCTTTCTGCAACTCCATTTTCTTGAGGTGTATATGGAGTAGTCTTCTGTCGTGCTATACCACACTTCTTACAGAATTCTTCAAATTCCTTACTGCAAAACTCTCCACCGTTATCTGTCCTCAACACCTTTATCTTCTTCTCTGTTTGGTTTTCCACCAGAGCCTTAAATTCTTTAAACCTGTCAAAGACTTCAGATTTATTCTTAAGGAAATATATCCATGTATTCCTTGAGAAGTGATCTATAAATGATACATAGTACACAGACTTACCCAGTGATGGAACCTTCACAGGTCCAAACACATCACTATACACAAGCTCTAATATATGTTTTGCCTTCTTACCACCAGAGGGAAAACTCACCCAATTCTACTTTCCCTATACACAATTTTCGCAGAAATCAAAATCCAAAGAGTTATTACTCATACCTTCTACCATACCTTTACCATGAAGTATTTGAAGGCCCTTCTCTCCAATATGTCCAAGCCTTTGATGCCACAACATGGTCTTCTCTCCAGAGACCACTAGATTTTCTGCTCCACTTTCAGGAACCACAGAAATATTACACCCATCAACAACAGTGCTACCTTGCAGCTTGTATAGAGTTCCAATCTGAACTCCCCACATCAATACCAGTGCTCCCCGAACCATCTTGTAGGTATCCTTCTCGAACACTATTTTTACACTTGCATCATCCAGCTTGCTTACAGAAATCAGATTTCTGGCTAATGCAGGAATATGCAGAACACCCGGAAGTATTCTAACCTGTCCATCTTGCAACTTCAACTTTACTTTTTCATGACCAATTATTCTAGCCTTCCTGTCATCCCCCAAGAAGACATCATCACCATCATATTTCTCATACTCGCAGAACCACTCTCTATGGGGAGTGAAGTGAAAGGATGCACTTGAGTCAATCAACCATGCGTCATGATATACATGTGTACTTGAAGAAGCCAATTACACATCCCCACCTTCATCTGAGGTGGTTTTCGCCTTTGCAGAAGGAGCATCATAAGACCCCCTTCCTTTATCAGGATCTTTAGATTTATAGTCCCTGTTGTAGTGCCCTTCCTTTCCAGATTTACAACACACCACTTTTGCAGGTTTTCCTGGAGATTTAGATCTCCCTCTAGATTTAGATCTCCCATTTGATGACTTATTTTTGTTTCTATTCTGGGACCGTGCTCATATAGACAAGGAATCACCATTCTAGCTCTCCATATTTTTCCATCTCATCTCCTCCGTCAGCAAGGATGAGACAATTTCATCAAACTGCAAGGTAGTTGCATTGCTACCTATTGCAATAACTAGACTATCCCACGAATCTGGTAGAGAACACAACAAACTGATGCACTTATCTTCATCTGAAATTTTAATATCAACGAATGCTAACTGACTTACCACAGTATTAAATGCGTTCAGATTCTCTGTCACCAGGTCTCCATCTTTCATCCTCAGGTTATACAGCTTTTTCCGTAGGAACATTTTATTCACCAGAGACATAGATTGGTACAAAGTCCCTAACTTGTCCCACAAAGTCTTCACTGTAGCTTCCCCTGATATATTTAGCAATACTGAATCTGAGACACAAAATCGTATTGTGCTCTTTGCCTTCCAATCCAGCTTCTTCCATTATTCATCAGACACTCCCGTTGGTTTAGTACCCGGATCTACTGCGATCCATTGATCTTTATTCACTAACAGATCCTCCATCTTGAGTTTCCACAACTCAAAACTCTAACCATCAAATTTCTCGATCTCTATCTTTCCACTACTCGCCATCTTCTATCACCACCAGAATCGATCTCGTAGATCTCCCACTAAACATTCTCTACCACAGGCCCGAGCGAAACCCCTCAGCAACAAAGGCATCCCCTTAAAGCCAAAACAACTCTGATACCAAATGTAGGTTTTAACCCTGTACAGAAATTACTTGCATACGAATTCTAAAACACAAAAAATAAACAATGTGAGAGAATAACACATAAAACACATATACACAGAGATTTTCCCCTGGATCCTAAAACTGGGACTACCAGCTTGATTTTTCATTATTTTCCTTTCAATGTTACAATACATATTTATACATGCCGAAGCAACCAATAACATGGACCAAAAACCATCGCGTCCAAAACCATGGACTGAAAACCATCACGTCCAAAAACATGTGTGAAAAATATGCACAAAACCATAGGTGGGTCCGCCCAACCTAACATAGTGTCCAAAACCAAAATTTTCCAAGGCACTACCCCAAACCCCATAGAGTGGGGTTAGCTGCACCCCTCAAACCCCCTGTGACCCCACACTATGAAACAAATGGGGGGCGCTGCCCCCCTTCTAACCCTTGGTTAACTACGTGGACTAGTCATGGAAAGAATATAACACAACCCAACATATTTAATGGACAATGATTTTCATGCCATAAATTTGGTCATAAGGTTGCTCAATGTGTTTCTTACAAAATTATCATCACTAGAGAAGTAAGAAAACAAAGGAACATGACAGGAATCAAGAAGAGCTCCTATAATAACTTTTCACCTCTTGAAGATGAAATTGAATGTTACTTTTGCAATAACTTTGGTCATGAAGAACTAGAATACAGGAGAAAATTTCAGCCAACATATCAAAAGGAGAAAACATCATCAAACTTCAAGGTATGGAAAAAGAAGGAATTACAATCAGAAAGATGTGGCATAGCTCTGTTTGCAAAAGGACAAGAAAATTAGTGGTACATTGATAGCAGATACTCAAAACACATGATAGGTGATAAAGATAAACTCATTTCATACAATTCTTTAGAAAAGGAAAATAATGTCTCTTTTGGAAATGACACACCAATTGTCATTAAGGGTAAAGGTTCTGTTTATCTAAAAGAAAAGGCTAAAGATGGAAATGTTATGTATGTTGATGGATTAAAGAATAACTTATTGAGTGTTAGTCAAATGTGTGATCAAGGAAATGAAGTTGTTTTCTGATCAAAAGAATGTGTGTTTTGTGAGCTTGAAATGGGAAAGACCATAATAAAAGGTACAAAAACTCCAAGCAATCTATATATACTAGAAGGAGGTCAAGAACAATTTTATCTAAGAAAAACAGAAGAGAAATGGTTATGGCACAAAATATTGGGGCATCTAAGCTTTTATCAAATAAGAAAATCATCCAAGATCAAGGTTGTTCATGATCTTCTAGATATCATCATCCCCGAAAGTACCATCTGCAAACCATGTCAATTCGGTAAGAAAACCAAAGTTCAATTCAATGCCATAGAAGGATCAGCAAGTAACCCTCTTGAACTCACTCATACTGATTTGTGTGGACCAACAAGGAAAATATCACCTTGTGGAGAAGAATACTACATTTTATTCGTTGATGATTTTTCTAGAATGTGCTAGATTGGGTTACTAAAACATAAAGATGAAGCATTTGAAAATTTTAAGGTCTTCAAAGCTTTAGTTGAAAATAACTAGATCTAAAAATCAAATGTCTCATATCTGATTGGGGGGAGAATTCATATCAGATGAATTCTTTGAACTTTGTGAACAACATGGAATAAAGAGAGTTCTTTGTTGCAAGAACTCCTCAACAAAATGGCATGGCAGAAAGAATGAATAGAATAGTTCAACAAATGGATCGGGCTATGCTTGATGAGTCTATAACTTTTGATACCTGGGAATTAGTTCCTAGACCTCATGATAAAAATGTTATAGGGAAAAAATGGATATTCAAGAATAAGGTGAATGAAAATGGAGGGGTAATTAGGAAAAAGAAAGGCTTGCTTGTAAAGGGTATGCACAAAAATAAGGTATATACATTGAAGAAAATTTTGCACTTGTAGCTAGACTTGAAGCCATAAGAATGTTTCTTTCTCTTTCATGTCTTCGAAAATTCAAAGTTTATCAAATGGATGTAAAATCTACATTTTTTAATGGAGATCTAGAAGAAGAAGTATATGTTGAACAACTAGAAGGATTGATTCTAGGAAATGATGCATAGCTTGTATGAAAACTCAAAAAATATTTATATGGACTGAAACAAGCTCCGAGGGCATGGTATTATCGTCTTCACAAATATCTTCAACAATAAGGCTTCACAAAAGGATCCGCAGACAGCAACTTATATACAAAAATTGAGAATGATAAACTTCTAATTATTTTTGTTTATGTTGATGATATCATCTTTTGTGGTAATGAAGAACGTATGAGTAAAAAATTTCTTCTTGTATGCAACAAGAATTTGAAATGTATTTACTTGGAGAACTAACCTATTTTATTGGTATACAAGTGCAATAAACAAAAGATGGCATCTTTCTCTCATAAACTAAATATCTCAAGCAGATTCTCAAGTATGGAATGGAAGATTCTAAACCAGTATGTACTCCAATGGTAACAGGATGTAGTCTCAGTTCTAATGATGATTATCCTACAGTGAATCAACTAGAGTACGGATCTATGATTGGAAGTCTACTTTATCTAACAGGTACTAGACCAGATATCATGCATGTGGTAGGAATTGTTGGAAGATTCCAATCCAATCCCAAGGAATCAAATCTTCAGGCAGTAAAGAAAATATTCAAATATATCCAAGGAACTAAATACCTTGGCCTATGGTATCCTAAAGATACATATCGCACCCTTCATGCATATATAGATACAGATTGGGCTGGAAATGTTGATGACTGAAAAAGAACTAGTGGAGGTGCATTTTATATGGGATTGCGATTAGTATCTTGGTTCAGCAAGAAAAAAGTTCAATTTGCTTATCTACAGTGGAAGCAGAATATGTGGTTGCTACATCTTATTGTACACAACTTCTCTGGATGATGCAAACATTACAAAATATTCAAATTAATTGTTCTCCAACCATATCCATCTGATGTGACAATACAAGTGCGATTAGTATTTCAAAAATTATGTTATGCACTCCAAGACCAAACGCATACCCATTAAGTACCAATTTCTATGAGAAGAGGTTCTTGAACAAAAGGATAAATGAGAGTATGTTCCCTCCAAATATCGGGTTGCTAATATATTTACTAAACCTCTTTCCAGAGAAGCATTTGAATATCTCAGACAAAATCTGGGTGTTGTTTCTACCTCATCTTGTTGTTAGAACTAGTTTGTTCGGTCTACATGTACAAAATTAGATTATTTTTTTTATACACGGATTTCATGAAGTAGTCGCATATATATGTGAGTTTCCATGCCGACAGTAGTGTATGCGTTTTTCTGACAGAAAAACAGTGGGTCAGACTCAAAATCAGTTTCTTACATGCATGTTTAGTCTAATGTTGATGGATACAATATGTTGATATGATTTTCTCATTGATGTTTATTTGATTGATGAAGATGCCTTGATGAATGAATTATTGACAATTCACAGGTAGCACATGTTTGGGGCGAGAGTTAGCCTTCAAAATATTATGCATTGTTGGCATGATGGTTGTTGAATTCAACTATAGTCTCAGTTATTAATGTCATTTGATGAAAAGGTCATGTAAATACCTATGGTGTAATAATATGTCTCTTTCTGTCATAGTCTATTATGGATGAGTCATTTTTGACACATGATGTAATTTGTACTCCCACTATGCATGGGAAGGATGATGTAATAATTGCAAGTTTTAGTCATGTATGAACATTTGATGAATCCCCATTTGATTGGGTGATTGATGTATGTATGATTCATTGGTGATAGGAAGGTCATACTCACATAGTTGAGTTATAGAGTCATGTTATTCTTTTGAAAAATATTTATGCAGACTCTGCATGTGCCCAAGGGGACCATGGGCAGTATATTGCACCTCAACATGTACTAAGGGGAGAATATCTTTGTTTGCCCTTTTCTCTTGACGTCAAAGAGGGAGACTATCTTGGTGCTTTTTGATATATAAAACAAGTTCTACACCTTGAAGTGATCAACACCAATATGGTTGCCATCAAGTACAAAGGGGCGTATTGTTGGCATTATGGTACATGTGTTGTCCTTGATGGAAACTCACATATATGATAACCAGATGTATCCATAGGTCAGTTCAGAAATGATAAAGTGATGCATGATGGAAACTCACATTATAACAGGTCAATTCAAGGTAACAGAGTAAGAACAAGATGATGGGACAAAGGATTACAGATCAAAATCAAGAAATTGAAGAAAGAGAATGTTTTAAGTTGTATATATTGTTTAAACTAGTTGAAGTCACATATACATGTGGGTTCACAGAATGAAAGGTGCGTATACGTATGCACGCAGTTTCATAGAAGGAAAAGTGCGTATGGGATGAAAAATTAAGGTTAAAGAATACCAAGGGTCCATATCGTGGTATTAGCCCACAATATAGAGCAGAATAACAGTTACTTGATCCCGTCTAAGAATACCATAGGTTCTAACTATTGTTTTGGTTCATGGTATTGACAAAGGCTCTAAGTATATAAGGAGGAGGAGATCAAAGGGCTAAAGTGAAAGTGAAAGGCTTTTTCATGAATACTTCTATCTGAAGTATATTTTGTGTTGTAAGGGCTATGGTTATGATATAGATATTAAACATCTTGTGCACCCCTTGGATGCAATGTTGGATCAGGATCATGAGACCTTAAATGACTTATCATTGTATGATTTGATAATGGATAGGCTAGATCTGAGTGCTAACACATGTTTTGTCCTTTAAATGTTATGATCTGGGTATATCTGAAGTCTTTAGAAGTTTTGAAGTTATAAGTCATTATTTTCATATCTATGCGTAGGTTTGCCTCAATGAAGGCGCATATACACACTGATTCAACACTTCCAAGTAGCCTGTGCAGAGGAAAGTATTGTTGTTCAGAAATGACTGATCTATCTAATCAGTGTTTATGTTTTACTATTATTTGTCAATGAATTGTTCATTAGATATGAAGTTAAAATAATTGTATAAGGAGATTGAGTCTAGCTGACTGATTGATTAAATACGGTGATCTTTGTTTCTATCTATTTAGAACTCTATAATATGACAATAGATCTTCAGAATGTCTTTTGATGGTACAATTTTTGGTTCAAAATATTTATGATTCAGTATATTTAGAGGTATACGTAGGTTGAGTTACAAAAATTAGTGTATACACACAAGTTGTCCTCATTGAAGTAGTGTATACATTTTGACATATGATTTTTGAGGTTACATTTGGTTCTGGTTGTTGATGCAATGTTTTGGGTGCAGCTCTATGTTCTGGTTACAGTAATCTAACTATTTAGATTGATTGATTTTATTTTTCTTAAGAGTTGATGGGCTTCAGTGATTGGTTGATGTAGTTGTATTTGATGGTTGTATTGCAGTGGTGATTGATTTTGAGCTTCAATGTTACTGATGGGTCCAGTCTGAAAATTTGATGAAACATGGCCTACATATTGTGATGTGTACTAGGAGTATCCAGTCTGAAAATTTATGAAACATGGTCACTGGAGAATGAGTGAAAGTGGTAGACTTTTGTAGGTCACCACCTATGTATTGGTGATCATATCAGCAAGTATAAAAGCTAGGGAGTTGGAGCTCCCTTCCAGTAGAAGCTGGAAAATGAGTGAAGGTTGTAGCCTTTAGCAGGTAGATGTCTGCGTACTGGAAAGAGTCTGTACTAGTACAAAACTTGTAAACACTTTTAATAATAAGAAGATTGAGGTCTAAGATGACAACATCGGTGGTTTTTTCTCACATTGTGTTTCGACCTGAGAAACCTTGTTGTTCATGTGTTCTGCTTATGTCGGTTGATTTATTATGTTCTTACTGCATTTGTTTATTGCAGTAAATGTATCACACTCTGATTTAAGTTCATCAAACAATGAATTAGCTATTTTATGATTTTTTTTATCTATACAGTCGCGGACATATGCTGTTTGGTTTCTGTAAAATCTCATATACAGTTTGAAAAATAAAAGTATTATTGTGAAATTTTAAATACTGACTCACCCCCCCCCCCTCTCAGTATTTTTCCCAACACTTTGTGAGAGAAAAATTTGTTGCACTTGGTCCCGTAATTTTGATATATCATGTTGCAAATCTTCCTCTTCTTCATGTGTCATAGAAGAGCATTTTGGTTGCTTATTAGGTGTGTCCATTTTTTTGTTTCATAGCATTTTGAAATCAAACAATGATATCTATGCTTTACTATTCCCTTTGAATCACTTCAAACTAATTTTTCAAACAAAATTTATGCAACATTTAGAAAATACACACCTTTTTCTTGATTTTGAGGAGCTAGATATTGCAACTGTTATATATCTATAATTGTGAATCTCGAAGATCTAAAATTCCATCCTGTAGTATCCCTATGGGTCTTCTTTCCAACCCAACAATTCATAGAAAGATTGGATTCTTCAAGAAACAATTACACCCAATATCCCATGATGACTTCATTATAGATTGCTTCCATAGATGGAACTTAAACAGAGTTCCATGTGTCACATTTTCGAACTTCGGCACTAAAAATGATACCCAATAAACTAGAGTCCATCATTTTTCTGTCACATTTTATGAAATTCAAATCTGATGCTCAGAGAGAAAGTTATGATGATTTTCCCTAGGTCACCTATTTGAGATGGAATTCTGGAGCCTGCAAAAACCCTAACTTCCTCGGATCTTATCTATGAAATTATAGTTATAAAAGATCTGAAATGTGTACAAAAGGTTCACCACGATATATTATAGAGTGCCAGGGCAACATGCCAAGATGTACCAAGTCCTAGGGTGTGCCAATGTGTGTCAGGGAGTGCCACGAGAATACAAGGGAGAACTAGTTCAAATTGCATGGAAATGAATGGATAAGAGTGTGTGATAGGGAGTGTCAGCAAGTTCCAATTGTTTTAAGGAGGGAGTGACAAGGGTATATGCTAGGCAGTGCGAAGGCATGCTAGAGTTTCAGGGCATGTTAGGAAGTGGCAGGGTCTATTAGGGAGTGGAAAATCATGCCAAGGAATGCAGGGGATGATAATGCGTGCAATGTAGTGCCAATGTGTTGTTATACGTGCCATATGTTATGGCATGTGAAGATGTAAACTATGTTTCTTAGTTGTTTTATGGGCACGGTTGGATGTGAGCCTTGACTTGATAACTTGTTAAGTGGGATGAGTTAAGATTGGACATTAGGGGAACAAGCCATAGTCTAGTTGTAGTAAATGTAACTTGGTAAAGTTGTTGTAGTTGAGGCAGGACTTGGTTGGGTTCCTAATTCTAAAAGACAATAAGGGTAGTTATGAGGGCATGATAATTAAGGAGTTCCATGGCGTGCCAAGGAATGAAAAGGAGTGCTGACATATTCTAGATAGTGTCAATGCATGTCGAGGAGTGTTTGGGAGTGTCAAGGAATCACAAGGGAGAACTAGGTCAAAGTGCATGGCAATGAATGAATAAGATATTATGCCAGGGAGTTTCAGTGAATTCTATGTGTCCCATGGACGAAGTGTGTTAGGATGATTTCATATTAGGACTTGTAGGAGTAAATCCTAAGATTGTGATAAGAGAATGGAAAAAGCAATTTGAGACAAAGGTAGACTTTGGTTTAGGCCCAACACTATTTTTTCAATGACTTGGTTGGGTTCCCAAGTCACAAAAAAAGTAAGGTTATCTATAAGGGCATGAAAACTAGTGAGTGCCAAGATGTGCAGGGAATTTCAGGAAGTTCTAACACATGTTAGAAATTTCGAATGAATGTTAAGCATGTCAAGACATGCCAATGTGTGCTAGGTTCTAGGATGTGCCACCAACACATGCTAGGGATTTCCAAGGAAACACAAGGGAGGACTCATTTCAATTACATGTAAATGAATCAATGTGCATGTGTGATAGGGAGTGTTAACAAGTTACAAGTGTGCTAAGGAGGGAGTGACAATGTATGATAAGTAGTGCCAATAGATGATAGAGTGCTAGGAAAGCCTACTAAGATGTGACAAGTGCCATGGTGTGCCAATGTGTGCCAAGGAGTGTTAGGGAGTGTTAGGGAACTGATGGAATAAGAGTGTGTGGCATGGAGTGTCAGTGAGTTTCAAGTGTGTTAAGGAGGAGTTACAAGGCCTTCTTGGCAATGATAAGGAATGCTAGAGTTCTAGGGCAACCTGCGGCCAAGATGTGCCAATGCATGCAAGGAAGTGTTAGCTGAGAGTGACAGGGAAACACAAGGGAGAACTATGTCAAAATGAATGGAAATGAACAAATGAGACTTTTTTATTAGAAGTTTCAGTGAGTTCCAGGTGTGCTAAGGACAAATTGACAAGTTATGTTAGGCAGTGTTAATGCATGCTAGAGGCGAGGGTGACATTCCAATATGTCATAGGTGCTAGGATGTAACAACACGTGTCAAGGAGTGATAAGGAGTGCTAGGGAATCATAAGGGAGCACTAGGTAAAAATGCATGGAAATGAATGAATAAGAGTTTGTGACCAAGAGTGTTAGTGATCTCTAAGTGTGCTAAGGAGAGAGTGACAAGGTATACTATATACTGCCAAGGAATGCTAGAGTGTTAAGGTGGTAGGCCAAGATGTGTCAGGTGCTAGGGTGAACTAGGGAGTGTTAGGGGGTTTCAGGGAAACTTAAGGAAGCACTAGGTCAAAATTCATGGAAATGAACAAATAAGAGTGTGTGAGAGTGATCCATGTGGCTTTTGTTGGCCACCCACCTATCCCACTTGGACCCCCACAACTGTCCCTTTCAGTTTTCTAGTTTCCTTAATTGTAGCACAATTTACTATTTTTAGCAATTTTTCGGGTCCTGAACTTCCAGAGTTGTTTTGAGGCCCTAAACGACGTTTTTTGGGAAAATTGGGAGAAACATGGGTTCTTTAACCAATGTTTCTCATCCCAAAGTTTTATTCCTCGAATATATCTTTCTAACGAGGCATTTTGCGCGTCAAACGGAGATCGTATGCCAAAGTTACGACCCCGGGAAGTTGATGTACCAATTTACCCAAAACGGGGCCCATAGTTTGGCGCTTCATCTCCTAGGGTTAAGGTTTTGGATGTTTAGGGTTTTCCATTGTTTCTCGGCAATAAAGAAGACTTTGAACCTCATTGTAAGATAGTTCAGAGGCATGGAGCCGCCACATCTCTGCACAGAGATAAGCTACAATCACCCGACCCAGTTTATTTCCATTTCTGTTTGTAAGCATATTTCAGTATTTTACATTAATGAAATGAATTATTACTTTTGATGCATCTCTGTATTTATGGTTATCGCTGTAATTTGTTGTGTTCCTATTTAAATCCAGATGAAAGAGGGAGTTTCAATGAGTTCTAGGTGCGTTAAGGAGGGAGTGACAAGGTTATATGCTAGGCAATGCCAAGGTATGTTGAACTACCAAGGCATGTTAGGAAGTACCATGGTGTTCTAGGGAGTGTCAAAGCATGCCAAGGAATGTAGGGGATGTTAACGCATGCCACATAGTGCCAAGGAATTCTAAGACATGTCAGGTGCTATGGCATGTCAAGATGTAAATTGTGTTGCTTAATTGTTTTAGACCAAGGTTAGATGTGATGAGCCTTGTCTTGGTAACTTGTTAAGTGGGATGAGTTGCGATTGTACATGAGTACCCTAATATGAGTTACAAGTAGTTCTTAGGTGAACAGGGCATATGTTGAATTTCCATGACACATGAGAATCTGGGTTTGGCCTTAGAGTTTTTTATGCGAGCACACTCAAGTGCCACAACACATCTACTACGCAGAATGAAATCTACCATGAAAGAAAAAGTAATGGATTGAATGCACAAAGTTCAGGTTCTACCACATCTTCATATGTTAATGCTTATTATTGTGATATACAATAGCCATTTATATGTCTGGTGTAAGACTCCTCTGAATATTTCTATCCAACAACAACATCTCTGTGGTAAAAGGCGTACTGTTAGAGGTTGCTCCATCAAAAATAGAAACCAAAAGGGACCTTACTGTGCACACATATGAAGAATTAAGAAGATTGTTATCTATGGGTGCTGATGTGGATGTATGGGAAAAAATTACACATGCAACAAACCTTTTTCTTCAACCAATGAAGATATAAAAGGGAAAATGTGTGATTTTATATACATGTGTGATAGTATTTGGAGAAATTCCAACCTAACCCACAAATTTGTTGACATTTTGCTAGAGCTGACCTATAATTGTTCTTAAAGTTAATAAACAGGTAAAATAGGACTTACTTTTCAATACAAAATATAAATTGATAAGAACAGGGCCAAATTGTGGAAGTGTTAAAATTGGTATGGTTTAAAGAGGCCGATCACTTTGAAAAGTTTTAAATGTGACAATGAAGGTTGAGCATCATTCTAGAACCCCTTTGGGCATCCATATTAGGAATTGGTGTAGGATGCAACACTTCAAAATAATTTCTGTACCAATGATGTCAACACTTGTATGGTGACATCGGGTTGGAGTTGGCCTATCAAAGCTTATTGGTCAACTTTGGAGCTTCTCTAGGGTGATGCCTTAGACGCTTTTGAGTATGAGGGCATGATTTGATATTTAGTTTGCATTGAAGAAGCTTTGGAGGCTGATACTATAAAAAGAACCCTTGTTCTGAATAGAGAAGCACATTCCATTGAAGAAATTAACAGCAAGTACATAAATTTGAAACTCAAATCACATCACTATTTATTACTCTTTGAAATAAGAAATAACTAAAAATTTCAAACACTACTATTCACTTTTCCTTTAGTCTAGAAGGTACAATGAATATGGAAACATGTACAACAATGTATCAACTTTCTTAACTCCTAATACTAATGCACCTTCCTTGCATGGATAGACAAGACAATTAAAGTCTGCCTCTACTAAATATGATATGAGATATGCAAACATGCTTCCTTAGCTAAGGCTAAGAATTAATAACTAGGGAAGTGCTCCTTTTAACTGTGCGTGCAAAAAACTAAATAAAGCAAAGATTTTTTCTACTCCAGGGGCTAGAAACGAATCCTCTTCCTAAGGTAAGTTCTTTCCCCAGAACAAGATATTAAGGACTCAGAAACATTGTTGCTTCCTTCAGGAGAGGTGTATGCCAACCTGAACTAATCTATCTTGCATTATCCTCCAAATTCATTCACCTTTAACAGAAATCTTGTGCCCAGAAAAACAAAAGAGTCCAATATCCAATAGAATTCACTAACCAGCGAGAGACCCTTGTTCCCGAACAAAGAGATAATAAGGGAATGTCAACTAGGGTGGAATCTTTCACCACCGAAATTGAGAAGAGATAGAAGGGGTAAAAAACTATCAGACCTAATTCTCAAGAACAAATGAATTAATCCACACTTGGTGATCCAAAATGAACTCAATCCTTCTTTATTTATTGATTTTCCATAGGTGATTCATATTCTTAAGTGATTGAGTAAACCTTACTCCAAACCCCAAATTTGGGGTTTTTAAGCATAGTTTCCCCAAAAATTGCCCAACAATGGGTATTTTGGGTTTCTTTCCCATTTATGGAGAAATATAGCCTACAGGGATGGATAGGATATTACGTCCCATTAATCCTTAATTTGTAGAGGATGTTACATGGCACCTAATAAAAGAAACAATGATTTAGTTTAGGAGGTAATAATTGAATGTTTATTTCTTTCCACACAAGACATACATCTTGAAAAAATGATCATGGGGTACAAATACTACAAAAGGCCTAAATCTTACTAGCATTTCCATAGTCTAAGAATAAAATCCCTTCCATGTGAAACAAGGTCAATACCACATACTACAAGCACAAATGAAAAATTCGAAAACAATATACTTATTAAATGAAATAATTATGAATCCTATTACCACACCTTAAATTGAATAGCTTTTCAGTTGCAGTGTTAACCAAAATTCCTTAGGTTGGATCATAATTAAGTACTCAATGTTGTTTTGGGTCCAATTTGGGGAAAAGGAGGAGCTCTTAGTGACAATGGGCTGATCAAGATTTTCAGAAGGGAGCTCTGCTATACTTTTCAACATGCAAGCCATTCATTCTAGTGGAGAAGATATAGAGAAGCCTTTAATAAGGACCTTTCCAAGATCAATTTGGAGGAAAATCCATTTTCAAAGCTTAAACATAGTTCTAGATTCAAACAAGAGTAGTCATTTTTCAAAAAAATTATTAATCCCCAAGAAATTGGATCCAAGCTGACATGCTGACCATTTATTCTTCTACTGGACAAGGAAGCATTTATGAAAAGTTCTTGGCCCTTTTATCCAGTATTTGATGTAAATCTCTTGATTAGAAATGTAATAAGAGATGCAATTTATATTAAGAAAAAGAGAAAATTAGAGGGCCAATTAATAATTATCTCTAAAAAAATCTCAATAGAATCCTAACATATTTGAAATGGCAAAGGTTAACTCCATCATTATTTTTTGCTTTAGAAACTTTTCTAATTTCCATGATTGAAGCACGTATTCATGCCTTGAAGCAAAGAAAATGTGCAAAGTCACACTCACATAGTGGTATGGAAAAAAAGTATGTGGAGCTTTTTGTCCCAGACTCCACACAAAGAATGGACAAAATGTGAAAAAACCAAGTCAAAAGGTATGTGTAGCTTTTGTCATGCAGAGGTAGTTGTTAACTCCACACTCCATAGCGAAGGCTTTGTGGCATAAGTGACACAAAGGTTTGCATGCAGAACTTTGGATTAAAAGGAGTGGACCTTGATGCTACATGTCCACTATTACCCCACTTTCTGTATGAGTTACAGGAGATAAAAATAATGAGATACAGAGTAGATTCTATTATTATTCAAATTTAATAAAAAATATTACTATGTCTTCCTTGACATAAAACAAACACCTTCCATAAAATATTTTCTCCATGAACCCGATTTAAAATGAATCTCTTCCATTGACACTCCCAACCTCAAATAGAAACAATGTCGATGGGCCAATTTTAGTTTAGAAAATTCATAATTAGTTTCAATTGTAAGATCTCCTAATTTCAGTTCAGATTTTAGTTACAAGTAGTGAAATAGGACTCGTTGATCAATCGCGATCAATCACAAGTCGGAATCTGATCGCTCTCCAAATGATCTGATCCAAATCTTTGCGAGTCAAACTCCTGTTGACCAAGTTTAACTCGTGGTCAATGCAAGTTTGACTTGCAACTTTCTGATTAAAGTAGATTCCTACGATTGATTCCGATTTATTTGATTTTCATCCTTGACTCGACAAGCATGAGTTTTTCAAGTTTAGGTATGCCACATTGCTAAAAAATAAACGTCGGTCATTCCAAAATTTATTTCTCATTTCTCAGGCCCACAAATCATACATGAAGACCTTCAATAATCAATCACTAATCAATATTACACAGTCCAGACTCCATATCAGGGAACCGCTAACATGAGCCTAAGTCTAGACTCCATAACGGGTAGTCACCAGCATGTGCTCCATCCCTACTCCATATTGACCCTTGGGCAGTCGTGCATCACCTTCATCGTGTGTTACCTTCAGGCTTAGCCGCTTCACTATTCAAAAATCAAGGTAGGTTGGCACTAGGCTTAAATAATAGGTATATTATTATATTGAAGTTTCAATGTCAATTTTAATGACAAGTTTCAAGTTTCACTGTAAAACAATTGAATGTTCGGCGTATTACTTTGGTTATGACTTTTCAACCCTATAAATGGGGCTTAAATAGATTTTAAAAATGCACTAAGAAATGGTTTCATACCAACCACCAGCATAGTCATCAAGCATTCCTTCCTTGGTTGATGTCCTGCCAACTCCAAAGGATTTAACCATGCATTCACAAGTTTGGCTATTTTTGTTCTTCCAGAATCTATTATTGATGTATTGGTTCAGTTGTATTATGCTAAAGGAACTTGAAAATTCAAGATTACAATGCAATATATGTTGATAATATTTCCTTTAGGTAGAATTTCCTCATATATACCTAATTGTGTTTCAAGGTCATAATGATATATTAGGTCAAAATGTTCTTGTGTTACTGGATAAACTCCTCTTTGATCCTTAACAAAACCTCATATCCTTTAAAACCAACCTTATTTTTTGTGAATTTATATATGGCATTCTTAATTTTAATTTTTTATTGTCTTTTAAAGGAGCCAAATTAAATATAAGGAACAACCCCAAATCTAAACAGAAGCCGCAATTTAAACACAAGTCCAAAAAAACAACAATGCCAAGGGAGAAGGGCTTTTCTTAGGCTTATCGTGACAAGATTCTTGGAGACCCCAAGCTCCTTTGTAAATTTTTCAAAGCGAAATGTAGTGGAGGCATTTATAGATTCAAGTACAACCTTGCACAAATACCTGGCCATGATATAGGTCTATGAAAAAACATTGACGAAAATGTCCAACACCAAGCAACCTTGGCCATTGATATGTTGAGTCAACATAATGCAAAGAAATAAAAGAAAAAAAAAGAAATAGGAACTCTTGGAGTTGAAAATTTTTCTTCCACTACCCCCTTGTCATCTCACTCAGTTGAATCTTCAATCCATTTCCCATGTTTCCCACACATGCCTCCAAGTCCAAGTCAAACTCAAGGCCAAATGAATCCTCCTGCATTCAACATTGGAGGTGGAAACATGAACACCTTTTTTCCTCCCCACACAAAACCCGGTTCCCAACCTACCATAGATATCACTGGTTGGAAAAAAATGTCCATAGTCAGGCAAGGAAGGCCATTGCTAAATTTTGGTACTATTCTGACATACCTTTCCATTGCGCCATAAGTCCTTATTGGCAAGCTATGATTGATGCAGTTGTTGTTGTAGGTCCAAGGTTCAAATCCCCTTCATCAGAGAGTGTTAGGACAAATTTTCTATTAGAAAGTGTTGAAGATGTCATGCTTATGCCATCTAAGTTTTGTTCATCATGGGTAGAAACAGGGTCCACCATCATGAGTGATGGATGGACAAATCAGAGGAATAAAACTTTAATAAATCTCCTTGTATCTTTCCCAGTAGGTACAATGTTTCTAAAATAAGTGGATGCCTCAGACAAGGTTAATACTGCACAACTTATTTGTGAAATGATGGAGGAAGTTGTTCAAGAAGTGGGAGAAGAACATGTTTTATAAATTGTCACCGACAATGCAGCTGGTAGAATTATATGGCTGCTAGTAGACTTTTTGAGATTAGGCACCCCACTATTTTTTGGACCTATTGTGTTGCCCATTACATAGATTTAATGCTTGAGGACACTGGTAAGCTTCATTGGATACATGAGGCTATGAAGAAGGAAAACTCCATAACCAAGTACCTATACAACCACACTATTGTCCTAAACACCATGACAAAATATGATCCGAATTGGATCCTAAACACTCTCTAAGTTTTCATAAACTCTTTCAAGTTATGCCAAAAGATTAAAGTCTTAGAAAGATCAAGCTATTAGAAGGAATCCTCGTGACAATTGCAATTTTTGATCAGCACGGAGCAACGAGGACCCTCGGTCGAGCGCACAGACCGTTGGCCCGTGGTAACACGTGCAGGCACAAATTGGCAAAACTAGAGGCTAATTCAAGAAATGGGGGTAGTTTCTAATATGTGATTAGTGCTAAAGCACTAATCACGTATCACGGGGCGTCCCCCTTAGTGAAGGAAAGCCCCAAGCACCCAGACCTGAAATAACTATGAAATGCGGAAAAGTAATTAATTCGGTTTCGTAGGGCAGGATTCCACAAAACTGGCAGGATATCGGAAGGCCTTGAGGCGGTAAGTAGTTTCAATTGAGTCTTGCCTGATGCCACACATTGAGTGACACGCGTCCGACGAAAGAGAGAGAAAACTGCTCACATCGGACGGGTAAATGTCATGCTACTTACCCACCTGATATCAACGACGATCATAGGATTTGGGGGGCCTAGATCAACGATAGAGGCGCGTCCTGATAAATGATCGGATTTGACAAGGTTATAAATCAAGATTACATGGGTTTTGAAGTCTGACGTGGATGATGAGTTGGCAAAAGATTTTTGTTTTGAGGGCGATCTTGGAGTAAACGGAAATAATGGCCGTTCAAATGTGTCCAAGGAACCTAACACACTCACCCATTGCAGAATAGGTGGCCACCTCCCTGTGAAGCATTACATAGTGATGATGACGTAGAACATGGGAATTAAAACGGACAGAGGCAGAAGAACCAGAACACCGGGAAGCAGAAACAAACCATCAGAAAGCATATTGGATTTAAAGCCACAAACTAACAGAAGTAGAGCAAGCAGCTATAGTAATGAAACTAAGAGCAGAGAACAGAGAAAGTAAGTTGAGCTGACCTACAGAGAAAAGGTAGCATCAGGATAGAGCTAGAGAGAGTTAGAGAGTCTGTGCATTCCAGAGAAGGCTTGAGAGGTTCAAGCTAACTCCTCTGTATATGCTTGTCATGTATGAGTCTCAGATTGGGCTCATACTACTATGACCAATAGAGTTCAAGTTTCAGTAAGGAGAGTTTGTGTACTCTAGTCCTACTGATTCATATCTGTTGAGTGAGGCTCAGTTTGAGCTCATTGTTGTAAAAAATCTGCTTTGGAAACATAATAGAGAGGCCACCACTAAAGGCTAGACCAAGAGACATAGCCCAGGAGCATTGGGTGAACTCCTTATTAAACTTGTTGTATTACATGTTTTCCTGTTGTGTTTTCCCTAACTACTTCAATGTCTATGTATTTCGCAATCTTATCAATCCGTTGCATAAAGTAACATAGGCATATCCATGCACATGAGTTTGTAATACCTTTAATTCATTGTCCTGGATAAATTCTAGATCAAGTGGTATCAAAGCTCTAGGTTACTAAGGTTAGACAAGCTTGTGTTGGATTTTTTTATTGAATGCCAACTAGATCAAAGCTTAGATTAAGAGAAGGAGAGTTGGTTGAAGCTAACCGTGAAATTGGAAGAGTCCACTCTAAGAGGAAAATGTCAGAGGAAAACCCCTTGGAACCAAACTCCCAGTTCATGGATGGTTTCCTCACCATGAAAGCCATGGTGGAGGAAATGTATAGGGAATTTAAGAGAGGTAGAGCTGAAGATTCATCAAACTCCAAACAAGGTAAAGGAGTAGAAGAATCTCTCCTCCATAACCACTCTAAAGGCAAAGGGAAAGAAGAAAAACTTCCCACACCTCCTAGTAGCCTTGAAAACAAAAAGAAAACATCTTTGATTAAATTAGATGTTAAATTTGATTTTCCAATATATGATGGAGATTTGAATGGAGAAAAGTTGGATAATTGGATTAGACAGATTGATGTTTATTGCAGAGTACAGAGCATCGATTCAGATAAGTGTAAGATTCAACTGGCCAGCCTACGCCTTGGAGGCACTACCTTGGTATGGTGGGAAGGCAGGACACAAGCTGACATGAAGAAGCATGGTTATATTCTTTCTATCTGGAGTGAATTTTTTTCTGCAATTAAAAATCAATTCTATCCACTAACCTATATGCAGCAAGCCATGATGAGCTGGCAAACTCTTCGCCAATTAAAAGGGAAAAGTGTACAAGACTACACTCAAAAATTTAGGAAAAGAGCTTTGATTCTAGGAATTTCTTTAGACTCACCTGAAACTCTGCTGAAGTATATAGGTGGTCTACGCAGCTACTTAAGGCACACCATGCTCATGTTTAATCCCAATAGGATAGATGAGGTATCTGTTCAGGCTACACATCTAGAGGCTAGACGAAAGAATGTGAACCCAGAAGTCGGAGGATCATCAAAACCCACTGCAAGCAAAAGCAAGGAAAAAAGAAAACAGAAATTGAAAGAGAGGAAGGTAAATACTGTACAAAAGACCAAGTCTTCATGCACTCATTGTAAAAATGATGGGCATGATGATGAATACTGCTAAATCCTACATCTGGAGCTGAGACCCAAGAAATTTGAGGGAGGAAGAAGAAGATTGTTGGAGCTATTCAAAAGGATTTGGGGTCAGACTCAGGAGATGAAACAACAATCGCAACCATAGGTATAGAAGGTAAAAATTCTGAAGCATCTACTAGTAATTCTACACAATCTACTGATAATGAAGAAAATGAGAGAAAAAGACATGAGCTTTTTCATATTCGAGTTATTTCCAAGCATCAAAAGATTGATACATTGTTTGATAGTGGCTCACAAGTAAATTTAATTTCTGAAGCAATTGTAAAGAAGTTGGGATTACTAACCACACCTCACAAAAAGCCATATCCATTAGGTTGGTTATGTGATAAAGCACAACTACAAGTGACTAGACAATGTAAACTTAGGTTTTCTTTTGGGTCAGCATTTGTAGATGAGGTTGAGTTAGATATAGTTCCTTTGGATATATGTGGAATTGTTTTAGGAATTCCTTACTTGTATAACAGGAAAGCTATTTTCTATAGAGTTGAGAACAAGTATCAACTCGTTAAAGATGGAATCGAATATATTGTAAGAGCTCATAAACTTAAGAATAATTAAACTCTCATAAACCCAGGGTGGATGAAAAGAATTGTAAATTCATGCAAACAATTTTTATTGATGGTTGTAAAGAAAAAGAAACCTGATAAAACCAATGTATTTGAGGGCTGTGATGCTAAACAGCAAGCTGATTTAGAAAAAGTTGTTTCGGAATATGATATACTATTTCAAGAACCTAAAGGCCTGCCACCCAAAAAGGAAATAGTGCATGATATTAATTTGCAGCAAGATGCTCCATTGCCTAACATCGGAATGTACAGGTTGTCCGCTTTAGAGAATGCAGAAATAAAGAGGCAGGTATAAGAGCTGCTCGAGAAGGGGTTCATTAGACCTAGCACATCACCATGTGGGTCTCCAATTGTCTTGGTTTGAAAGAAAGATGGCTCATGGAGAATGTGCATTGATTACCGAGCACTGAATAAAATAACGGTCAAAAATCATTATCCTCTTCCTCACATAGATGATATATTAGATCAGTTAAAAGAAGCTGTTTATTTTTCCAAGTTGGACTTGCATAGTGGCTATCATCAGGTCAGAGTTGTAGAGCAAGATGCATGGAAGACTACTTTCAAAACAAAGAAGGGATTGTATGAGTGGTTGGTTATGCCTTTTGGCTTAACTAATGCACCTGCCACTTTCATGAGAGTAATGAATGCTATACTCAGACCTTTTCTTGATGATTTTTTAATTGTATATTTGGATGACATTCTTATATTCAGTAAAACATGGGAAGAACATTTAAAGCACGTTAAGCAGACTCTAGATGTTTTGAAAAGAGAAAATCTTTATGTTAAGCTCTCAAAAGGTGAATTTGGCAAAACATATTTGAATTATTTGGGTCATATTGTAGGGGGTGGTGAATTGAATATAGATCCCTCTAAGGTTGCAGTCATTATAAATTGGCCTAAACCCAAATCTGCTATAGAAGTTAGAAGCTTCTTAGGAGCAGCACAATATTGGAGAAAGTTTATTTCTAACTTTTCCTTAATTGAAACTCCCTTACATGCTTTAACAGGATTGAACAAGGTGTTTCAGTGGGAAGGCAAATAGCAGAAAGCCTTCGACACCTTAAAAGAAAATATTAGTACAACACCAGTACTAACACTACCCGATCTTTAAAGACCATTTGAGATTGAAACGAATGCCAGTGAATATGCCATGGGAGCAATTTTGATGCAGCACGGTAAACCTATATGTTATCATTCTGAGACATTTAATTCTGCAGTAGTTAACTATCCCACATATGATAAAGAATTGTATGCATGAGTACAAAGTGTGAAAAAGTGGAAACATTATTTAATGGGAAAAGAGACAGTTATACATACTGATCATCAACCACTTCAATATTTACACTTCCAAACTAAGTTGCAACAATGTAGACACTATAGATGGGTGGGTTTTCTACAACAGTTTCATCTAATCATCAGATATAAAAAGGGCATACACAATAAAGTTGTAGATATGTTGTACAGACCAATCATAAATGCATCTACTATACTTAAGCATAATTCAGTATTGCATGAAAGCTACATTGAACAGTATACTCAAGATATAGATTTTAAAGATGTATATGCAACTTTAAGTCATGGTAAACAAGTAGAAGAATTGGATTATCATGTTAAGGACCAACTCTTGTATCATTTGGGAAAGTTATGCATTCCACAAACTAAAAGAGTAAAGATAATTCGAGAAGCACACACTTCTCTAATATCAGGTCACTTTGGTGTAAGTAAAACAGTTGCACAGCTGCAAAGATTTTGTTATTGGAAAAAAATGAATGAGACAATTTCTAGATATGTAAGAGGGTGTACTATGTGTGCTAAAAGAAAGCCCAGCAATAGAAAACTAGGCTTGTACACTCCACTACCAGTTCCTTCTCATCCTTGGGAAAGTGTTTCCATGGACTTTGTTAGGGGACTGCCTAAATCTAGGAAAGGTCATGACTATTTATATGTTGTTGTGGATAGGTTTAGCAAAATGTGTATTTTAATACCTTGTAACAAATAGATTACAGCTGAACAAACTACAAAGTTGTTCTTTCAGCATGTATGGGTTCATTTTGGATTACCAACTTCCATTATATATGATCGAGATACCCAATTTGCTAGGAAATTTTGGTCGATTTTGTGGAATTGATGGCCACCAGACTGAAAAAGGGCACAACTTTTCATCCGCAAATAGATGGCCAAATAGAAGTAGTCAACAGGACAATGATCCAGTTGATCATAGATTGCAGCAAGCATCCCAAGATTTGGGATGAACATTTATGTTATGTGCAACATTCTTACAACTGAGCTAAACATTCTTCTACACAAAGATATCCTTTTGAGACCTGTTTTGGTTTCACACCAAGGTCTCCCTTGGATTTTGTCTTTGGTAAAGACATAGTGGTTGATGGACACAATGATGTGGACAAGGCAACCAAGTTCATCGAACAAATCCAAGAGATTCACTAGGCAATACAGGAACAGCTGGAAAAGAGCCAAGCCAAGTACAAGGCAAGGCATGATAAGCATTGGATGGAGCATAGTTTCCAAGTTGGTGATCAAGTCTAGCTGTATATCAGCAAAGACAAAATGCAAGGTGAAGGTAAGAAGCTGAAGCCAATAAGTTATGGACCTTTTAAGATACTTGAGAAAATTGGTGAGAATGCTTTTCACCTTGATTTACCAGTCTACATGCACATCTACTCAGTTGTTAATGCAGATAGCTTGAGACTATTTGAACCTTCATTAATTGAATATCCCTAAGAGCAGAGTCAATTGCCTTCTATTGATGATTTGTTGCTTGAATATCTTAACAAATTGCAGGAAGATACAGTTCTGCACCGGAAGGTGAGAACTACGTGCAGAGGGGATGTTGAGTACCTCATGATTGGACTCAAAGGTTCAAAACAAAGCAGTGCAAAATGGATAGAAATTGGGCAAGTGAGGAATCAGTACCCTCACTTGATTGATGCTTAAAAACCAACTTTTGGTGGTCCAAAAGCTTTTTCAATGGGAAGTCCATGATCCGAATTAGATCCTAAACACTCTCTAGGTTTTCATACACTCTTTCAAGTTATTTCAAAAGATTCAAGTCTTAGAAAGATCAAGCTATCAGAAGGAATCCTCGTGACAGTTGCAATTTGTGATCAGCGTGGAGTAATGAGGACCCTTGATCAAACGCACAGACCGTTGGCCCATGGTAACGCACGTTGGTGCAAATTAGAAAAACCAGAGGCTAATTCAAGAAATTGGGGTAGTTTTTGATATGTGATTAGCACTAAAGCACTAATCGCGTATCGCAGGACATCCCCCTCAGTGAAGGAAAGCCTAGAGCGCCCGAACCTGAAATAACTATTAAATGCAGAAAAGTAATTAATTCGGTTTTGTAGGGCAGGATTCCACAAAACCGACAGGATATTGGAAGGCCTCGAGGTGGTAAGAAGTTTCAACCGAGTCCCGCCCGATGCCACACATTGAGTGACACGCATTTGGTGGAAGAGAGAGAAAACCTCTCACATCGGATGGGTAAACGTCATGCTACTTACCCACCCGATATGAATGACAAGCGTAGGATTTGGGGGGCCCAAATCAATGGCAGAGGCGCGTCCTAATAAATGACTAGATTTGACAAGGTTATAAAGCAAGATTACATGGGATTTGAAGTCCGACGTGGACAATGAGTTGGAAAAAGATTCGTGTTTCGTGGGTGATCTTTGAGCAAATGGAAATAATGGCCATTCAAATGTGTCCAAGGAACCTGACACACTCACATATTGAAGAATAGGTGGCCACTTGCCTGTGAAGTGTTACATAATGATGATGACGTAGAACAGGGGAATTCAAACGGATTGAGGCAGAAGAACCAGAATGATGGGAAGCGGAAATGAATCATCAGAAAGTAGATTGGCTTTAAAGCCACAAATTGACAGAAGCAGAGCAAGCAGCTAAAGTAAGGAAACTAAGAGCATAGAACAGAGAAAGTAAGTTGAGCTAACCTGCAAAGAAAAGGTAGCATCGGGATAGAGCCAGAGAGAGTCAGAGAGTCTGTGCACTCCAGAGAAGGCTTGAGAGGTTCAAGCAAACTCCTTTGTATATGTTTGTCATGTATGAGTCTCAGATTGGGCTCATACTACTGTGACCAATGGAGGTTAAGTTTCAGTAAGGACAATCTATGTACTCCAGTCCTACTGATTCATATTTGTTGAGTGAGGCTCAGTTTAAGCTCACTATTGTAAAAACTCTTCTTTGGAAACATAATAGAGAGGCCACCACTGAAGGTTGGACCAGGAGACGTAGCCCAAGAGCATTGGGTGGACTCCTTATTAAACTTGTTGTATTACATGTTTTCCTGTTGTGTTTTCCCTAACTACTTCAATGTCTATAGATTTCACAATCTTATCGATCTGTTGCATAAAGTAACATAGGCATATCCATGAACATGAGTCTGTAATACCTTTAATAGTTTTTCCTGGATAAATTCCAAATCAAAATACACTGAAGGTAAAGAAATTGTTCGACCTGCAATGACTAGATTTGCAACAAATTTCATATCTTTGTAATTTGTGGTTGAGCAAAAGATAAATTTGAAGAGGATGTTCTTGGGACCTAAGTGGATGGCATATAAGCATTCTAAGATGCTTGAAGGCATTGAAGTTGTTGCACTTGTGTTTAATGACGATTTCTGCAAATATGCCGAAGAGATTATTACTGTGATGGAGTCCCTTGTTAGAGTTCTCAGTACTTCAAGTCTTTTAACTTTTTCATGTTTTAAATTTCATTTCAAGCTTCTTTTTATTTTCAATGTTTCATATCTATTTAAATTTGAAGTCTTGAACTTTTAGGATGGTTGATGGTGACAAACCCGATATGGGTTACATTTATGAGGCGATGGATCTTGCAAAGGATGCCATCAAAAGAAGATATGGGGATGAGCAAGCAAAGTATATGCCTCTTTGGGACATTATTGATGCATGTTGGGATAGGAAATTGCATTCCACCTTACATGCTTCTAGGTACTTCTTAAACCCATAGTATTTTTATGATAAAAGCAAATTTAATGAGGGCGAGGAGGTTTGCAAAGGACTTATGACATGCATGGAAAGGTGCTTCCCAGATCCAGAATTTCAAAGTCGTGTCTTTTCCCAACTATAGGATTATAGAGCACCAACTAAATTATTTGCCTATACCAATGTTATACAAGAAAGGTATAAGATGTTTCCAGGTACCCTTTGAGGCTTGAAGGCTTCATCAATTCATTAAATTTGTTTATATTTTATTTTGTATGTTAAATGTTTTATTAAATTTTGTTTTCTTTTTAAGTTTTTACTATTTAGTATTTAGTACGTCTACTCACGAACCCTTGCCACTTGTTAGGTCTTTGGTGGAAAAACTTTTGTAGTGATACTCCAGATTTGAAGAGATTCGCCATTTGAATCTTAAACCAAGCATGTAGTGCTTCAGGTTGTGAGTGAAACTGGAGCATGTTTGAGAAAATACATTCTAAGAAGTGCAACTGATTGACACAAAAGTGCTTAAATGACCTTGTATTTTTCCATTACAATCTACGGCTTCACAATAAGAAAATACTAGGTGAGAGCTTGAATTTGAAGGTTTCATAATCTTATTTGAAATTTAAAGTTTAAACTTTAAAGTTAAAAGTCAAACTTAAATTCACATTTAAGTGTATCATGATAATGATAGGTTTCGATCATTCACCAATAGACCTTGAAGAGATAGATTTGCAAACTACAAATGCAGCAAAATGGATCCAATTAGAGGAGGCTCCTCTTTTAAGCCTACATGACTTGAAGAACTTTGAGAATCAGCCAAGAGGAGGAGTTGGAGGAATAACTTCTATTTCTCACTCTTAAGAGGCTTAGACTCTTAGTTACTAATTTTTTTCTAATTAGTATGCAGTTGTTTGTAAACTTTTAGAAGTAGTTGCTTCTAGTTCTATGTAGTCACTAGTTAGGAGTCATGAATCAGTACTTTGGATCATGTTTGGACTCATAACATATATGAGATGCTTATTGATTCATGATATTTTGGACATCTATTGATATTATGAATTTTTTGGGCACGGATTTACTGAATATCAATGAAAAATGTTTTTTTAATTCAATATATGTGTATATTTTTATCTATTGAATTCATCGATTTTTTCTCGATTTTTCCCCAATCCAATTAAAACTCTTAGCTCTTTTGCCTTGCTGATTTATTGTCTATTCCGAGTCTAGTAACATTGGTTACAAGTTTCATTCTTCACTTATGAGTGCTAAGGTGTGCTAGAGAGTTCCAATGCATGCTGAGGAGTGTTAGGGAGTACTAGGAAAACATAAGGGATCACTAGGTCAAAATGCATCAAAGTGAATGAATATGAGGGTGTGTCGGGGAGTGTCAATTAGTGCTAGTTTTCATGCCAAGGAGGGAGTGACAAGGTATGCTAAGCATGGGTAAGGCATGCCAGGGAATATCAGGGAATGTCAAGTAGTGCTGGAGTGTGCTAGGTAGTTCCGAGGTGTGCTAACATGCGGCAAATAGTGCCAGGGCATGTCAGGTGCTAAGACATGCTAGGATGTACAGGGTGTCAGAGTATGCCAATATGCGTCAAGGATTTTCAAGGCAAAAAAAGGAATAACCAAGCTAAAATGGAATGAAATGAACACATAATAGGGTTAATAAGTCAGGACATTATATTTTTCAAAAGGGGCGTGCTAGGCACACTAATAATATGTTCCAATACATGCCAAGTGCCAATGTGTTCCAAGTGCTAAAGTTTGTCAATGCAATATTATGCCAAGGAGTTTCAAGGCATGCTAGGGACTATATGGAATGCCAACACATGATTGGGGAGTGCTATGCTATGCCATTTCATGCCAACATGTTCTTGGGTATCCTACTCATGGCAAGATGTTGTAGGTACAAAGATGTTCTAAGACATGTGAGGTGCCAAGGAATGTTATTGTACTATTCCAAAGCATGTTAACATGTGCCATGAGTGTTGAGGAGTGCTATGTATCTCTCATTAATAGAATTGGCAGAGCTTGATTATGTATTAAATAATATAGTTCCTACACACACTAGTGGAACTTTATTTAAAGAAAATTTGCTAGATAATAAACCTAATAGAGATGAATCATGTGTTGACTCATAGGAAGACTATATTCTTATGACTTGAGGGAAATGATACACACTAATTAATTCTTAACAAATTGACTAACTATTATAACCACTATGACCTTGGACACATAATGAAAAAGACTCCACAATAATGATCTTAAATCGTTATATTTTGAAAAAAAAATATAGTAATAGGTGCATAACGTCATCAAAAACTCATTGGAATGATCAATGATGAAGAAAAAATTTTGACCGTCACCAAAAGTAACCAAAAAGAGCATTGGTGAGGGTCAATAAAAGATCATCACTAGAAGTTTCACCAAAGACAATTAGCGATGGGCTTTTAACAACCCTCACCAAAAGTGTCACCAAAGAGAGAATTAGTGACGGGCCATTAACAACCCTCACCAAAAGTGTCATTGAAAATGGATTTGGTGACAAAATTTAAAGGACCATCAGTATATACACTTACAACAATGATTTTTTAAAGACCGTCACCATATGCGACATTGGTGATGGACCTTAAAGGTCTGTCGCAGGAACGAAGCATCATCAAAAACTCATTGGAAATATCAATGATGACGAACATTTATTGACTGTCACCAAAAGTAACCAAAAAGATCATTGGTGACAGTCAATAAAAGATCGTCACTAGAAGTGTCACCAAAGAGATAATTAGTGATGGGCCTTTAATGACCCTCACCAAAAGTGTCACCAAAGAGCAGGCCTTTAACGACCCTCACCAAAACTATCATTGAAAATGGATTTGGTGACAAACCTTAAAGGACCATCACTATATACACTTACAACAATGTTTTTTAAAGACCGTCAACATATGCAACATTGGCGACGATCCGGCATGGGCATGACCCTCACCAATGATCTTTTTTCTTGTAGTGATTTTCCATTTCCTGCATTATTTTTTGAAAGATTGCTTTAGGGATATCGATATGGAAGTAACAAAATTTCTTTTGAATTCCCAATCACCAATAATTGTAAATTTTGTGAAGAACAATGAAGGAAAATTTAGGAGAAAGTCAAACTCGCAGTCAAAATATCAAGCCATTGGAATAGTAAGCTTCAAGGATTTCTTGTCAATAGAAAATATTCTCATCACTCCACTTGTGAATTGAAATCAGGGACTGCGGTTGTCATTCGATCGACTTGACACAAAATGTGTCAAGCTCAAACGATTGCTATGAGGCTAGCCTTTTGTATCTAGAGGATCTGCACGATATCCCCAAGATGTATACTACCAACAATAACAACAAGGCTTCAAAATCATCAATAACGAGTTATGAATGGTATCTATCAAGAGTGAATGGGTCTAAAATAACAACACACTCTGTAATAGGTAAGGAGTAGCCCTAACTTTACTAAGGCCACAAAACCCATGCCTTACAATTTGAATTGATTTCTCAAGAAAAAATGTGCTCTGATGCCACTATTGGGACTCAGGTATATAATGCAAGATATAGAACAATGTGAGATGCAATATTATTAAATGATATAAATAAAATTTTATATAATGCAAGATATAGAAGAATCTGAGATGAAATATTATTAAATGATATAAATACGATTTTAATCACCATTGATTCAATATTCTAAGAGGTCTTTTAGACTTATCATACCTTTTTCAGGTTTATTTGTGGATTTTCATCTTTTACACAAATGAATATTACAATTTACACAATCCCCTTAGAATTATGTTTTCAAAAACACAAATACAGATAATGAGAGAGGAAATTATTTTGCGGCTTTTCCTCAACTACACAAATGAATGTTACAATTTACACAATCCCTGAGAATTATATTTAATGAGAGAGGAAATATTTTATTCATAATTACAAAGAGACAACTAAATAAACAGGAATATACCATTGCCAAATAAAAGTCATTGAAGCATTTCATTCATTATAGGTAGTCAATTACATTTAGAGATTAACTACCCTAGTAATTTAAATTTTTTATGCTTTTACCCAAATTTTCTTAAAAATTTCTTGGAATGGCAAATTTAAGGCATCTAGTCAATCCTAGTGATCCCAAAAATTTTCAAACAAAATTATTTCCACTAATTCTTAAACAAATTCAAAATACCACGTAATTAAACTAACTACACCTGAATAAAATATATATAACCACAAATAACATGCTAAATCAAATAGTTAAATTACACCCTTAATAAAATACATATAACCACAAATAACATTCTAAAAAGAGTTCACATACATCCTTTGTTATATACAAATTCCAAAACCCTATGGGAACTTCATAAAACCAAGTTTTTTCTTTCACCTTGTTGTCAAGAAGAAATGATAAAATAGTTAAACTGAAAGACCTTACACTTCATAATATACAAAAGCCAAAGACACTTGGGCATATTCATAAAACTAAGTCTTTTCACTGGGATTCTATTGGAAATTCATACACATTGCACGATTCAAAAATCACTCGGCACTCTTTTTTCCCTATGTTTAAGATGATAGTTGATTAAAAAATTATGCCATTCCATATTGTAAACAAGATGTAAACTTTTATTACTATTTGGATTTGGAAGTGGCTGGGTAGGCAGTTAATTTGGTATTTGTGGAAATTGTAATGAAAGTTGTGGATTTGAATTTTGAGGTTGAGATGGTTGAGCAAGTTGAGGAAAATATTATGGTGGAAAAATAAGATAAGCTTGTTGAAATTTAGGATATTGAGGATACTTTCCATAATGATTTTTCCATCCTTTTGTCCTAGTTTGAGGCTAAGGTTAACAAGGCATAGGTGTAGTCCAATTACTCTGTGATGGTTGAGCATATGCTTAAGTGTTGAAACCCTAAGTCATATTTGGTTGTGGATTTTGCCAAGGTCTCTTAGCAATAAAACATAGGGGTTCTACCTGATTTGGTATTACTTCCTCTTGATAGACATCTTTAAGATCTGGTATTGAATGACATTCCTTTGTATCATGATTTTTTTCACATATAACACAAGTTTAGACACTTTTAAAGTCAATAGGGCATCCTCTTAAGGTAATATTCTTTCTACATTTTGAGCAAAAGATAGATAATGCAACATTTCCAACATTTTTCTTGTTTTGTACTTTAAGGGTATCTATTTTCTCACTAAGACTCCCCAAAATATCCGTTTTAAAATTGTCAAGAAAATTTCCTATTTCAGCCCTACTTAGTGTCCCAACTGCACTTTTATTAATCCTAGGCATAACAAGATCTCCTGGCTTTTTCCTAGTTCTTGTTTTTTCCTCTTGAAATGTGTATGCATAATTCACAAATATCTCCAAATGTTAACTAAGAAATATCTCCTATACCAATCATATTTAGAAGACTAATCCACTCATCTCTGATAGATTTTATTAAGAGAGCTTTAAAAGTTTCTTCATCTAGATTATGAATTTTATCTCTTTTAACTTTAGAAGAAAATCTTTCAATGAAGTCTTCAAGATTTTCATCTTCTTTTTGCATCATTGTTAGGTCCCTATACTATTTTTTTTCTCCGTAAAAGCTAATTCTATTAAAAGGAAGGCAAAAAATATTTAGAAAGAGGTTGTAGCCTCAGCATAGAACCACTAAGTACCTTCTGGAAAACATAACTGCCCCAGATTTGGGGAAACCAATTTGGAGTTTCAAAAAACCATGCTAAAGACCAGGAGAACAACAGCAAAACCAGAATGAAGACGTGAGAATTCACCATTCTGAAACAATTGAAAGACCAGATAGAACTGCCTAACTAGAGAACAAGATACAAAACCATAGACAATAGGACCTGACTATTCAGCATGAAAACTTTGAGGTGGTTGTTGGGAAGCCACGTGTCATCACATTGGGAAATCCTGCTCTGGAGCTTCCTCGACAACTGGACATTCATTTCCATACTAAACCTCGCCTTCTATCACCACGTCACCGTCTGTCGTGCCAGTTAGAGGACAAGTCACTAGAGGGATGTCACTCGAGCAACCAGCAATGGTATCAGGAGCGTTGCCACCTGGGATCTCCGTGACCGGAGGAGTGCCGCTCGAGCTACCCACAAAAACAGATGAAGTGGTGGCTCCCCGAGCACTGCCACCTGGGCACCGGGTGTAACCTCCAGAAGCACCATCAACATTTAGGTCGACACGGCAGGCAACTCCGCCTTCATCCATCGGAGGCTGTTCAGGGCACAAACAGAACTCCATTCTGCGAATGTTCTGAGTTTGGTTTGCAGAGAGACGCGCAGGAGCACTAAGCTGGCTTTCTTCCTTAGAAAAGATAATGGTGACATTCGCTGAAATAATAGGCCGGTTCAGGTTGCTCTGGAACTTGAAGTGGTTCGAGTGGAAAGCGGAGTGAGGGAAGTGACACCTTGGTGGACTAGGAGGGAGAGAGCTGGTCTGAGAAGGAGGTGGAGAAGCAGGAGGCGAAGGCAGAGCCTCATTGCGCGCAGCCTGAGAGCGAGAGCTGCCCCCATAGTCCCCTCCTTTGTGACTCTGCATGCGATGTCGAACCATCTCGCTGCGCCAGATGAGAAGCTCTGGAGGATTGAGGGCTTGGGAAGAAAGCTGAGAATGAACAGGGGGAGACTGGGAATGGTTCAAGGGGCAGAACTGGGAATGAGAAAAGTGGAATCCATTGCCAAAGGCGAGACAACAGAGCAGGTAGCAGCGTTTTCCTACACCAGTTCTATGGCAAGGGATTTCAGCTTGAATCGAGCAAACACTGAAGGATGGTGGGCAAGAAAAGGGGTTAATGGACTCCATTATGAAATGATGTGTCTTCATTCCTCGGCCAGAGCAAGCATTTATGAGAATCGACATGTTGGCTTGCTCTCGCTTGAGGTGAATGTGCAGGTGCCAAGGCCAAGCCTAGGATGGTGCGCTGGCCACCAACTGGCTGGGTCAAGCGTCGTCATTCCCTCTCCCTTGCATTAATTCACAATAAATTCACCCGCATCCGGGTTAGGTCCCTATACTATTAGCATAACCCCTTATTGTTATTAGTACAACCACCTTATTATATTTTTGTGCCCATGTAGTCCCCATATTGTTATTATTGTGCCCCATAGAAGCCCACTATTGTTATTATTGTGTCCTTACATTATTATTGTTATGTCAGCTCTAATTATATTATTACCCCTTAGACTCCTATATGTAGAAAGGAGGTCTTGTCATTTGTAGCATCCAAGAATTGTTCATTTGTGTAATATAAAGTAGATTGCCCCCTCGAAGAGGCTTATTCTTAAGGTGTTTATCTATCTTTTCTATCTTTTTGTGAGTTGGTTTCAAACTCTCAAGATAGAAGGACATATCAAGAAGAAAAAGGTTCAAGAAGTGAAAGATCACAAAGAGGAAATGAATCCGACAATATCTTGTAATGCATTGGCCGAAATTACCACTCCTCAAACTATCAAGACATAAGGACATATTAAGAAGTGAAAGATCGCAACGAGCATCAAGAAATGAATCCAGCCATATCTTGTAATGCGTTGGAAGAAATTACGACTCCTAAAACTCTCAAGATAGAAGGACATATCAAGAAGAAAAAGATTCAAGCAATGAACGATCACATCAAGCATCAACAAAAAGTTCTCCAACATTTAAAGGATAACACCACTTTGGTGCAAAATCGAATGAAACAATGGGTATATCAACATCACAGTGAAAGAAGTTTTGATGTAGGTGATTGGGTATTTTTATGGCTACATCCCAAGCAAGCTATTTATGAGAAGGAAATGTTGGCAATACGACATGCACTTAAGAAATGGTGACCTTACATAATGGGAAGACACTTCAAGGTAAAAATGTATCATGATAGTCTTAAATACTTTTTAGAACAAAGATTATCTTTAGAAGAACAGAAAAAATGGGTCACAAATATGTTGGATTATGACTTTGAAATCATCTACAAAAAAGGGAAGAAAAATGTTGTTGTAGATGCACTCTCAAGAAAGGATGAGGATGTGGAAGCATTGTTTTGTGCTATTTCTATTATCCAACCATATTGGATAAATGAAGCAAGGGATGAATGGAAGAAGGACATAGAAGTGTGGCCACTCATTCATAAATTGCAAAAGATCCCAGTTCAAACAATATTGCCAAAACTTGACGAGGAAGGAAAGATCATATTGGAGCTTGGAGCAGTCATAGAAACAAGAACTCAATAGCTACAAAATAGATCAATTTCATAGTATCTCATCAAATGGAAGAACTTACCCACTGAAGATTCCACATGGGAGGACAAAATTTTTATACAAAACCATCAAGAACTACTCAAGCGTTGAGGAAAACACTTTTTGGAGAGGGGCATGTTAGGTCCTTATACTACTAGTGTAACCCCTTATTATTATTAGTACAACCCCCTTATTATATTTTTGTGCACCATAGAAGCCCACTATTGTTATTATTGTGACCTTACATTATTATTGTTATGTCAGCTCTAATTATATTAGGACCCTTTAGACTCCTATATATAGAAATGAGGTCTTGTCATTTGTAGAATCCAAGAATTATTCATCTGTGTAATGTAAAGTAGGTTTCCCCCTTGAAGAGGCTTATTTCTAAGGTGTTTATCTATCTTTTCTATATTTTTGTGAGCTGGTTTCATAACAATCATTTCAAATACTTCATCTTTAATATTATGAGGTATACAGTAATCCTTGCATTTATGTAAGAATGTAGTCTTCATTTGTTCCCATGCTCTTATGGAATGTACTCGTAATCCCATAACCCATTTTAATGTTGCATCGTTAAGACTAGCTAGAAACAATTTCAACTTCTGAGAATCAACCAAATAGTCATAGGACCTACACAATACATTAAATTCACAGAGAAGTGTTTCAGGATCCTCATTCCTTAATCCATGAAAATTAGGAAGGATGGAGGGTGAGATATTTTTCATTGTAGTTGTGGTATCTTCATGGAGGATAGGAAATCCAAATGGTTATGGATATCCTCTACCTCCTCCTCTACCTCGACCTCCACCTCCTCTATTTCCTCCTCTTACCCCTCCATTCCTTGGTTGTCCACCATTTACATTATGTACTTCTCCTTCCCCTTCTCTTGTCACTGTATATTCCTTAGAACTAATGTAAGGTTCCAAAATTTAATTTTATATTTCCTCTTCTAGATCCTCTCATTCTTCTATCAATGGAATATTACAATAATTTCCTTCTTCTTCCTCTTCACTAGGGATTCCTAGTTCTTGTCATAAAAATTGTTGTCCAATTGAGGATAGAAAAATTACTCCTTCTAATCGAGATGTAGGATCATATTCTTCTATTATGGCTTCAGTTGATGAAGTTGGTGAATCTCTAGATTATATTTCAAATATAAGTACCTTAAGAAGTTTTTTTCTACCTGCAATGGATGGAATATGATTTTGGGTGGATGGTGTGGCACTACGAAGTCTTGGTGGGGTGAATGATGATGTTGGAATCAAATTTCTAACTCTACCTACAAATCCACCTCTAGAATCTCTTTCCCTATATATATATATATATATATATCACTGAAAAAGACTCTTCTATACACTTCCCCAGCAACAGGGGAAAAATGTTTGGTAAATTAATTGATGTTAAATTACTTACATGAATTATCAACCATGGCTAGTAAACTAATGTAATGTATGTGCAATGTATGTGCTAAGAGTCTTTGTCACTCATTTAATTCCTAGGTTAATATGAGTTATCAAAATGCATATGTTTTTCTATAGTTATGTAACTTATCCAAAATAAAATCAATTCTTCTTTACTTGCTTGAATAATGATCACACTCACACTTTCTTTAAAATAAAATCACTCTTTCTCTTAAAATCACACTTGCTTAATTATGAAAATTAGCTCTTGAAAACCATAACTGCTTAAATGCAAATCACACTTAAAGCCACACTTGCTTAAATATGAATCACACTTGCACTTAAATCAAATAACTCTCTGCAATCACATTTAAATGAACCTATTCTAACTTAAAGAAGTATTAGTTTTGTATTCGAAAATCACTACAATGTAAAGTTTATACTCCTATTTCTATGTTAGATTGTACTCTATCCATGTGCATGTGGAATCCATTTTTACGTTAACAATAACATGATTAGTAGAACAAATCTCAAACTTGTATCTAAGAATCAAAACTTCATTACTCAAATGAGTTGACAAAAATATATAGGAAATATAAATTAAAATATTAATTGTTAATGAATGAAGACCTTACTATCTCGAGGAGGGCCTCCTACGAGAAGCAGGTAGCACTATCATTATTTCACAATTTCACTATCTACACATTAATATCACACAATAGAATGGAATCGAAACAATTTTTATGTATAAAAAACAGAGTGCTTAAAACTAAAACGCATGTCTTTTTAAACCATGCTGAGCGACATATTAGTAAAACCCTTACGAAATTAATTTTTTTAGAGCTTCATGCCTATGCTAATTAACATTGGCTATAATTAATGAAGAGATAAGATATCGTAACCTTGCTCATGATTTTCTATCAAAACAACAAATCATGAGGTGGAAAATTTGCATCTCGCTCACTTGATTTGCCTTTCACGATGGTTGACTTATCCTTTGACCTAACTGATAGAGTGCCTTCTTCATCGATCCATCTTTTGTAAATATGAGAAAATCATTGTCGTAGTTAATTGTCAACTACCCATGTGCCATGTTTCCCTCCTGAGGCTCTACAAGCTATTGAACCTTGGACATAGTTGTAGAAGCATTCATCAACTACAAAATCATTGTAATTTGGTAGCTCAAGTGGATATTAATTTAAATAATAAATATAATTGCCATTATGAAATATAAGATGATTATGTACTTGCTATACTTTCAAACTTGTAAATTGATACCCAAATTGTAGTTATGAAGGTCAAAAAGCAAGGATTAGATTGAAAAATGGTTGTCAAAAAGAAGCAATTCTGGGGTTCAACATTTTCCATACAACTTAAAATGTCAAGCATGAAAGGAAAATAACCCTTATCATATTTTGCATTGACAAGCGGAAATTTTTTTAAATTATATGCCCAATAAGAAGGATGATATTAAACATTTAACGATGTTGTCAGTAGTGTGCTCCATTATGAATCCAGGGGATTGTGCAACAATGGCACTGCTCTAGCTACAATGGCACTAGTCTAAATGTTGGAAAAAATCAAGCATTCCAAGGGTTTTTAAGGGCTCTAAATCCATTTATGGGCTAAAAGAAACTTTTGAAGAAATTTAATTCATGATATTTCCAAAAAGCATATCTCTAATTCTAAAATAAAATATAAAATGTCAAATATCTAGATTACTCCTCCTACAATGAGGAGGTTAGGAAAATTCTAGTTTCTAAGTTGCCTCCACCATAGATACCTCCCTTGGCCTTCAGCTAGGTCAATTTTCTTTCTAGTATCAACTTCATCACTTCACTTAGCATGGAGATGGAAACCAAAAATGAGAGCACAACAACTGAAAATGGAAATGGAATGAGATTTACTACAGACTTTGAACGTGGCCACTGGCATGTTGTCTCTGTATAAGATAGACAATCATTTCTATGGTATAGTATTGGTAAAAGTTGTTTTTGATTTTAATGTTGGCCTAGTGAATGTGAGAAATATGGCTGTCATTTTAGTAGATGAGGATTTCTATATTTTCTAAAATTACGCAAGACAAAAACCTACAAAAATAATCAGTTATGTCTTAGGGTTTTTTCTAAAACAGATCCTCTTATTACACTAACATTCATGGGATTTTTCATAATAAGTCTCTATGATTTTTTTAATTAAATTGTTCGTTAGGGTTTGACATTGAAGGAATATTCTTATTTGTATAAAAAAATGGATGTTTGAGATTTATCTCACACCATCAACTTGTGTGTTTCTTATCTTTTCCTTTTCAAATAAATTTATGAATTGCCCACTTGGATTCATTGTAGATAATTTTGTTTAAATTGACATTTTCTGATTGAAGTATCAATTGACATGTTTCGTTTCCACTTACTCGATCAGAATTATTTTCCATCATATCATTTTAATTGACAAGTTTCAATTCAGGTTTTGTGTCCACTTGTATTATTGGAATTGTTACCGATTGGTAGGTTTCAATTCAGGATTCAATTGAGACTAATGTTTTCAAGGGATTAATTTCACTCTGAATTTCTTTAAATATTAGGGTTAGGGTTGGGGGAAACATCATTCATTTGATGGTTGGATTAATCCTGGAGTGCACGCAAGAAAACCTTACTCAATTGTTTCCATTAGTTGATTGAATCTGTAGTGTGTCCATTGATTTCCACACAATATTTAATTTGATTTGATTTTATATAACCTATCGTATAAGATTTAATTTTATTAATATATCAGTGTCACTATAACATGTTGCAATTGGGAATGATTCTTGTGGATTTTGGGTTGGGAATTGACCTTGAGACCTTCCATTAGCAAGGTGCTTTTAACTACGGGAATTGTGGCAATTAAATTAACCCTCAAGGATAATAAATATTAATGTGACTATTAATATTAATATTAATAATTAATATCATTATTAATATATTAATGTTAGTATTAATGTGAATAAAATTTAAATTACTAAAAAATAATATTAAAATTTTAAGTTATTTTATAAATAAAAACATACTTTTTTAAATATTAATAAATATAATAAATATTAATGTTCATCTTCATCTTCATATTCAGTGTTAATATAATATAACCATAAATCAATTTGTAAATATAATATTCTTACTATTAATATGAATAAGTGTTAATGTAAGATATGTTGTTAATATTAGTAATATGTGAGAAATATTAATTTTAAAAATATTATTAATATTAATAATAATAAGATTCTTAATATTAATAAGTATTAATATTAATCTTAATGCTAATAATTAATGTTTGTGTTAATATTTAATATGAATAGGTGTTAATGCAAGATCTATTGTTTCAATTCTTCACACATTTTTCTTAAAACGTTGTCCTTTTTTTTTTAATTTTAATACTATTAATGTGGCCAACCATAGTGATACAATCATTAACCATATTCATTCATAGTCAAAACATAGTCAACAATGTTTAAACATGGTGAACATGGACAACTATAGTCAATTGTGGTCAACCATAGTCAAATAATTGTTAAACATAGTCACTCATAGTCAAAACATAGTCAGTGATGTTTAAATAGGGTGAATATGGAAAATCATAGTCAACTATGGTTAACCATTGTCAAAGAATCGTTAACCATAGTCAAAACATAGTTGGTGATATTTAAGAATAGTCACATATGGTCAATCATAATCAATTATAGTCAAACATTATCAACCTTAGTACTAAAGTCATCGTATTAATAATAATAATAATACTAATAATATATTAATAATATTAATGTTAATATTAATATTGTGACGTTGGAATGGTACATAAATCTATAGAACACCGCAATTCGACATACATTATAGCAATGTTACATTGCATTGTAACTTATCCAACGTGGTAATGCAACATTACAAAATTAGTCAATAATATTTACTAATTTGGTTGACTATGCTTGACTCTATTTGATAGTCAACACCCTCAGTTTCGATCGAACTTAATTGGCTATTATTATTATTGAGTAATATTAATGGTCAAACATAGTCAACCACATTAGTCAAAGAAAGTCAACCTTCATAGTGAATATTTAAATACTGGATGATGATCAAACTTGGTAAAACCTATGTTTGTCATATTTAACAATACTTCACCTTGTTCACTCATAATTGTCCTCAATAAATATTACTCAACCATTTTCACTTATAGTGAAACCACATTAGTCAATTATAATAAACCACATTAGTGAACATAGTCAACCATTTGTTTCCCGACTAAACCTATTAAGGAAAAAAGAAATGTTAATTACAAAGCTAAGACAAAGTCCCAAGTTAGTAGCAAGTTAGTATCATGTTTCCTTTAGGCCATAGTTAGGATCCATCAACATAATTCTTGCAGGGAGTATATGAGAGCACTAAGCACCCTTCATTGAGCCAAGAGGTTCATTCTACAGGGTAGTGTGAAGGCGATGTGTAAGTATTTTTGTACATCCTAAAATAAAAGTTAAATATTCTCTAAATAGAAAAGCAATATCCACTATAATAAAAAAGAAAAAAAATATATGTTAATAGTCAAACATAGTCAACCACATTAGTCAAAGAAAGTCAACCTTCATAGTGAATATTTAAATAATGGATGATTATCAAACTTGGTAAAACCTATGTTTGTCATATTTAACAATACTTCACCTTCTTCACTCATAATTGTCCTCAATAAATATTACTCAACCATTTTCACTTATAGCTAAACCACATTAGTCAATTATAATAAACCACATTAGTGAACATAGTCAACCATTTGTTTCTCGACTAAACCTATTAAGAAAAAAAGAAATGTTAATTACAAAACTAAGACAAAGTCCCAAGTTAGTAGCAAGTTAGTATCATGTTTCCTTCAGGCCATAGTTAAGATCCATCAACATAAGTATATGTGAGCACTAAGCACCCTTCATTGAGCCGAGATGTTCATTCTACAGGGTAGTGTGAGGGCGATGTGTAAGTATGTTTGTACATCGTAAAATAAAAGTTAAATATTCTCTAAATAGAAAAGCAATATGCACTATAATAAAAAAGAAAAAAATATATATGTTATGCATATTTAATTGGTCGTCTATATGACCTAATATAATTTCAAGTAATTAGAAATAAAAAAAAAAAATATGTGAGTGAGACATTTAAATCTTATACTTTCCAAAATTATTTTAACAAGTGATATCAACTTCATATATATCTATCTATAAAAATAAAATGTCAAAAGAAAATATTTTAATGTTGTACAGAATAAAATATCAAATATGGGTTATGAATAAAATATTTTAGTATGAATTAATATTGATGTATATTTAAAAATATATTAATAACAAGAAAAATATTTTAATGGGCGATGATAAAATAGCTCAATGCACATATTATGTAATCTCTATAACATTTGAAAATATAATTTAAACAATAAAAGATTACACATTGTTTTTTTCCACTCTAAAATAAGCTTGCACCTGAAAAAATTTGATCCCTCTCAGTGCATGTTAGATACATGATTAAGATGGATCTATGTTAGTTAGAGAAACCATTAAAGTGTACACTTATAAAATAAAATGAATATAAATTCGGGTTGTGCCACCTTCTTTGATTTTAAGTATTCATTAAATACTGTTTGCATAATTATGCTTAAAAGTGTTTTCTATGCAATTTCTCACTCCATCCAATCAAAAGTTTTTATTTTCTTCGTGCTCCTTGAAATTAAGAATTGATATGTGGCCAGTGGTGTGAAGAACGACCGAATCGAGTGAAAAACATCTGCCACTACATACGTCAGCAACATCATCAGCATATTGTACGTCATATCCGCCACTATATTGCACACTATTTCTTGGTTGATATTGTTCATATATACGGGTTCTAGATTTGTTTCCATCCAATAAGTCTCTGAATCCCCTTGCCAGTTGCTCAAAAGCCCCTTCAAATATTTGCCAAAATATCTACTCCAATCCAATCCAAAACTCAGAAAATAAAGTTTTCCAATTGCAATTCGATATTCTTATTTTCCCCAGAGAGGCCAGAGACGACATGCACATATATATACTCCAATCCAAAACCCAGAAAATCGAGCTTTCCAATAGCCATTCAAATTTTTTATTTTCCCCTGAGAGGTCATAGACGACATGAAAACAACCCCTGTAACAGAAGACAATATCAGGTTCCGGTAAATCACTTTGACCAAATTCCTGATTATTTTCCTAGTGCATAAACTATTGGCCATCATGAAATAGCTTGTCCACACACCACCATTGGATCAATGAATGAATTAATTCATAATTAGCATTAGCATTGAACAACAATAAAAGAATCAATGAAAAAAATTGCATATCAATGAATAAAAATGCATAGCCACATTATATGGATGACTGAACTGCAACTTGCTGCACTCAACGATAGGAATGAAATATTCTCTTCAATAATTGGTAGTGTTGATCGAATGGCTATTGTATATGGCACTCCATGTAGTTCCAGCAATCCGACAATCTTTGCGGGTCCGAAGACCACCTTGTTGTTGCACTTCCTCTCTATATAAATTTAATACTGGGAATACCAAGTGAAAGAGGCAAGATGGGAGACAGATAAACTAAACCATTTAAACTTCAGTTGGTGTCGAAGGGGAAAACACATCCATTTTTTTTTGTATTTTTCTTTTTCTTGATTTGTTTGTGTGATGAACGAAATGCAAGTGCGGAGATGGGGAGTAAAAAGAATGGTATCCTTGCATGAGGAACAAAAAATGATTTCAAAGAAGAGAGAAATAGATGTGTTCCAAGCAGTGCTTCCCTTTCCACGTTCCAACCAAAAGAAGGAACGTCTGGCTGCCACGGTTTCCAATGCCCGCATCTTTCAAAAAAAATAGAGAATCTTGTTAGAGGGAAGGCTGCAACATTCAAGACACAACCTATGTCACAGGGTTCACTGATTGTGATCCTTCAGGTTTGAAATCCCGTGAACATTTAAAAAAAAAATAATATCAAACTCTTTGAAAAGTGACCATTCACCGCAATTTACGTGCAGTAAAGGGTCAAACAATAAAAATCTCGTAACAACTCCTCGGTCAGGATGTGAATTACTCACCGAAAAAAAGGCAAATTCTCTCTTGTCCCGGCTGCTGCTAAATTTGACCTATGCATTGCTTTTCCTCCAGGTCCTAACGGACTGCTAACTCACAGAAACATTACTATAGTTATTCATTTCCATCTCAACAACAGAGATAATGGTGATAGAAATGGCGATGGGCAGAAACTATTTGGTTTGTGACAACGTGATGGTGGTTGATTCGTGTGCGTGAGTAGTGCTTACCACTATGGCGTTAGGATGGTGCTTGTTAAGCATGAGATGAGTGAGTATTCCTTCCCCTTTGCAGTGATACTTCGATAATATAGTAGAATGTCTTAGGTATATGATAACATATGTTGTCTTGAATATAACTATAGCATGTTATAATGCGTTTTATATATTTTTGTAATTTAAAGTCATTATATAGTATGAGTTGGGATACTTAATAAGTTATGTATTTAATTAATATATATATATATGAATTAATAAATTATTTATAAATAAATTATATATGTGAAATATCATTGTTAATTAATGCAGGTTAGAAAGTTTATTATATATATATATATATATTTTTAACAGAATCGGTTACTTTTGTATTATAAAAACTCAGAAGCATAGTTCTAGTACATAGATATTGAAAGTTTGGGCGAAGAGGATCAAAACCGGGTGCGCAGACCCATTTTCCTCATTGCTGCCTCTATGATAACTGAAAGTGAAAAGGAAACGGCTATATTGCCGAACAAAAGCACCACCTAACCAACAGAATTTACAGTCCATAGTTTCTAGGGAAGTTTCTGGGTGACCGAATCATCGGGGAGGGGATCTTTCCTGGCGCTGGCTTTAGTTGAGGCTTCAGCTTGATAGCTCTGGGAAAGGGCTCTGATCTGCTCAATGGCTTCCTCCAGATGGCTGCACCTTCCTTTCAGATTTTCTATTTCTTCTTTTTGCTTCTCCAACTTCTTCCTCTTCGATCTGCTATCAGCTTCATAATCGTCTTTTAGATCGTTAAAGTGCTTGACAAATCTGTTAATCATGATTGTATGAGTTTTGCACATAGTGCACTCCTTGTTGAAGATCCTGTCTATTGGATTAGTTGCTGGCTCCTGAGCGTTCGGCTGATCTTGTTGATTCGCCATGTTGCTGTAAAGGATGAGAGAGTCTGTAGAATGAGAAGACAGGTGGAAATCGGGGAGAAGGGAGATAGTGGGAGGGGAAGCGATAATACAGGGCAGGTGGCTCAGAAATATGAGGACCGAAGAGCGCTGGGGATTGAGGTGAATGGGCAGCAGTGGATTACAGGGAGTTCTGCAGTGATCAAGAGACAATATGTCAGCAATAAATAAAACAACAGAACGTATACTAGCGGTTACCAAGAGCAAGAAGCGGAGGTCTGGATCCCAATGAGAGCTGGGAGTTTCAGAACGATGCCATCGCTTGGTGAGAACGCATAGAAGATGCCTTGCTGGGCCGCGAGCTGTGGAGTCCCTGAGGTCCAAACTGCAATATATAGAAGGAGAGAGGCTCCTCAGAGGTTTAATCCGATGCTGAGAGGATCTGATCTTGGGAGGATTGAGATCCTCTGAAATGATTCTGCTACTGTCAAGGAGAATGCGAAAGGGATGGGCTTGATCACGCAGCCAGAGAATGGCTGCGCTGAGCAGAAGATAATTCATGATGAGATAAGGCTTACTGATGTGCGCCGGATCATGGGGGCGGTTTTGTCTTCTTTGGTACCATTTTGTGTAGTCGAGGAGATTTGGGGAGGGGAGGGGAGATCTAGAGAGGAGTCTGATATGATGGAAATGGTGCCTGAGGTGACTGATGTTCTGGAATGAGGAGATGGGGAAGGACTGCTTAGGGTATATCTTTTTCATAAACTGCATCATTCTCTCTGACCTGGCCTGTCTGTCTGCTTGTAGCTTTGTTAGCTTGTTCGTCCGCCTCCGTGTTGTTTCCTCTTAGCACATGCTTGAAGGTGACTCCGCTTAATGTCCTGATGTTTTCCATTATCCTGCTTTTGATGTTGTTCAAGGCCATTTGCTTGAAGTCTTTCCCTGAGGTCATGGCCGCTATGATAATAGCGGAATCGCCCATAATAAGAAGGTTTTGGAGGCCGAGTTTTCTAGCGATAGAGGTCCCCAGGAGGAGGCTATAAGCCTCTGCCTTATTATTTGACATAGTGCCTAAACCCCATTCATATGTCACTATGGTTTTTCCTTGAGGATCTCTGATGATTCCACCAGCTCCAGCTTGGCCCAGATTATTTTTTGATGCCCCATCAAATTGGAGGACGGGTCTGCTTTGTTTTTGAATCCAATTTCTGACTTCTTCCTTGGTCCCTCTCAGCTTCCAATCCAAGTTTCCTTTTCCTGTGTTTACATTTTTTTTTATTCTTGTTTCATAATTGAATTTACTCACCCACTCTTTTACTCTTGCATCTGTCGATTCCGAGTCTATCTGGGTTATACCATTTGCTTCAATAGTCTCTGAAATGAGTGCAATCGCTTTAGCCAAGGTGCCAGAAATGCTTGGTTTCTTGTTGTTGAATATGCACTTGTTCCGGGCGATCCATATCTGCCAGCATAGATTTGGGGGTATACTATTCCACGACCTTGTAGCTAGGGTCTTACCTTTTTTGTTATGGGGGAGACTTTCTTCCCAATTTTTCTGAAGAAGAGTAATCTGGTTGGGAAGATCACCTGTGATTAGAGGACTGATGATGAGTTTCCAACAAGCTCTTGCGAAAGGGCACTCTATAAAAAGATGGTTGCTGCTTTCCTCCACAGCCCTGCACATGCAACAGATTGAGGGGCCTTGTATGCCCTTCTTCCTGAGATTTTCCGCAGTGAGAATTTTGCCATGGAGAAGGGTCCAATTGAACAGTTTTACCTTTGGCAGGCATTCAGTTCTCCAAGCTGCTTTGTGAAGAGGCCAGTTGTTTATTGCTGAGGCATTCTGAAGTGTTTTATAGCCCTCTTTGACCGTGTAGCTGCCACCATTGGGGTCCCATACAAATTTGTCATCTGTCATTTTATGAGTGGGGGCTGAGCCTATGAGAGAGGTCTTAAGGTCAGCCTAGAGATTTGTGAGATCGTTGGGAAAAGTGATAGACCTCCAACCTATCCAACAGTTGTGTTCCCAAAGGGAGATGTCATAAAGAGTCTTGAGGTTTGCCTCTGCCATCCACCATTGTAGGGGCCTGAATTTAGGAAGCGTTTCCCTAGCCTCCGATCCCATTATTTTGTCCTCCAAAATGCTGATATCTCTGCCATTGCCCGGGACTCTGGAGATACAGGGTTTGAATTGGGGGAGAGTTTTTTTGATAAGCTTCCAAATGGGTGTACACTGCCTGTCTATGATGGTTTCTGAGAGGATATTGCTGTTGACCCCGTTCAGATATTTCTTCTTGATGACTTCTGTCCACCAGGCTCCTCTCTCATTGAGAATTCTCCAGATCAATTTGTAGCCCATAGCCATGTTTGCTAGTCTTGGAATTCTAATTCTGAGCCCACCTTTCTCTAAGGGAAGAATGACCTTGTCCCACTTTACCAAGCTGAACTTTTTTGTATCTTGCTTTCCTCCCTGCCACAAAAAGCTTCTAATTATCAGCTCCATGTGCTTGTGGATGCTGGCCGGGGCGAGAGTAATGGCAAATTGATATATTGGAAGAGCTGAAAGTATGGCTTTGATGAGGATTGTTCTGCCCGCCAAGTTGAGCCAATACACTCCCCAGCTCCGAAGTTTCCCTCTCAGTTTTTCGATTAGCTTGACCCAGATCTCAGTTTTAATTGATTCCTTGGCTAAGGGTAGCCCCAAATACATAAAATGAGTCCAGTTCCTTTGAGCAGGGATTTCCATGATTATAGAGATTCTCTGGATTATGTGTCTGGGGACATTCCATGTGTAGATCATGCATTTGTTGTTGTTTAGCTTGCCTCCAGAGGCTTGAAGGAATAGATCCAATGTTTTCTTGAACCTCCGGGCCATAAGGCTTGAGGCACCTCCAATTAACAATGTGTCATCGGCGAAAAGGGAGTGATTAATCCCCTTGGTTCCTCGAACTATATCTACCCCTGTTATTTCCTTTGACTTGCGCATATTCTCCAGGTGCAAGCTTAGAGTTTCAGCCATGATGATGTAGAGGAAGGGGGATAGCGGGCATCCTTGCCTCAAGCCTCTTGAGCTTTTGAAAGCTTTGCTGGGCCTGCCATTAATGAGAGGAGCTGTCCAATTGTAGGAAATACATTCCATGACCCTGCTGATGAAGAACTCAGAGATGCCAAATTTCTTTAGAACTGCCTGGAGGAATGAATGGTTAACCCGGTCAAAGGCGTTTGCCATATCGAGCTTGATGATCATGCCCCTTTCCTTTCTAGATATGCTGCTGTGAATTGCCTCCTGAATAAGAATGACATTATCCGTTATTTGTCTCCTAGGGACGAAGCCTCCTTGGTTCTCGGAGATGAGGGAAGGGAGGAGTTTTTTTAGCCTGTTTGCTAAGATCTTAGTGATGATTTTATAGGAGACATTGCACAGGGATATAGGGCGGAATCGATCAAATGTTTGAGGATTGGGGTCTTTAGGAATAAGGGCTAGATGGGAGGATTTTATGCTGCTGCCCATTTTGCATTTTGTGAAGAAGTTTTTTGCCATTCTGATGTAGTCCTTCTTGATAATATCCCAGTGAGTTCTGTAAAAGGCCACTGTGAAACCATCAGGGCCCGGAGCCTTGTCCGAGGCCATGCTGTGAATTGACCATTCTATCTCCTCCGTCGTGATCTCCTTGTCCAAATCGGCATTTTGGGCTTCTGAGATCTTATTCTCCATTATGTTGAGGAAATCCGGATTTTCCATGTAGTGAGGATCTGCTGTTAGGAGAGCTTGGAAATGTCGGGTCGCTGCTTCCCTAATTTCCACTTGTTCTCTTAGATCTCTTCCCTCCACTGTTATTCTTTCAATGTTGTTCCCTGCTCGCCTTAGTTTGAGGCTGTTGTGGAAAAAAGAGGTATTTTTGTCTCCTGATTTGAGCCAAAGGCATCGTGACTTTTGCCTTTGCTCTTCTTCCTCCCTTCTGTTCTGTTTGTACAGCTCCTTATACAGTTCGTTTTCTTTAACTTGATCCTCTTCTGTGTCTTGGCTTCTTTCCTTTTCTTGGTTCCACTGTGCTAGTTTTGTTTGGAGATCGATTTTTTTTTCGCCTTCCTCTTTTGCATGGTTTCTTGCCCATTGCTTGATGGCGATCCGGAGGAGCTTGAGCTTGGTTTCCCAGATGTAATGAGGGGAGCCCGAGATTTCTATTGCCCAGTGTTCTTTTATCAAGGTTCTGAAATCATCACTGCTGTCCCAGGCTCTGTTATACTTAAAAGGGAGCGGTCCCATATTCTTCCCTTTGTCCAGTTTCAAAGCCACTGGTTTGTGGTCTGATATATAGCCTTGAATAATTGAGCTTTGAATACTTGGGAAATTGGCCACTATTCTCTCTTGTGCCAAGATACGATCCAGCCTCTCTTTTATGTTATTCTTGCCTGTTCTCTTATTTGACCATGTGAAGCGCCCATTTTGCGGTGGTATGTCCACCAGATTGTGGACTTGAATGATTTCTTCTAGTGCATCTCTTGAGGAGTCTGCGAAGAAGTTCCCTCCCATCTTCTCTTCAGCATTCCTTATTAAATTCAAATCGCCTCCCAGGAAGATGTTCCTTCCTTGAGCAGTCATTAGATCTGAGGTGATTGACTCCCAGCAAGAGGCTTTTTCTCTGAAGTGGGGGGGTGCATATACATTATAAATTGTGTACTCTTCTGTCGTAGCTATATTTTGCATATCTGATCTTATCCACCATCTGTTCTGCCTGTGATCTTTAAGTTTCCATTTATTTTTGTCCCAAATTGTCCCTATGCCTCCTGAGGCACCTGCTGCACTTGTTGCTATTCCTTCATAAATTCTGCTTCTTTTCATGTCGTTTTGAAATTCCTGTTCAATGATTTTGGTCTCCTGGAGTAGGAGAATGTCTGGATGTTCTGATTTGAGGAGGTCTCGAACTGCATTTGCTTTAAGGGAGGAGCCCATCCCCCTACAATTCCAAGAGACCAATATCATCATTTACTTTGTTTGTTGTGGGCCCCGCTTTTCTCTTTCATCTTCTCTCCGCTTCCTTTGGTCTTATCTAGATATGTGTCCATTGGCTGTTGGGTCCCTGTGGCCATTTCTTTTGCAGCGTTCTCATCCCTTATTTCTTTATTAGATTTCCTTCTGACTTTTCTGGGAGGATCAGTGGAGGTGCTATTTTCCTTTGACTTGTTCCTAGTTAGAATTCTTTCTACAGTTGGGGGAGGGGAGGTTGGAGGAGGCGAGGTAGGGGTTACCTTGGGACCTCTCAGGGAAGGAGGAGGGGATGGGGGTTCTTCTGCAGACAGAGTTTCGAAAGGGTTGGAGGATGAAGGGAAGGAAGGGCCAGATCCAGAGGGTTGGGAGGGAGGGGTGGGGGTTTCAGAAGGGGTCTTTGGGAAAGTTCCTTGAGGGGGGTTTGATTTTTTCTTCTTGACTATTTCCCATGCTTCTTCCGGAGCTTCAACATTGACATCAGATACATTTGATTTAGATTTGCTACATCTATTGGCAAAATGCCCATATTCATGACATACCTTGCACTTGAAAGGCAGCTTCTCGTAGTCCACTTGCTGTATGTGCGTCCATTGGTCGACTTTAAGTTTGATTGCTTCCGGCAGTCCTTTTGCCAGATCAACTTCTACACATATCCGTGCACAGGCGTGCATGTTCTCCTTTGGTTCCGATCTGTCAATATATTTCCCCACGGCGTTTCCTATGGCTTTCACTGATTCATCTCCCCAGCAGTGAAGCGGCAGGTGGGGAAGGCGAACCCAAACAGGGACAGTGTTGGGAACATCCATCTCCGGGTCAAAGTCAGGGGTCCATCTGTTGAGGTAGAGGCCTCTGGTATCCATAAAGTAGGGGCCATTTCTAAAGATGAGATTTCGGTCTTCCATTGATTCGAAGAGAAAGGTGAAAAACCCTCTCCCACAGAACCTTATTGCTATCTTTCCTTGGACCATCGAGTTCCAGTTCCTCTCTACCCAGCGTTGGACAGTGCGAGGAGAAGGCCATAATCCCGTAAACTGGCCTACCAGGCCACGTTCTGCCAAGGCAACAACAGCTCTCCTCGGGAGGGCGGGAGGGAGCGAGACTTCCGGGATTTCATCCAGTTTTTTGATGAACCTTGAAGCTGTAGGTCGGATTTTTCCCGAAGTATTCTCTGGGATGAGCGAAGCAAAGGAATTTTCCAGATCTTCCTGTTCCTGAGAGGGAGGATCCAATGCAGGCATGGTTACTGCACCGCCGGCGCTCCAGCAGAAGCCCCGTGAAAAGGGGGAGGGCAGGAGGCCCAGAGAGGGCAGGAGGCCCCGGGCGTGAAGGAGGACAGAAAAGGGAGGGCGCAGCCTAGTAGCAGCGCTGCCAGGCGCAGGCACGCAGAGGGGTCAGATCAGAGAGGCAGCAGGGCGCGGGATCGCCAGAGCTCCGAGCGCATTCTCCATACGGTTTCTCTCACTGTAACCTTTGAGTATTTAAATTATGAAATTTTATTATATATTAATGAGGTATAATATAAAGTATTATATATTAAATATGTCATAGTATAGCTAGTAAATTTTCTATTTAATAAATTATATATATATATATATATATATATATATATATATTCAAATTTAGTCACACATTCAAATTTGAACTCTTCCTTCCCATAGATTAGATGTTTCCACAACAATAGAAAATATGAGGCTTTAGAAATGTGAATTAGCCTCCTTTATTTTTCCATCCCTTCAATGTGGCATTATTGAGAGAAAGAGAAAAAACATTATACATGTAATGTCCTTTTTTGGGAACTTTGGGTATTTTTTGAGAATTTTCTTTATAAAATTTTATGTCATCATTTTTGCCAAAAACCCACAAGATTATACCAAAATGCACCAGTAAATAATGACACATAAATGAAACAAGCACAATAAACCCATAAACTCAAATAACATCAGAAAATGTAGCACAAGGGATGATTAAACTTCATTTATTATAATATATCATGCAGAGTACAACTAGAAATATCTAAGACAAAATAGGAAAGATGATATCTGAGTGGACGTCCAAAATGTTTGCTGCTATGTTGATCCTGATCCCACAACACTCCATAATGGTTGCACTCTCCCTCGAACAACAACTGCCACAGAATCAACTAAAAGATGATCAACCACCAATTGAGGACTTGAATGATCCTCACTCCAATATCTCTGAAGCTCTATGAAACTCCTCGATGAAGTCTCCTAAAAGACAATTGGGTTTTCATCCAACACTCAACAACATACCCGAGGGTTTCCGTCCTAGGACTACCAATGAAGTAGAGAACCGGGTTGTCAACCTCTCATACAAGAAGAAATGTCAAATCCAAGATGTCTTCAAATGACCTCCTCCTTCTCTTTTATAGATCTAATAGATAGATCTCCAAGTCTCTAGAAGAATCTTATTTTATTATTTTATTATTATTCTAGAAACTCCTCCTTTGATTTTATCTTAAGTGACCTTTTAATTTTATTTTATTTCACTTAAGTCACTTTTGGCCCATTTCCTCCAATTAATTATTTTTCCTTAATTAAATGATTAATTAAAGTCATTTTTAATTAAGGAAAATGGCAAATCGCCCACCATACTCTCTTCGTCCACTAGAAGTCACTTCTCTGCATCCCATCTTATACATATTCTCGTTCTAGTTCCAACGAGCTATTACACTAAGCTTTTCCATCAATAAAATTCCTGGAACATGACCTCGAGCAGATTTAATTAAGTTAAGCCCCATTATAATGCTAATCTTTGAAAGTTTTCAGAATGCAACGGAATGAAAGGAAAACTATGTAGATGATGAAATATCTCAAGAGAATGCCATCAGATCCAAAAAAAACTCTTCAAAGCTCTAGCAGAACCCCTGATGTCATACACCTGCTCCATTGACTTGGCCATCCCCTACCCTGGAAATCCACCCCGTTGTACTATGGAGGAAAATAAAAATGGGGAAATTACAAATCTTCTTGCCCCAAGTTTGCTTTCCCTCAAGCAATCCACACATATCCACTGTAGAGACATCTACAAACTGATACCAGGATCTCATATGAACCACCAATCCACATCATGTCTCCAAGCAATCCAAACATGACTAGATCCCCCAATACCTAGATCCCATGCCAATATCTCACTCAACCTGCTGCTAGTAGATCCACTTAATGCTAGCATGGCCAATCATCGCCCAAGTGTAGAAAATTCTCTACAAATCCAACTCTGATACCATGTAGAAAATTTGTCTGTAGGTTAACCCGATAATGCAATATAAATCAAAGCAGAATACTATAACCTACTTCTACTATCAATTTGTAGAAGCTTAAAGATCGAGCTGAACAATATAACCAGAAGAAGAAGAATCAATGCACAATACACATGAAAATACTTTGGGGAAATCCTGAGATAAAAACCCCACTATCTGTATTATCATACAAGGTGGAAATACATAGGAATTATACAAAGCCTTAGCTCTCACAGCTAGCCAACTCTCAGTACAATCCTCACGGATGCTCACAGGAAATCCAGGCTTCTCTCAAGACTTCCTCTCTGCCCTTCAAGCTCCTATTTCCTTTCGTTGTTCCTCTGGGATGATTCACCTTCAACCAAGTGGAACACTCTGATCTCACACACTGTCAGAACTACGCAATCGTCAAGGAATGATTCCTTCTGCATGCATGTGTTTTCTTTATAAGAAAACACATTCAACTGATAGTACATTGTCCTTGTCTTTAATCTCAACTGGATCCTTCTCAGAATAGACATGCATGAGTTTCTGATGAGGGAATCTTCAATTAACTGGAGTACACTAGCTGAGAGCATGCATGCATCAACTGACTGTTAACTCTCTCTAAGTTCCTCAAACAGTTTGGAACTAATTTAACTGGACTTAACTCAGTAAAATAAGTTAACTAATTACCACTCAAATATAACTCAATCTTATCCCCTTAATTTAAGGGATAACTCTTGCATGAATTCAGAAAGACTTCTAACTTGAATTTCTCCAACTAATGAAGTCAAAATAACTTAATTAATTATTTCCAAGTAGCTATTAAGACTAAATTCAATTTTAATTCACAATTTATTTCAAGGACAAATTAAATTGGAATATTCTTGTTGCCACATTTCAACACTCCCTCTCAACAAGAAAGGGATTATCTGCCACCCCAATCCTGTCTCTATGGAACTCGAATTTACACTTTGATAATGCCTTTGTCAAAATGTCAGCATCTTGCTCCTCTGTTAAAATATACTGCAGCAGCATGATCCTCCTCATTACATAGTCTCTGAGATGATGATACTGGATGTCGATGTGCTTGGACCTATCATGAAATACTAGATTCGTAGAGAGTTTGATACAACACTGATTATCACAATAGATCACAGTTGGATCCATCCTCTGATCAAACAAACCAATTAGGATTTTCTGCATCTAGATGGCCTCACATGATGCCTGACTTGCAGCCATGTATTCTGCCTCTGCCAAGCTGAGTGCAACCGACCTCTGTTTCCTGCTATACCAAGAAACTGCTGCTGACCCAAGGTTGAAAATCCCTCCTAATGTGCTCTTCCGATCTAATGGACTCCCTACCCAATCTGCATTAGTGAAGACCTACAGATTCAATCCCTCTATTCGTATGTACCATAATCCATACTGAGATGTGCCAATGAGGTATCTCAATACATGCTTTGTCGCCTTTCAAAACAACTTGGTAGGCTGAACCATCGCTTGATTCATCTGGTTCAACGCATAGCACAAATCTGGTTGTGTGTTCACCAAATACATGAGTGAACCCACAAGTTGCCTGTAAACAGTAGCTTCCACTACTTCTCCTGAAGTAGCACCCTCCTTCCTCCAGTTACCAGCTAGAGGAGTCTGCATGGGATTTCACTTCTCCATGTCGAATCTCCTGAGTATCTTGTTGGCATACTTGCTCTGAGACACAAACAACTCCCCATCCTTCTGCCACACTTCCATTCCAAGGAAGTAATGCATTAGACCCATGTCTTTCATCTCAAATTCTCTTGCAAGGTCCTCCTTGCAAGACATGATCAATTGGTCATCACCAGTCAATATGAGATCATCAACATAAAGTACAATGATCAACAGCTTAACTTTCACCACGATGTTATACAGGTTTGCGTCTGCTTCACTCTTTGTGAAGCCCAACCTGGTGAAGTAGTTGTCTATCCTAGTGTACCAAGCACAAGGTGCTTGCTTCAACCTGTACAACACTCTATTGAGTCGACACACATGCGACTCACAATCGAAGGTCTCAAAACCTTCTGGCTGCTCTATGTACACCTCTTCCTCAATATCGCCATCGAGGAATGCAGTCTTCACATCCATTTGATGGATCTTCCAACCCATCTGTGCTTATAGTGCCAACATCAATATGATAGATGAGTACCTTGCGATAGGAGCAAAAGTCTCATCATAGTCAATCCCCTCGACCTGTGAAAATCCACAGGCAACAAATCTTTCCTTATGCTTCTCCACACTACCATCAACAGCTTGCTTTACCTTGTAAAGCCAATGGGAACTCACAACTGACTTGTTCTCCAGTCTCAGAACCACGTCCCAAACATTGTTATGAACTATGGAGTCATACTCCTCCACCATAGCATCAACCCAAATCGGCTACTGCACTGCTTCCTCAAAGGAATATGGCTCAGTCTCAACACATTCCCTAGCAAGGATCATGTATCCAATGTACCTCTCAGGTGACCTCCTCTATCTGTGCTGAGAGCACGGTGCTCCTACATTCTCTCTTGCATCCTCCAACAATCTTTCAGCTCCTCTTGTGCACTTTCATCCATCTCTAGATGACTCTGCTTGAGTGGATTTATCCACTCTTAGAACCTCTGCATGTGGCTGCTCCGCATCAATCTAAGGCTCCTCCTACTTAGGAAGCAATAGTTCCTCCATAGCCTCTAGTTGGAGCTCCCTCTCAAGGGAAACTCACATGGCCTTCTGCTCATCAAACTTGAGATATCTACAAACCATTGTCCTTCGACTGGTAGGCAAGTACACCCAATAGTTGTGAGGTGTATCAGTGTACCCCACAAGTATCCCCAAATCTGTTGTCAACTCAACCTTCTTCCGTGCATCCTTTTTCACATGGAAATATACCGATGAGCCAAAGATCCTGAAGTGACCCACATTTGGTCTCTTACTGGAGAAAGCCTCCTCTGGTTTCGTCATCCCAATGATGCGATGCAGGCTTCTATTCTACAAATAGACCGTTGTGTTGCATGCCTCAACCCACAGGTGAAGTGGTAGGCCTTGGTCATGCAACATTTCCCGTGCTGCACCTACAATAGTTTTGTTCTTCCTCTTGGCCACCCCATTCTTTTGTGGGTTATGAGGTGTCGCCAACTCTTGTTTAATTCCTCCCACTGCACATAAGTCCTTAAACTCTTGAGAGACATATTCTCCACCATTTTTGCTTCTCAAGGCCTTGATCTTCTTCCCTGACTCTTTCTCAACCAAAGCTTTGAACTCACAAATTTTTGTAAATGTTTGATCCTTCTTCTACATGAAATAAATTCAACATTTATGATAATAATCATAAACGAAAATCACATAATACCTTTGCTTCATTGTAGGCGTAGTGAAGAATGGTCCACACACATTAGTATGAACTCACTCTAAGATAGCCTTCACTCGACTGTCTCAATCATGAAAGGAAGACTTGTTGTACTTTCCCAAGGTACAACCTTTGCTTGTGTCAACTTGCTCAAGTTTACCTTTGGGAAGTCCTGTAGATATTTTTTGCATTATCTTCAAAGCCCCATGATGCAAATGGCCCAACCACCTGTGCCACAACTAGCCAATGTCTTGGATTTGCACCAATTCTTCTTTCGTACTCAATGCTACACAATAATCTACCTCTAGTTTATAAAGATTCTTCACCTGAATCCCTATCCTCTTCGTCTGACCTGTGGCTATGTGTCTTAGGAATGCATTTTCTTTACTGAAGACAACATCGTAGCCTTTTTCCTCCAACATCGCAACTGATACCTAGTTCTTCTTCAGTCTAGGCACATACTTCACATCTGTCAAGGTGATAGGAGCTCCATGCTCCCTCTGAAAAGCAACCATGCCCACTCCTGAAACACTATACTTTCCATCATCACCCATCTCTATGCGAACCTTGAGGTCTTTCTCCTCCAAGGCATTGAATAAACTTTTATCACCAGTCATGTGGAATGAGTCTCCACTGTCAAGATACCAGACACAATTCATCATCGATGACACCATGCATGCGATGAGGGTAATGTCCATTTCGAACTGACAGTTTAATGCCTCACCTTCCGGTCCTTCCAAGGATCCCTTCTTGGACTTCTTCGATGGGAAATTAGTCACATAATGTGCCATCTCATGACAATTAAAGCATCTCACTTTATACATGTCACCCTTCTTCTTAGATGGGAAATTAGTTGCATAATGTGTCATCTCGTGACAATTAAAGCATCTCACTTTATGCATGTCACCCTTCTTCCCTCCATGAGAAGAATTCGATTCGGAATGGGAAGCCTTCCCCTTCCCTTTCGTTGCCTTACTTGCTAAGACCAGATTTTCTTTATCATGATCCTTGGATGAAGAACCATTTCATGTGCTCCTCCTGATCTCTTCCTGCATAAGATATGACCACAGTCGTTCCCAATCGGGCAGTTTGTCCCTTCCATTCACAGAGTCCTAGTAGCTAGTCTAGCTCTTTGGAAGGCCAAGGAGAGCGAGGCTCACCATATCATCATTGGTAGTAGTTATTTCCACACTACCAAGCTCATCTCTGCAGGTGGTGTGCTTATTCAAATATGTGGAAATAGTATCGCCCTTCTCCATCTTAATTCTTCGGAGCTTATCCTTAAGCGCCAATTTCCTCTGGTCGCTACTTTTCTGGTAGAGGTCCTTCAATGTCTTCCACATTGAATATGGAGTATCCTTCCCATGGAGACTCGAGATAATATGGTCTCGAACTCCCTCAAGGATGATCTGTCTCACCTTCGCCACACACTTCTTCCACTCAGCCAACTCTTATGCATTGGTTGAAGCTGGCTTTGGGATTTCTTGATCATTGAATTCCTTCAAGCCGTTTTCTTCTAACACATCCTCCATTTTATCTTTCCATGCTATGTAATTCGAGCTATCTTCCAAGGCATACTCAAGTCTCAAACCATATAACGCCATTGGCCAACCTTGAAGTATGATATGAATTTGATTTTCACCTGCAATCCCGAACTTCAAACTTCAAATTCTCTTCTCATTATACTGTTCACAACTCTGATAAACCTTGGTCTGATACCATGTAGAAAATTCTCTACAAATCCAGCTCTAATACCATGTAGAAAATCTGCATGTAGGTTAACCCAATAATGCAATATAAATCAAAGCAAAATACTATAACCTACTTCTACTATCAATTTGTGGAAGCTTAAAGATCGAGCTGAAAAATATAACCAAAAGAAGAAAAATCAATGCACAATACACATGAAAATACTTTGGGAAAAGCCTCAACTAAAAACCCCATTATCTGTATCATCATACAAGGTGGAAATACATAGGAATTATTTAAAGCCTTAGCTCTCACAGCTAGCCAGCTCTGAGTACAATCCTCACAAATGCTCACAGGAAATCCAGGCTTCTCTCAAGCCTTGCTCTCTTCCCTCCAAGCTCCTATTTCCTTGCATTGTTCCTCTGGGATGATTCACCTTCAACCAAGTGGAACACTTTGATCTCACAAACTATCAGAACTATGCAATCCTCAAGGAACGATTCCTTCTGCATGCATGAGTTTTCTTTATAGGAAAACACATGCAACTGATAATACACTTTCCTTGTCTTTAATGTCAACTAGGTCTTTCTCAGAATAGACATGCATGAGTTTCTAATGAGGTAATCTTCAATTAACGGGAGTACACTAGTTGAGTGCATGCATGCATCAACTAACTGTTAACTCTCTATTAATTCCTCAAATAGTTTGGAACTAATTTAACTGGACTTAAATCAGTACACTGAGTTAACTAATTACAACTCAAATATAACTCAATACTATCTCCTTACTTTAAGGCTTATCTCCTTAATTGAAGGGATAACTCTTGCATGACTTCATAAAGACTTCTAACTTGAATTTCTCTAACTAATTAAGTCAAAATAGCTTAATTAATTATTTCCAAGTAGTTGTTAAGACTAAATTCGATTTTAATTCACAATTTAATTCAAGGAAAAATTAAATTGGAATATTCTTGTTGCCACATTTCAACACTAAGTCCCTTGGCTCAGACTGTGGTTTGTCTATAGCTATATTTTTTGCTCCATCAAGCGAATACCAACTCATGACTTCTCTCCAAACCAACCTCGGGAATAGGTCAAGGTCAACCCCACTCTTCTGATATTGGGCTAGTGCTAATGAAATATTGATGAACTATCGTTCCACTGAAACATATAGTAACCCCCTCATCTAAGTGCCCATGTTGGAATGTGTCTTGAACCAAGTTTGATACTCCATCAAAAAGATACCAACTCATGGTTTCCCACCAATCTAAGGCATGGACTCCAGTGTAAGGAACAAGTCTACTATGTTGATGTTGGTTCATGCTCAAATCATGTTTCTGTACTCATCAATCGACAACATTCACTAAGAGAACCCTACCTCTCTCCCTACAATGGGTACAAGTTGCCAAATTGTGTTGCGCGTCGTGTCTATGTACTCCTGGAGAGGGTTGTGGCCTGAAAATGATGCAACTTTTCTAGTTTCCACTACATCTCTTTGTACCTCATCAATGGGTAGGCCCAAATATGGATGTACCACCATATCCAATGTCTCCTCCCTTCTCTTATCGGGAACTCCAAACTCCTTCCATCTACTAACCTCTCGCAGAAACTACCCTATTAGCCTCCAACACAGCCTAAGGATAAGTGTCTGCAAATATTGTCACCTTGGAAGTTGTATGTACAATTGTCTGCTCCACATCAATGGCTGACCCCAAGGGTGGCTTCTCATCCTCCATCATCACGGGCTCAATATGAACCTCCAATTGGCTCTCCCCAGATGGCTCATCATGCATATTGTGCACATCATCCTCCTAAGTTGACTCATGCCCCACCTTATCCTCCTCCTGTTGCATCATCACTCGTGACCCCTCATCCTGAATGTCTCCCATAGGGTCCACTGACTGCTCACCATATACACCCAAATATAAATTTGGCATACTGTCAACAACACCACCTGACTCATGCTTTGCGGAGGCATCCTCGTATGAACTCATGGAATCTTCCAAAGAAGAATCCTCACCCTAAATTTTAGAAGGAATCTCCACCTGCTCTACCTCCATCAGCTCCTTAGTGTCACTCAAGCATGAGTGATCAGGTCCCCACAGTCCCTTGCAAATGAAGTAGAGACCCTTCCTCCTTAGCTCATTCTTTTCGTATGATCCAGCAAAGCTGACCAGCTCCTCCCTAGTCAACTATCTCTTGAAAAACCCAATTTTTTTCTCAACCAACCTTTCAGCGAGTTCATAAGAAATGAGTGAAACCATTTTTTCTCTCCTCCAAATGGTCAACAAAATAGCCAACAAATCCCTGCAAATGGCATCACAACCTCTCATACATGATGACAAGATTGACTGCATGTGTGCTATGACTATGTTAGGATGATGTTTCCTAATGCTGAACAAGAATCAGAACATATGTAGGATAATATTATCACACTCAAGATCAAACATGAATTCATATGTTGCTACCATGGCCACGACTTCAAAAATATCCATATTCTTCCCAAAGATAGAGCCTCCACTGTTTTCCATGTCCTAGAAATTTTCTACTATCAGTCTGAAAAAACTTCTCATAGCATCATCACTGTAAGGAGCTATAGGGACGATTAGTCTCATGATGCTATTGAGACAAGATGCAACTAGAATTCTAACCCCTTCACAAGTTTCCTCTAAGAACTTGTGTTGTATGAGAGTAAGTGATCATGTGCTCAAAATTAGGCTCAAAATACAAAGTGTCAAAATCTTGATAAACTTAGCTTCATATCGAAGAGCTCGTAATTATGATTCCAATAGTGTGAACGAAACTTGAATCTGAGCTCGTATGAAGAAGTTATATAAAGTCAAAGTTTAGGTTTGACATGGACAAATGGCAGGAAAAGATGATGTGGCATGGCTCTTCAGCAAATGGGGATGCGCTAAGTGGCAATTTTTTAGTGGCCTCAGCGTTTCACAAATCGGATGTCGCACGTGGGTCGGTGTTAAAAATCAGCTATGGAATAAGCCAGCATGTGATGCGATAATCAGAATTGCACATCACAATAGGGTAGGCAGAAAGGAATTAAATAATCAACCCCAGCAGTTGCGATGTGATGGTCGGCCCCCAAGCACGGAAGGGTTATGATGTAATAATCACAATCACAGATCGCAATCGTACACCACAAAAAATAGAGTCACGCATATATAATACCATCAGTACTCTGCCGATTGCGAATTATGAAAGGATCCTCAATGCGATAAGTTTATGAGTTCCGGTTAATAGTTTTGTCGGGTCTGCCTTATTGCAATCGCACATTGCCCCGCCGCTTTGCGATGAGACAGTTGGTGCCGACAAATTATAGATCGCCACGTGGTGAAATTTTCGCTCAGTTAGGGATTTTTGGAGCTAATTTGTAGGATCATGCTAGATTTGGAGCAATTTGTGGAGCGAATAGTGGGAAAACTAAGAGACGTCATAACTTCTTCAATTTTCCACCAAACTGGATGCAAAAAGAGGCATGACAACCATTTTTGTACATTTTGAACTCATTGGAGTAGGTTTCAGAAGCATTTGAGTATTTTAAACACATAGTTTACACTTTTGATCCTAATAGAGAGGCCCAAGCCATTGGAAGCTAGACCAAGGAGACGTAGCCGAGGAGGGGTGAACTCCTTTATTGTGTTCCTGTTGTAATTTGTTTTTGATGATGTTATATTCATGTTTATGATACTATTCAATCTCTTATTTATGTTAAATTCCTCCTAAAATAAATAAATAAATATATAGATCATCATTTCACTTGCAAAAATTCATAAATCCTTAAGCACAATGAAAGCATTTTGTTTCTAATATGAGGAGGATCTTAGCACATAAATCTAATATTCCAAATCAAGTCATTTTTTCTATCAGAGCACTAGGCTTGCTTTGTGAAATAAGGATTTAATTGTTTGCAAGTTTATGTCATGCTTACAAGGTCAAAACTCAAAAGAGGTGAAGGAAAGCTGGTTGGAAGCACTAAAGTTGGGTCAAGGGGAAGGAGACCAAGGTTGCCACAATCTCCAACACCAGTTCAACCTCAACTTGTAGTTGAGAATCCAGATATCATGTCTCATGAAGGAGAACCTACAAACATGACAAAAGATAAGAAGACCTTCATAAAGGCTTTCTTTGATATGTCAAAGATGGTGAAGGTCCTCTATGAAGAGAGGAATACTAGGTTGCAAGGGGAAAGTTCCAAACCTCCCAAAGGAGAAGGCTCTTCAAGAGGAGGTAATCAAAAAGGAGGTAATGGAAATGGAGACAAACGTCCACCCTCCCCACCATCTTCTTCATCTTCTTCTTCACAAGCATCTTCACTCTCTTCCACTGACACAACCCTTACTCATACTCATCATCATACTTCAAAAGGAACTGGTAAATCACCTTTGTTAAAACTTGATGTTAAATTTGAGTTTCCCATATATAATGGTGAGGTGAATGCGGAGAAGTTTGATAATTGGATTTGTTACTTGGACATCTATTGCGGGATTCAAAATCTTCAAGAGGATGACATAAAGATTCAGTTAGCTTCCTTGAGAATGGAGGGTGCAACACTAGTATGGTGGGAATCAATGACCCGAGAGGAGATTAAAAAAAATGGTAAGATATTAATTTCTTGGAATGATTTCATTGTTGCGATCTAAAGACAATTTTAACCTCTAGCTTATATACAGAAAGCCATAATGAATTGGCAAAACTTTAAACAACGTAAAGGTCAAAATGTGCAAGATTACACCCAAGAATTCATAAAAAGGTATTCGATGTTAGGTGTAGATTCACAATCACATGACACATTTTTAAAGTACATACGGGTTTACACAGTTACCTTAGGCATACTATATTAATGTTTAATCCCGATAATCTAGATGATGTGTGTGTGAAAGCCACCCATCTTGAGGCAAGAGGGAAAAATACCCCTGAATAAGGTAGTAAAAATCCATTTAAGGGTAAAGAGAAAGAAAAGGGTTTCAAGTGAAAGAAAAATGCATCCATTAAAAAGGAAGGAGAGAATAATATTTAAACATTGTTCTAGAGAGGGACATAATGAAGCTCATTGTTAGAAGCTTCATCCCGAAATGAAACCAAAAAAAATCAACAACAAAAGAAAAGAAAAGACAGTTGTCATCATTCAAGAGGATTCGGTACCTGATTCGAGTGATGAAACTAAAATCACAGCCATGGGTTTAAAAAGAAAATAATCCATTTCTAACACTAGTATATGAAATTGTCACACTATCACTCCAAAACAAGAAACAATGATTGAATTATTTCATGTGAGAATAATCTCAAAACATACAAAAATCGACACAATTTTTTATAGTGGGTCTCAAGCTAATTTGATATCTGATAACTTAGTCAAACAAATTAATCTTGAAACCATTTTACATCCCAAACCATATCCATTGGGTTGGATATGCAAGGACACAAACTTATAGGTTACAAGAAAATGTATTCTTTGGTTTCCAATCACAACAAACTTCATTGACGAAGTTGAATAGATGATGTACCGCTTGATATATTAGTAATTGTTTTGGATAGTCATTATCTTTATGATAGAAAAGAAATATTCTATCGTCATGAAAAAAAAGTACCACTTGTTCAAAGATGGTGTGGAGTATATTTTGTGATCTCATCGCAAGAAACTAAATCGTTCATTAGTTAACGCAGGGCAAATGAAAAGACTAGTGAATTCAAGGAAGAATTTAGTGCTTCTTCTGATCAAACCCAATGTTGATATTGATTATGAATTGCTCGATGGTTGTAATTCAAATTCAAAAATTGATTTGGTTGATCTTTCTTACCATGATGATGAGGTGTTTCAAAAAGTAAAAGGATTTCCTTCCAAGAGGAGAATCCAACATGAAACACCATTGCAGCAAAAGCATATTTTTTCTAACATTGACATGATTCAGATGTCAAGAAGGGAAAGTGTAGAAATAAAAAATCAAATCCAATGATTGTTGAACAAAAATATCATCCGACTATCTCCTTTAGCATTTGGTGCACCTCTTGTTTTGGCGCCCAAGAAGAATGGTAAGCATTTCCTTGAATGGGATTCAAGAAGTGGTTTTCATCAAAGTAGAGTTGTTGAAGGAGATATATGGACAACAAAATTCAAAACCAAGCAAGGTTTTTCTGAATGGCTTGTTATGATTGTTGGTATTTTCCATGCTCCTACTAATTTCATGCATATGAAGCAAGACATATTGAAGCCATTTCTAGACATGATAGTCGACTTAAATGACATTTTCATTTTTAGAAAAGTTCATTATGAACATGTCATATATGAAAAAAAATACTTGATGCCATATGTCAAGAACATTTTTTTCTGAATATGTCAAAGTATATGTTGGATAAAACTTATTTGATGTATTGAGTCGTAAAACTTGTTCTTCCAAGCGTGTTCAGGTTCCCAAAGGCTTTTTGGAAGTTTGTGTGGGATGTGGAGAAGGTGAGCTGAAGTTAGACCTCTCCAATATTGATATCGTAATAGTTTGTGGTGGTATTGACTCCATTCCTGCAGACATAGGTGAAATAATTATACATCCTCGTAAAGTCGTAGACGCCTTTTCTCTTCTCACAATTTATGTAGCCATGCTGAAGATAGTCATTTGGATAAGAGGCATTTTGGGAGTAGCCCAATGTTGGAGGAGAAATTTTGTTATTTTTTCTTCTATTGTAGCTCATTTTCATTCATTGGTAGTTGTGAAAAAGGTCTTCCAGTGCGAAGGAAAACAACGATAGAAATTTGATTCTTTAAAACAAAAAATCAGTACAACTCGAGTACTTTCACTTCTAAACTTGAAAAAATCATTTAAGTTTCAAGTTGATGTATGAGACTATGCCATGGGCGCAGTCTTTATGCAATGTGGTAAGCCCATTTATATTCATTCAGAAATTTTCAATGGTGAAGTGTTTAAGTTGCATCGACAAAGGCACTTCCATTTGATGGGTTTTCTTCTACTATTCCACTCAGTCAAAAGGTATAAGAAAGGTATAAGCAACAAGTTTGTTGATGTACTTTCTAGGCCTATAGTTTGTATAACTACTTTCCTCAAGCATCATGTTGTTTTACATGAAAGTTATGTTCAAAAAAATACATACTTTCAAGATGTATATTCAAGCTTGAGTCAAAGGAATCAAGTAGAGAAATTTAATTACCATTTGCATCATAATGTATTGTATCATCTTGGTAGGAAGGATGTTGCTACTGATAGTAACATGGACAAAGCCAAAGAGTTCATTGAACGACTCAAAATGGTACATCAAACAGTGCAAGATCAACTTGAAAAGGGCCAAGGCAAGTACAAAGAAAGGCACAGCATGCATCGTCAAGATCACAATTTCCAACTGAGTGATAAATGGATCAAGATTGGAAAAGTTACACTTTTGGGGTCCAAAAGGCTTCTAGTAGGGAGGAGTGGTCAGGCGCTCAAAATTAGACTCAAACCAAAAGTGTTAGAATCTTGAGAAATTTAGATTCAAATCGAAGATCTTGTCATTTTGATTCCAACGGTGTGAACGACACTTAAATCCGAGCTCGTATGAAGAAGTTAGAGCAAGTCAAAGTTTAGGTTTGACTTGGACAGATGAAAAGAAAAGATGATGTGGTAGGGCTCTTCAGGGAAAGGGGAAGTGCCAAGTGGCAGCCTGCCATTGGCCCCCGCATTTCATAAATTGCATGTTGTAGGTGGGTCGGCATTAAAAATCAGCCCCGGGACAAGCCAGGGTGCGATGCGATAATTGCAATCACTGACCACAAAAAAAAGAGTCCTGCATATATAAGATTGTCGGTACTTTGCCAATTGTGAATTGTGAAAGGATCTCGTATGCGATATGTTTATGGGTTCTGGTTAATAGTTCTGTCGGGTCTGCCATATTGCAATCACACATCGCCCTGTTGCATTCACGACCAATAAGCCTGCCAGTTCTTGCCGATTTCTATTTGTGATGGCACAGTTGGTGCCAGCAAATTATGGACTGCCGCGTCGAAAAAATTTCACTCAGTTAGCACTTTTTGGAGATAATTTGTAGGATCGTGCCAGATGTGGAGAAATTTGTGGAGCAAATAGTGGGAAAGCTAGGAGAGGCTGTAACCTCTTCAGTTTTCCACCAAATTGGAGGCAAAAAGAAGCTAGATAGCCATTTTTGGACATTCTAAACTAATTGGAGCGGTTTTTAGAAGCATTTGAGCATTGTAAAGACATATTTTTACACTTTTGAGAATAATAGAGAGGCCCAAGCCATTAGAAGCTGTGCCAAGGATACAAAGCCCAGGAGGGGTGAACTCCTTTATCATGTTCCTATTGTAATGTGTTTTTGATGATGTTCTATACATGTTCATGCTATTGTTCAGTCTCTTATTTATGTTAAATTTATCATAACAAAAAAAAATCCCTCGTCATTTCACTTACAAAAAATCATGAATCCTTAAGCACAATGAAAGCATTTTGTTTCTAATCTAAGGAGGATCTTAGAATAGCAATCTTATATTCCAAATCATATCAGCAAGCATCACTAGTTTTAGAGACCAAATTAGTTTATTCCCTTCTAACTAACTCACTTTGGAAATGAGGGCATCTAGTTCATTAAGTTTAAAGAGAACTTTCCATGTGACCCTCATGTGCTTCAAATCTGTCCCAAGAGAAAATATTTTTTGACATATTTCCTCCCCCTTCTGCACATACTAAATTGCTTGTTCTCTCTGAAGAATGGCATAGACCCCCTTTGAGAAGGGTCTGTTGTTTGATGTTGTTGGATTATTAAGGGCGTTTATAAATGTTCGATCCATATTTTAGTCTAATGAAGTCATGTACATCAAATTGTTTTATACATGACTCTAGCTCACAAACTATCCTTACTTACAACCAAATACTTTGAATCCAGAGATGACAATTTCCTTATGCATACATTAACACAATAATCTTGACCAGTAAATCAAGGCATGCTCCCTGCAATAAATTTCATTGTTATCATGGCATACGTAAGACTCATACATAGACTTTCTCACCTCATGAAAACATGTTATGAAACCAGCTCAAGAAAAAGATATAAAAGATAGATCAACGCCTTAAAATTCAGCCTCTTCGAGGTGGCAACCTCCTTTACATTACATAAATGAAAAATTCTTCGATGATTCAAATGAAAAAACCTCCTTTCTAGATATAGGAGTCTAAGGAGTCACAATATAACCCAGCCGACTTAACAATAATAATATAAAGCCACAAAAATAACAATAGAGGGATTCTATGGGGCACAGTAATAACAATATGGGGACAATAGGGGCACAACAATATTAATAAGGGGTACAACTACAATAGAAATGGGGTAATCACTAGTATTATAGGGACCCAACATGCCCCTCTCCTTCAAAAAAGTGTTTTCCTCAATGCTTGAGTATTTCTGGATGCTTCTGTATAAAATTCTCATCCTCCCATGTGGAATCTTCAACAGATAAGTTCTTCCACTTGACAAGATACTCTGAAATTGATCGATTTCGTAGCTGCCAAGTTCTTGTTTCTGTGACTGCTTCTGGTTCCAATATAATTTTTCCTTCCTCGTCAAGTTCTGGAAATATTGTTTAAACTGAGAGCTTATCGCCTATAACCTTCTTTAAACATGAAACATGGAAAACTGGGTGTAATCGAGAAGCTGCAGGAAGCTCTAATTTGTATGCCATAGTACTAATCTTTTGCAACACCTTGTACAGACCATAATACTTTGGTGATAATTTATTATCCTTCTTAGCTTGCTTGAGGGACATTTGCTTATATGGTTGTAGCCGTAGGAATACCCAATCACCTACATCAAAACTTCTTTCACTGCGATGTTGATCTGCCTGTTGTTTCATTCTATTATGTGCCAACACGAGGTTATCCTTTAAGAGTTGGAGGACTTGTTGTTGATGTTCGATGTGATGTTCCACTACTTGAACCTTAGAATTTTCTCTTAAATATGATGTGATGGATGGTGTCTGATACCCATAAAGTGCCATAAATGGGGTCATTTTTGTTGTTGTATGGAAGGAAATTTTATACCACCATTCAGCCAGAGGAAACCATTTGACCCATTGTGTCTGTTTATCATATACAAAGCAACGAAGATATCCTTCCAAACATTTGTTTACTATCTCAGTTTGCCCATCAAATTGAGGATGATAAGATGAGCTATGAGCTAACTGAGTATCAAGACAAGAAAATAATTCTGTCCAAAAATTTCCAGTGAAAATGGGATCTCTGTCACTTACAATAATCTTTGGGTTTCCATGTAGTTTTTGAATTTTTTTCATAAATGCAATAGAAACTGTACTGGCTTTAAATGGATGTGATAATGCACAAAAGTATGCATACTTGGTAAGTCTGTCAACTACCACCATGATGACACTCTTTCCCTCAGACTTGGGTAAACCTGTGATAAAATCCATTGAAACCTCCTCCCAACGTTGGCTTGGAATGGATACAGGTTGTAATAGACCTGGTGTCTTAATTGTTTCAACTTTATTTTGTTGGAAAACCAAACATTCTGCCACAAACTTTTGAATATCTGATTTAAGGCCATCCCAAAAAAATTCCTTCTTAACCATGTGGTAAGTTTTTAAAAATCCCGAGTGCCCTCCTAAGGGAGAAGTGTGCAATTCCATAAAAATCTTTTGTTTAAGCTGGGAATTCTTACAGAGGTATAAGCGATCTTTGTATCATAACGAATCATTTTTCCAGCTAAATGTATACGACGTATTGGAATCTTGTTGTAACTTTTGAATAAGCGCCCACACTTCTTCGTCATTCTTCCATTCCTCCCTTGCTTCATTTATCCAATCTGGTTGGCTAATAGAAATGGCGCACAACAATGCTTCCACATCCTCATCCTTTCTTCAAAGTGCATCTGCCACCACATTTTGCTTCCCTTTTTTGTAGATGATTTCAAAGTCATAACCCAACATCTTTGTGACCCACTTTTGTTGCTCTTCATAGGATAATATTTGTTCTAAAAAGTATTTAAGGCTATCATGATCCGTTTTTACCTTGAAGTGTCTTCCCATTAGGTAGGGTCGCCATTTCTTAAGTGCATGGAGTATTGCAAACATTTCCTTCCCATAAATAGCTTTGTGTAAAAACTTTCCCTTGATTGGACGACTTTCAAAAGCAATGGATCTTTCATCTTGCATTAAAACAGCACCAATTCCATTTCCTGAAGCATCACATTCCACAATAAAGGTTTTTGTGAAGTCCAGTGTAGCTAAGATAGGTGCTTGGCACATTGCCTCTTTAAGATGTTTGAAGGCCTTTGTTGCTTCTGGAGTCCATGAAAATGTATCTTTCTTCAATAGTGTTGTTAGAGGTGCTGCTATTCTTCCATAATTCTTAACAAACTTGCGATAATACCCTGTCAACCTGAGAAATCCTCGCAGATGCTTTATGGATGTGGGGATTTTCCATTCCTTAATGGCTTTAATTTTTCTAGGGTCTACCTTAACTCCTTCATGAGATACAATATGACCCAGGTATTCCACCTCTTGTACTCCAAAGAAACATTTGGATCTTTTTGCATATAATTGTTTCTCCTCCAATAGTTGTAGCACCCTGTCAACATGTTCAACATGATCCTTCCAAGACATGTTGTAGATTAGTATATCATCAAAAAATACTAACACAAATTTTCTAAGGAATGGTTTGAAAATTGAATTCATCAAACCTTGAAATGTTGAAGGTGCATTGGTAAGGCCAAAAGGCATGACCAAAAATTCATAATGACCCTCATGAGTTCTAAATGTTGTTTTCAGAATGTCTTCAATCTTCATTCTGATTTGATGATATCCAGAACGAAGATCCAACTTGGTGAAGTAAATTGATCCATGCAATTCATCCTGTAATTCATCAATGACAGGAATGGGAAACTTATCTTTAACAGTGAGCTTGTTGAGCTCCCTATAATCCGGATACATGCGCCATGATCCATCCTTCTTGTGCACCAATACTACTGGAGCAGAGAAAGAACTATGACTCGGTTGAATTATACCAGCCTCTAGCATTTCTGCAACCATACGTTCAATTTCACTCTTTTGGGCATAGGGATATCTGTATGGCCTGATGTTTGGAGGAACACTTCCTAGAATTAGATGAATAGCATGATCATGATCATGAATAGGTGGGAGACCTTTGGGAGTCTGAAATACCTTGGAATGATTGTCCAAGACTTTTTGGAGATCTGGAGAAATAGATGATTCCAATGTGGAAACATCTAGCGAACATAATTGTGAAATTACACCTTTTTGTTTCTTTTTTAGAAGCTTTGTCATACCGTTAGAGCTGATTATCTTTCCCGGTTTCCCTGCAATACCCCCTAATTCAACTTCCTTTCCTTCCACAGAAAATTTCATCAAAAGTTCTTGAAAATTAAAAGTTGTTGTACCCAAGGATTGTAGCCATTGGACTCCTAATACAACATCAACACCTCCCATTGGAATGGAAAGCATTGGGCTAGTCAATACATATTCTCCCATGGATAGCTTGATATTATGGCACTTTCCAGAGCAATTTATTGTTCCTCCATTTGCAACCATCACTTGGCACTCTGGTGCTAGATATAAGAAGCAATTCAATTCTTTTGCTACCTTACAATGAATAAAATTGTGGGTACTTCCTGAATCAATCAACACTATTACCTTTTTCTTCTTGATTTTTCCTTCTATCTTGATGGTTTGAGGAGTGGTAATTCCCGCCAATGCATTACAAGATATGGTCGGATTCATTTGTTCTTTATCTAGGCTTTGTTCCTGTAGTATATCCTCTTATTTTGACCTTTCTTGCTCCTTTTCTTCTTCCTCTTCACAATTTATGTAGAATAATTTCTTCTCAGCACACTTATGACTTTTAGTGTATTTGCTATCACAACTGTAACAAAGCCCTTTTTCTCTTTTTTCTTCCAATTGTTGTGGTGTCAACCTTATAGGTTGTGGAAGACTAGCAGCAACAACACTTCTGTCTTTATAGTTGTGAGTGGTATGCTTACTGGTTGCCATAATTTTGCTTTCCATTTTTCTTGCTAACCTGAATGCCTTCTCTAATGAATCAGGTTCCCAAAGGTGAACATTATGTTGGATATTATCCTTTAAAGACCCTATGAACACATCAATCCTATGCTCCTCTGGAATATCTTTTACCCTTATGTTCAATTTTTGGAACTCCGTAATGTGCTCCATTATTTAACCCTTTTGTTTGAGACTTATCAATTGGCTTAAAAAAGTGTTGCTTTTTGTATCATCTTAATGTGCTATCAATTCTTTCATAAAAATTGCCCAAGTGATAAATTGTTTACGAGAGCAAAGCCATTGATACCATACAAACTGATTTGGTTCCAAATATAAAGTTGTCATACGTACCTTTTGTGTGTTTTGCACATTATTGAGATCGAAAAATTGCTCCATCTGTAATATCCTTGTTGCGAGATCCTTGCCATCAAACTTCCTCATATCAATTTTTGGAATATGGTGCTTCTTTGATCCAACATTAGAGTCTATGAAATCATTATTAACATTTCCTCTGTTCGCATCATGAGTTTCCTTTACTCCCCTTTCACCATTAGTAAGTATTTCTTGTAGAAAATTTGTCAAATCTGCCTTCAAATCTATCTTCAAATCATCAATCCTAGCTTCCACACCCTTTATCTTGGATTCCACACCATTTATCTTAGCTTCTGTTAGCTTTTGTGAGCGTGAAATTTGTTGCACTTGGTCTTGTAATTTTGATATATCATGCAACATTTCTTCCTCTTCTTCATGAGTCATGCTAGACCTTTCAGATTTCTTACTAGGTGTTTGCATTTTCTTTCCTCGGGGAATCAGTTACCAATACTAATGCTCTTCTATGCCCTTTGAATTCCTTCAAAATATTTTTTCCAACCAAGCTTAAGCAAAAATTTAAGAAAATCTACAAACATTTTTTAACTTTGTAGGAGCTCAATATTTCCTCTGATGTATCTCTATAATTTCGGATCATCCAGTTCTGAAATTACGACCTGCGGTAGCCCTCTGTGTCCTCTTTCCAATGCCACCAGTCTGACCCCAATTGGATTCTCCAATGAAGGGTTATGCCAAATCTCCCAGAGTGACCTTATTATAGACTAATTCAGTAGAGTGAACTTGTATGATGTGCCACGTGTCCTTGTTTCGACCTTTGGCTCTGAAAAATATATACAAGAAACTACAGTCCGTCCTGTTTCTATACCTTCTTACAAAATTTCAATCCGATGCTCAGAGAGAAGGTTATGATGATTTTCCCCATGTCACCTATTTGGAATGCAATTGAGGAGTCTGCAAAAAGACCAACTTCCTCAGATCATATCTCCGCAAATATAGTGCGAAAAGCTCTGAAATACAGACCCAAAGTTGAGTGCGATTTTGTCTCAAATAGGTTTTTTTTTAGCTTCTGAAACGTCGCAGAAAAAAAGTTATAGCGAAAATTCCACGATGACCTATTTGGAGCAATGAAACTTAGAATCCAAAGCTCTCATACTAAATGTAATGAAACCAGCTCAAGAAAAAGATAGAAAAGATAGATCAACGCCTTAAAATTCAGCCTCTTCGAGGGGGCAACCTCCTTTACATTACATAAATGAACAATTCTCCGATGATTCAAATGACAAAACCTCCTTTCTATATATAGGAGTCTAAGGAGTCACAATATAACCCAGCCGACCTAACAATAATAATATAAAACCACAAAAATAACAATAGAGGGATTCTATGGGGCACAGTGATAACAATATGGGGACAATAGGGGCACAACAATATTAATAAGGGGTACAACTACAATAGCAATGGGGTAATCACTAGTATTATAGGGACCCAACAAAAAAGCTCACACTCCCGACCTCATACATTTACAAAAAAAAGAAACACAGAGTTCTCTCCCTGCCCAACATCGTATTGGAAGACAGTGGCAACAATAAACACACAAAGGAGGCCTAGGCTACTCAGTCAACACACACTTTGACCAATAACATTTTACTCATGTATTCTATCCAACATAGGAGCATGCAACACTTATTGTTTCCACTCAGCACTAACACCTACAAGACTCATATATTTACAAGACTTATATGTGATACCAGGCTGGAACTTCCCAAATAATGACTATATTGATTTTGAATGATCTAGTTCACTGATAAATTTCCACAAATAATTTGTAGAAAATATTTTGTAGGACTCCCTTTATATGCACAACTGCTATATTGGAAATTTGTTCTTTTGAAGCAGACTCATCCACAAGTCTCAAACGCACAGTGATATAGAATGGCCCTTAACTCTGAAAAATAAGGGAAAAGTTGGTCCTCCAAGTGCTGTAGCTAGCCACTCAATGTAAAATATGAGAGATGAATAATTTCACCCAACAAATTATGAGTTTTATGTAATTTGCCTCTTATGGATCTCGTCAAATCATTGTGGTGACTATGAATGTCGAAGTACTTCTATTTAAATAAATAAAGTAACTAAGGCAAGTGCTATATGTGTGCTCCAGAGCAGCATATAAGAAGAAATCAAGCCCATAGATGACCAATTTGTAAAATATAACCCAGACAGGGACATAGATTTGCATTTCCTCTTTACTGAACGTAGTCACAGAGATAGAAATATTTCATATTGTCTCCAAAATGCATGAAAACTTCAGTAAGACAAATACAAAAACAGTGTTGTGTATTGGAACCTGGAACTGGTGTGTTGCCTTAGCTGCTTGCAAGTTAACTTTCCCACATACTATGAAGTGCCCACATTTTTTCTCTATGCCCAGATTTGCGCTCAACCACACTGGCATCAAGGAACTCATGCACTTTCAAAGGATGATGCTTGGAATTTCAATTATTCAACCATTCCCTTCTACACAAGGATAGGAACATCTCGATCGACCTTTTAAATGTCGGGTTTTTAACAGAAAACCAAATATGAAACATATTATCATTCAAACAAAGAATTCTAGAGAAGTTTGTAAAAAATAGTACTTTAAACCCTTGTTCTCTTGAAGAAGCAATGTGGCTTTCAGCTAGAGGGATGAATACTCGGTCTCTCAGAGAAAGGAAATAGTTTGATTATTTCGTATGCCCAACAAACAGAACCATTTCAGATAGTCATATAAAGCACCGCAATCGTCCTTTCTCTCTAACTGGTTCAATTCTCCCTTTGGATTACTTACTTTTCTTGGAAACTTCTCTCTAGGCTCTGCGTACACAGGAAATGAGGAAATTGTAAACACAGTCCCCACAGAGTAGCAGTCATGGCATTCTCATAACTATTGGTAACCACCAACTATGCAATATGTCCCACAAAACTAGCAATTGACTCTAAAATCAACCCTTTACTATAAACAACAGAAATACGTGTCCCTTAATGGCAACAACATAACCCAGAAATGTAGTAGTTCGTTCAACTATTAGAAAAAGGGATCTCCTGAAGGAATCTTATCGTGAATTTGTCCTCTAAAACAGAAAGACGTCTAGAAAACGATGGCTCTTTCAGCAACCGAACAAGGTGATACGATTCCCTTTACCCTTAAGGTATCTCGACTTTGTTTGTATTCTAAAATTCGGCTTTCCCAAACCACAAATTTGTCCAACAATTCAACGCTAGTGTAAATCAGCTCCTTCATAACAGGTTTTGCGCTAAGTAATTTTGTCTCTCTGCGTGGCCCACCTCTAACATATTCAAATAAATTTTAGGGTTGAAATAATTCAACTCCACTATCCCTTTTGGCACTGAAATTTAGCTCATAAATATGATTTTGCCTCCATATATAACAATGCAATACGACTATCAAATAATATCGAGCCCTTCAATTTTCTAACTTCAATCCATTTAAAAATAATCTGCCCCCCAATAAAGAATTTATTTGGATATGGAAATAAGTGGTCATAAATTAAAATTTTGGCCAAAGAATACCAAAAATCTTCATTTCCAACTTTAGGGAAAATTTTCTTTGAGGAGATTTGCCAAACACTTGGTATGTGACTTTGATTAATATGATATACCTCCAAAATTCTTCCGAAGTTCATCTACAACAAACCCTCAAGTTGGCAAGATGCACAACTCTGATACCACTGTAATGTCCCTTTTAAGGAATTTAGGGTATTATTCTGAGAAATTTCTTGATAAAATTTCATGTCGTCATTTTTGCGAAAAACCCAAAAAATTATAACAAAATGCACCAGTAAATAATGACCCAGAAATGATACAAGCACGTTAAAACCATAAACTCAAATAACATCAGAAAATGCAGCACAAGGGATGATTCAACTTCATTTATTATAATATATCATGCAGAGTACAATTGGAAATAACTAAGACACAATAGGAAAGATGATAGCTTAGTGGACCTCCAAAATTTTGTGTTGCTATATTTATCTTGATCCCATAAAACTCCACAACAACTGCGCTCTCCCTCCAACAACAACTGCCACTGAATCAACTGAAAGACAATGAAGCACCAATTGAGGACCTGAATGATCCTCACTCCAATATCCCTGAAGCTCTATGAAACTCCTGGATGAAGTCTCCTCAAAGAGAGTTGGGCTTTTGTCCAACACTCAACAACATACCCGAGCGTTTCCATCATAAGACTACCAATGAAGTAGAGAATTGAGTTCTCAACTTCTCACACAAGAAGAAATGTCAAATCCAAGATGTCTCCGAATAACCTCACCCTCCTCTTTTATAGATCTAATGGACAGATCTCCAAGCCTCTAGAAACATCTTATTTTATTATTTTATTATTATTCTAGAAGCTCTTCCATTGATTTTATCTTAAGTGACCTTTTATTTTTGTTTTATTTCACTTAAGTCACTTTTGGCCCATTTCCTCCACCTAATTATTTATCCTTAATTAAATGATTCATTAAAGTAATTTTTAATTAAGAAAAATGGTAAATCACCCACCATACCGTCTTCGGCCACTGAAGTCACTTCTCAGTATCTCGTCCTGCAGATCTTCTCATTCTAGTTCCAACGAGTTATTACACTAAGGTGTTCAATCAAATAATCTTCCTGGAATGCCACCTCGAGTAGAATTAATTAAGTTAGGCCCCATTATAATGTTAATTTTTGAAATTTCTCGGAATGCAACAGTACAAAAGGCAAACTTTGCAGATGATGAAATATGCCAAGCGAATGCCATCAGATCCTATAAAAACCCCTCAAAACTCCATCGGAACACCTGATGACATAAACCTGGTCCCTTGTTGTACTATGGAGGAAATTAAAATGGGGACATTACAGTACATCTGTTGTACATTTATTATTGGATGAAAGTCAGGTAGTATCTAGCTTAGAAAATTGAGATTTTATTAATATGAGCTTAATCCAATTATTACCTAAAAAACAACAATACTTTCAAAAGATAATCTTCATGCTTTTAATTCAAGTTAATAATAAAAATAGGAATATGGAAAAATATTGGTAGTATATAGTCCAAAATTTGAGATTTTATTGATATGAGCTTAATCCAATTATCACCTAAAAAACAACAACACTTTTAAGAGACAATCTTCATGCTTTTAATTCAAGTTAACAATAAAAATGTGAATATGGATAAATGTACATGAAAAAGTGTTTTCACCTGCATTACAAGTAAGGAGAAGCAGATAATTTTATACATGTGATGTTGTGATGCCCTATACCTAGTTAGGTAAGGCGAAAGTCCTCAATAAACCATGAAGATTTAAATAATATACATAACTTTAAATTCCAGATTTTGTTTCAACTATTTATTGCACATCAAAAATTCTCTGAATGGAGGCCTTTGTGAGTAGAACTATTTAAGCATTTGTCTTATGGATCCGTCATATAAAGTGTAAATTGATGAGTTTCGAACCATCCAATGTGGTTCATCTTCATCCAATAATATTTCTGATGATGAACCACATTAGTTTGTTCTAAGCACATAGACAATCTACTCTTTATGTGATGGATATGGAAGACAAATGCTTACATTTTATTTTACTATATCTTTATTCCAAATTCCTCACAAAAACTAAATAAAAATATTAGATCTTTATGTGATGGATATGGAAGACAAATGCTTAAATTTTATTTTACTATCACTTTATTCCAAATGCCTCACAAAAACTAAATAAAGATATTAGATTATTTTTTCTATATATTACCTTTTTCATATAGATTTATAAAGTAAATTATGAAACAAACAATAACCATAAAAATAATTAGTATTCTCTTTATCTAGAACCTTTTTATGAGAATACAAATTGTTCATCTTTAGTTTTGGCTAGCCTAAGTTCAATACACCTATTCTCTACACAAAAAATAAAACGAATATCTAAAATATTGATTTCCTTTAGCGAGTTCCTCCTTCAAGGAAAACTTAGGACCATTGTACACATGTTGATGAAAGATCTTTTCCAATTGGATTTGATTTGGAATAACATAGATGACTATGTGCAACAATTTCTCTTTTGTTGGAATTTGTCTACCAAAAAACTTTAGAAGTTTCTTTTTTGTTGGAATTTATCTACCAAAAAAATTTAGAAGTTTCTTTTCTATTGGAATTTGTCTACCAAAGAAATTTAGAAATTCCTTTTTTGATAGAATTTTTCTACCAAAACAATTTTGCAACAAACACTAGAAAAAAAAACTAGCACCTAAGTGTTTCCAATATTGATCTTTAACACTCACTCATGAAAATGTTGTTTTGGATTCACATAATCTAACATTATAATCTTTTTGGAAAAAGGAAGAACATTTTTCATTCCCTAATTTGTCTCAGCGGTTAGTTTCATCGTGTTTTAAACCCTTAAAGTTGTTGATTGATGTCATATTTGATTTTTTTTTTTTCTATATAATACTACCTAAGCACCCATGGGGGATTTGAACCAGTGACCTATCACAAGGAGTGCCTTAACAATACACCCATTCACCATCAATCCAATGCCCCATGGGCGATGTCATATTTGATTTTTAATAGTTATTATATTTATAATTTATAACAATTACTTATTTTTAATTTCATTTTAAGAAAGTAAAATACATAAGAGAGATGTGTACCTGTTTTCTAATCAAAATGAAAAAAATTGAAGTATTTAATATAAAAAAGAAAGAATGAAAAGATACAAAACATTAATTAGAGTGTGTGTGTGTGTATATATATATATATATATATATATATGGATGTTTGAGTTATTTTAAATGTGATGTTTAAATATCTAATAATTTAATATTTAATATTTTTTAATTCTTCTAGATTACTAAGAAAATTAATTCTATATTTAAAATATGTAAAAAATAAAAATATTAATCTATGAAATTAAATTTTATCTGAAAGTATAGCTGCATAAATAAATAATAATAAGAAATAATTAATTCATTTTGAAAAATAAAAACCAAAAAAAAATTTATTATCAAATTAATCCAAAAACTTCAACCTCAATTTTGAAAGCAATTATAACATATCTTTTATCATTCAATCAAAACATACTTTCAATAAAAAATAAAAAAAATAAAAAATAAAAAATAAAAAAAATTGATTTCATTGAAAATAGTTGTCTAGATCACACAACTATTAACAAGTACTTTCACAACATTCATTGATACAACAATTTTATTAATCCCATTTTTTATCATCTTCACAACAATTTACTGATAAAAGTCATTTCTCCCAAGTGCTAGATATATTTAACTCGTTGATACATCATAATTATCGTGTTTAGAATTTATTTCATACTATTAAAAAAATTGAACTCATTGCCATTGTTATGAGACATTTATGTTATTGTGTTTTTCTTTTTAAATTTAACATCTGCTATATTTTTTAGAAGATATATAACAACTCAAACTTTGATGCCATTTTTTCTTACATATATTTTATATTTTGCTTGAATTTTTCCTTCAACAATCCCCAATCCTCCTATCCTGGTTACTTTACAACTATTGGTGCAATTTCTATTTTAACATAGGATAACAATGATTTGTAGCCTTGTTTTTTTATCAAATTCAATTCCAAAAAACCATGTATCTAATTACAAAATACTAATAGATATCAAACTCAATTTGAAACCACCTCTCTGATGGTAAAATGCTGTGATCGAGACTTATACAGACAGAAAATGAATAAAAGAACCATCGATCCCATTAAAAAATGCCATCATCGTTATACTCTATTTAACTGTTAAGATTCTTTTATTATCATGAAATATGAGTATTATAGATTAATACATTCTTTTTTCCAACACAAAAAGATGAGTATTATAGCCTTAAAATACTCAAATATGAGAAACTACACCGATGGGCATTTTCGTGCATCTAAACCTTATCTCTAGTCCAATAGATAAATTGTTCTTTGGAGTTCCATTATCCTGAGGTCACCCGGAGATTCCTTCATTTCGATGTTGAAAAGCGAGACACCGAGTCCGATAGATATTCATTTGCCAAATTGAAAACGGGTGGATCGCTATTTCTAAGGATTACAGAAAATTTAAAGCTGGTAGGAGACGATAATATATGCAAGAAGCAGCGTGCTTCTGTATTGCGGAGGGAAGGAGGAAATCTGGGAGGGAAGGAGGAAATCTGGGAGAAGATACACTATTTGGACTTAGGGTTCTCTTCTTCGCTAAACTAATAGAAATAGGAATAACATTAGACTCACTCTTGTGGGAAATTCCGAAGAAGCCAACTTTTTGTACTTTTCACAATAAAAGTCTACCACTTAATTCAATTTGCGAGAATATAAAGCTGAATGTTTGTGAATTTGTTCTCATCCATTCATGGCTAGAGCAGGACTCACCAACTATTGCCATTAAAAAGACAATTTTTTTTTTTAAGCTATGTTCGTTAGAGTTTCAATAATAGAAACTTGAAACTTGTAAGTTGAGTAGCAATCTTATCTGTTGTGTTATTAGTTTTATTCATGGCTAGAGCAGGACTCGCCAACTATTGCCATTAAAAAGACCGTTCTTTAGCTAAGTTCGTTAGAGTTTCAATAATAGAAACTTGAAACTTGTAAGTTTAGGTAGCAATCTTATCTGTTGTGTTATTAGTTTTATCCTTATTAACTGAGTCACTGGTCTTATTTTCTAGCTATCCTTAGAAGTTTCTATTGTAACTATAAATAAATTCATGTACTATTCATTTGCTAAAGTAATGAAATGTTTTCTCTTCGTTATTCATCTTGTATCTCTTGTAGAAGATTGTTTATATTTACAGTTTTATCTTTGGGTCTTTTAATACCCTTACATGGTATGAAAACGGGCGATTCTTACCCTGCTAAATTATTTTTGAGTTTAGTAATTTTTTTAATGATGTGAATGGAGTTTTGTTTTTAGTGAAATCTTGAAATTTCTTATTCCAAATCTACAGATCTGTGTGAAAATGATGATGGTTTCTCACTTCCTTTTTAAATATTTGTTGATCTTAAACTGAATTTTGTTGTTCTAATTATGAATCAATGGAATTTCACATTTTTGTAACTTCAGATCTTGCTTTTATGGGATTTCTATGTGATCGTGTATGCTCAGATCAGCTCGAAGTTTGATCAGGCCTGCTACATCTCGATTAACATTGAATATGTGTCGTCGTTTCTCAGATCTGCGGAACCCATGATGTCGTGTGGACCATCGATCCCACTTCTCATTGTTGCCTATACAATGAGATCTTGGCTTTTTCTAACACATACAAGCTCCACAGTGCTCGAAAAAGAGCGAACCCTGATCTGATCGTGTCTGCAGGGGTGCAAGTCTTTTTTCTTCCATTCCACAGACTGATGTCAAGTTTCATCTTGAAATTTTGTGTTGTTGCAGGGCGCTCACCAGGTTTACTAGCGCCGAGGCCATTTACTTACAAGTCGCTTGGTCTACAAAGATTGAATCAGATAATGTGGTCTCAAAACTATTTTAATCCACTCTAGATTGTATGATCGTTTTTTGGTTTGACTTTTACACAGTTTGGGAGCCATCCAGAGATTCGAATCTGGGCTTTGGGACATTTTATACTGGACCCATTCGTTTGGCCTGGTTGTAGGGTTAATTCAAGTCATGAGCTCCAAAATAAAATCGAGCAAAGATGGCAGTTTCTCTTGAAAGTGTCTTTTGAGCGCACATATTTTTTAAAATATAATGAGTTACAAAAGAACGCCACACTATATTAGGAGGTTCCTTAGGTCCCGCATCCTCTGTCAATGGCAAGGGGGGTAAGAGAGGAGCCACGCACATATTTCCATTTTAACCTTCGTGAAAGGTTTGTTTTATCAATTTAGTCTGGATTTGAATCAAATTCTTTGAACATATTGAAGAAGCACCACATTGTCGAACAATCTATCTTTTTGTCGGCTAACATGTGCGACTTTTGCACAATATCTTGGGAGCTTTCTTCATTAAAAGTGATTTTGGGAAAAAGTTAAAAGAAGGGATATTAAGTCTTAAAATGCTCATAATTTTTTTTTGTATGAAAATTATGCCCACCGGAGAATAGCCATATATTCGTTTGGTTGATACATTTGGTTTTTGTTTATGAAACCTTTCTTTTTTGTCTAGTGATGTAAACCTATTTGGATTGGTGTAATTTGTTTCATTCTTGGAAGTGTAAAGCATTTTTTGTGGTCATCATTAATTTTGTTTTGTGGTTAGTAAAAACACATTCGCCAATTGTGTGATATCAACATGGGTAAAAGGTTGTAGGAGCTTCATGAGAAGAAGGCAGCAGATGAACATCGTAAAGAGCTCATTCAATTGCAATCATTCGTAACTCTATTACAAGCAGAGAATGCAAATTTTAAGAATAGGTTGCAAACTTCAATAGCTAAGAAAATCAAGAAGGTTTACCGTCTCAATTCAACCATGGGAAAATATTTCCAGATGCTTGCAGATGAATTTCAAGAGAAGATTGACCTCCTTGATGACTTGGAGGAGAAATTTGAGCCTTTTTCTAGCTAAAAAGTTGAAAATTTGAAGAAGCAACCCAAAGAAAAAAATAATCAGTAGGATATGCAGATTAAAAGAAACAATGTTGGAATAATATCAATGTTTGAAACAATATTATGATGCATTGTCGCAACAGTTGATACAGAAGGATCAGGTTATTCAAAAGATGCAAGAGTCCAAGTAACCACTTGAATTAGATGTTAGTCATCTTCAGAAATCTGAAATGGAAACTGTCGATGTTGAGCTACCAGACTCATCTTCTTAAACACCTAATGATGTTGAATGTCAGAAACATGATGCTAATGATCATGACACATCACATGCCTTTGTCACACCAAATTTTGAAAAACATACTACTAGTATTGGGTCTTGATTGCTAAGAAAAATGGGATACACCGGGGGAGGACTTGGGAAGAATGGATAGGGAATCGATGCTCATATTAACCCTACAATGCAGACATGAAGAGAAGGTCTTGGATATGATCCTACTATTGCTGCATCATCTACATCTACCTCTATTGAGATTCTAGAGGTGGCATTTGTTGTTGGAGAAATTCAAACCAAGGTGTTGGAAGAAAATGCTCCTACTCATTCTGATAAATAGATAGATGACATGGCTATAAATTTCATTCCATATGACAAATTTGATGAATCTAGATTTGAGTCTAGAAGAAAAAATATTGAAGCATGTCAACTCCCTCAAGATCAGAAGAAATCACCTAAGTCTCAACATTCTTCATCACATAGTATTCCTGCATTTAGATTATTCAGAAGATACATAAGAGAATGAATCGTGGACTAGTGGTGACCTTTAATATTATTTGCGGATGGATCGATGGATGGCCATGGAATCATTTGAACCAATGCTTGCAGAATTATATCGGCGTTTTGCATCAATTGTTCATTTTTTATTTCCATTGTTCCCTTAATTGTGTTTCAAGAGGGGTAATTGGCTGGCAATAGAGACCGTTCATTCCCAATCCATTTGTACTTGTGTTTTATGGGGGTCAGTTAGGTATTGACATATATTGTCTTCGTTACTTTGTTGACAATTGTCATTTTTTGTGTTTGATAAGTGTGATGGTGATGGTGTTCGAACAATTTTAGGAGTGTTGTTATATGAAATTTTAGTTGAGTTTTCCATATTTACAGGCCTCATTTTTTATTTGTTGGTTCATGGTGTTCTTATGTTTGAATCCTTTGTCCTAGTCCTTTACCATCACATATTCTCTCTAAAGCTTTTTTTTAGAGAAGTTGACAGTGTTTGCAACACTTGCGCCTTTGCAACAATCCTACTTCAGAGATCAACCAACCTCATTGAGATTTCATTTCTCTCATATTCAAACTTTCGTTACTTCAACATTTCATACTTCTTGATTGGAGCAGGCCTATGTTCTTTCCATTCAGTGGAACATTATGGGACCTACCATTTCAACCTCCTAATAATTTGAGCATCTTTCTCTCTTTATGGGGGTAGTTTCTTCCTATGGGTTTTTATTTCTTTCTCGACTTCTGAGAGTTTGTACATGGGTACCTAATTAGGGCTTTTTGCTGGGACCAATTCTTTGTTTTCTTTCTTCTTTAGTTACTCCCTATGTTTTTCTTAAGTGGGTGTGTTAGAGTTGGTTTTTTCATCGCTTCATTTCCCTATGAGCTAGGTATGGAGAGTTGTATGGTGTTCTTTTTTCATTATTTTCCTCCTTACATTTTTCTTATGCGGAGGGCGGGGGGAGGTGGGTGTTAGAGTTTCAATAATAGAAACTCGAAACTTGTAAGCTTATGCAGTGATCTTATCTTTTGTGTTGTAAATCTTATCCTTATATATTGATTCAACGATCTTATCTTCTAGCTATCGCTTGAAGCTTCTATTGTAACTATAAATAGTTCATGTACAACTCTTTTGCTAAAGTAATAAAGTGTTTTCTCTTCATTCTTCATCTTGTGAACTCTTGTAGAAGGATTGTTTATCTTTGCACTTTGATCCTTGGGTATTTTGAATACTCTTACAATGTTTCATAGTTCCTAGTTCTTTATGCCATCTATTGAAACTCCATTGACCTTCACCATTGTCTTTAGAGTACCTTTCGCTTTCTTCCCATGAACTGATAAAGATTAATTTTGATGACATTTCTAAAGAAAATCTAGGATTGGTTAGCTTTGGGGAAGTAATAAGAAATAACCAAGGATCCATCATTCATTTTTTCAATCACGGTATGAGATTTAATAGTAATTATGTAGGAAAACATTTTCCTCTAGAAGATGGTCTAGAGTTAGCCATTAAGACTTTTTGTTGCAAAATGGTAGTAGAGGTTGAATATTAACTTATCATCTCCATGCTCAAGAAAATTCATCCTCACTTAGATATTGGCAAAGTTTCTTATAGTTGGTATCTAGAAAATGACTTGGTGCAAATAGAAAATCTTCTCCCAAAATTTTGATCATCATCACCTCTCATGTTTAGCGAAAAGGAAATAGGATTACATACATGCGAACTAATGAAGGTTGCACCCTCTCATCTGCTTCTCTCAATCACTCATGGGACAAACTTACTCCATCAACATTAATGGAATATTGTACTAGACTAACACAACATGATTTGGTTTTCCCATATGGGGTGACGTAGGATAAGAAAATCCAAAGGGAGGTTAGGTAGCCATTCAACTAGGCAATGACAGGGGAGGATGTGCCACACCCTCTCTCCCCCAACTTGATTAGTTAAGCTCATTTCAATGTGGCTCTAGAAAGGATGGATATTCACTAAAGAAACGATCTCAACATGCTAAAGGAAGAGGTTGTGTAATGATGCTTTCAATCTAAATCGATGATGATATTTTCTCCTCACTTGTTTCCCTTGGATTGAAATATTTCTCCACAATTGAAACATCCATGATAAAGTCGATTAACAAATTAAAACTCTCCATAATAAAATGAAAGTAAATCTCCATAATAATCTGGTTTATCATTTTCTTATAATTTAATTTATATATCAATTCTTTTTATAATTAGTTTATATACTAACTTTTTATAATTAATACTCAACGTATTAATTTAAAATAAAATTATAATTAAATTAATTTTAAATGAAATATATGATAAAATATTTTAATATTTAATACATAATTAATTTACACCCAATTATTTGAGCATGTTCAAAAACAACAATGTTACTGTTTCCTTTTATATAAATTTTGATTTTAAATTTAGTTAAAACAAAAAACAAAAAACCTTTCATAGTGCCACAAGTCTGATATAAATACTAATGAAATGCACTAGCTCATAACGTAATTTCATGGAATACGAAATAAACAATTTTTAACTTTAGAAAAAAAAGAGTCTCCGTTGAAGATGGGCGTGGCCGGAAACAGTGGTGCATTCGATTCCAAGCAATATCTCTGAATATATATTAGGATGTGGGCAAATGCCCCATATCTAACATTTCACTCATCGCGACCACGCGTCTTCAATCAACGGTGTTAAATGAAATATTACGGTCCATGGTGTGGGTGACGTGCATAGTACAATACTATTTCTTGTCCCTTCTTCGAAAGTTTATTGAACTTGTTCGAACGACCAACTATAGATTATTATTATTAATAGATGATTTCTATTGTAATATTGGAATATTATTATATGTTTTATCTCTCTAAAAAATATTTTTTTTATTGAAATTGAAAATTATTATTATTATTTTAATATGAGAATTTTTTTATATTTAAAATTAATAAAATAATATTTATTTAATCAATGAAAAAATATAAATAAAAAAAACAAATTTTTTATGTTTGATATTTTCCATCTTAATTTTATATAAAATAAAATAATTAAAATAAAATTATCCCTATTTTGTATTTTTAATTTAGAGTAGATGTGTATTTAAGTCAACCATGAATATGACCTTAACATACAACACGTAACAATAATATTGATATTACAATTTTAATTTAAGGCAAATGTGTATTTATTTCAAACATGAATATGAATTTAGCGTACTACATGTAACAATAATATTGATATTACAATTAAAGAGAAATGTAATATAATGTAAATTTAATTAATTTGTAATATATATATCTATATCTATATAAAACAAAATTAAAAAGTAAGGAGTTGATATAAATTTATATCTATCTATATATATTTTGAAAAAATAAATTAATTGAAATTTAAAGAAAATTATAGTTTTGTTTTTTTAATTGTGAAAGAGTTGTAATTTATTTAGTTTCTACTTTGAGATGATATGCAGCATTTAACAAAAATAATTGAAATTGAAAAAAAAAAATTATATATTTTTTCTATTGTGTGAGAGGTGTAATTTGTTTAATTTTTATTATGGAGTTGATATGTGGTATTTAAGAAATATTAATAACAATAATTTTTAATGTGACTTATAAATGAAATATTTCAATATGCACATACATCAATATGAGGGGTTGATATATTTAAAGATATATTAATAATAAATCAATAATTTAATGTGTACAATATGAGTAAATAAAATATTTCAATAACCAAGTTGAGTAAAGTCTTTCAATAACCATGCCATGGGAGTAGACTAGAGGTGGCAGGGTATTCGGTTAAGGCACTATGTGGTGAAAATATCACTAGTATAGATCCATCTTAACCATGGATCTAGCAAGAGCCTAAAGGGATCAAAATCTCTTGAGGTGGAAACTTTTTTTAGAGTGCACAATTTGAATAAAATATTTGCACCTGGAGAGATTTGATCCACTGAATATATGTATTGAGAGAGAGAGGGCACTTGTAATTTTTCATTGTTTATGTTGCATTTTTAAATATATAAAATAGATTAAAACTTATTTGGGCGTAAAATGATGAGACTACTTGAAATGTTTTAACTATGAATATATATATTGAGAGAGAGAAGGCACTTGTAATTTCTCATTGTTTATGTTGCATCTTTAAATATATAAAATAGATCAAAATTTACTTGGTCATAAAATGATGAGACTACTTCAAATATTTTAACTATAAAAACATATATATATATATATATATATATATATATATATATATATATATATATTTTATATATATATATATATATATATATATATATATATATATATATGAACCAAACACCTATATTCATTTTTGTTTTTTATTATATCTGACATTTATATATTTATTTTTTATTTTAAAAGGCACACATGTCAAGTCCAAATTGAAGACTGAAATACTTAGGCATTCTCTCTCATATTCGATATTTTTATTTTTTATTTTAAAAGGGACACTTGCCAAGTCAAAATTGAAAACAAAAATACTTACACATCTTTCCCATACTGGGTTCCAAACTTAGTCAGAAAAAGTAAAAAAAAATCTAAACATGCTAAAGGTTGATGTGGTTAGTCCAAGTATAATCCCAAGTGATTTTGAAAGCTTCAATATCCTTAAATAGTGGCAACTCAAACCAAACTTAGATGTCCTTAAATAATAGCGACTCAAACCACAAATTGAGCATGTTACTCATCACATAACAAGCACATATATCTATATCTATATATATATAGATAGATAGATATAGATATATAACCATTTTAAATGAAATATTTTAATATTATATATATTTGAAACATAACCAACCTAAATTCATGTTAACTCTATATTTATAAATTATCCATATAAATGAAATATCAAAAATTTTAATATAAAAACATTGATTAAGACTTGCATTATTTAAAAAAAACATGATTTTATCTTTATTAGTCCCTGCCTGGGACTCTTAGCAATCGATCGTGAGTTGACTGCCTATTAATCTCTTGTTTGACCAAAAAATATTGCTATACATCACAATTTTAACCAAAGTTTTCATATTAAAAAATAATATAAAATTTATTATGTAATTGCTGATTGGCCAACAAAGTTGAGGGTCTTATTGCGGACTTCGTAGGTTTCAAGACGGGTAAAAGTAAGATATCTAAGTTTTTGGTACCTCTTCTGCGTGTCCTTGCGGCAAACTTTTCTGATATCCAAAGTTTTCAGGTGCAAAAGATATTCAACTTTTCTGCTATCCAAGGTTTTCTCGTGCAAAAGATTTTTATATTATAAATAAAAGTTTTATTTTCTAGCAGCTACTTTGAATTGATATATTTCATTTTTTTACGTCATATTTTAGTAAGTTTTTAACAATTATCTCTAATAATTTCTTTAGTCAAAATATTACTATTTTTCCATATTTGGATTAGAGCCCTGAAAGGGTAAGTTTTTAACAATTATCTCTAATAATTTCTTTAGTCAAAATATTACTATTTTTCCATATTTGGATTAGAGCCCTGAAAGGGTAGCATCATTGTGTAATCTCTTGTATTACGTTTTTTTGGGCATAACTTTGAAGTAACCACATCAAAAATATGAAATGTTATAAACCATAGAAAATTTAATATTTTTTCCTTTTTCCTAATATCTTTTTTACCAACAATTTAGAATATATCACACATACATATAAATGATAGACATTCAAAGTTAATTTTGTAGATAAGAAATATTATTTTTCTTATTTTCCTTTCTGGTAATATAATGAAATAATGCAAAAACTAAATATTTTTTCATTTTTCCTAATATCTTTTTAACAACAATTTAGAATATATCACACTTACATATATATGATTGACATTCAAAGTTAATTGTGTAGATAAGAAATATTATTTTTCTTATTTTCCTTTCTGGTAACATAATGAAATAATGCAAAAACTAAAATATAGATGTTTCTTCTACTACTTTTTCATTTCGTAGTGATTTCAAAATCAAATATCATTTTTTCTGTACCATTAAACCAAAAATAATCCATTTTCATTCATCTTGACAAACATATTATTTTTGAATTCATATTCATAATTTAAAATAATATTTTTTCTTTTTTAATATGTAAACAAAAGTTTCGATGATAATCCCTTCATTTAAATATTCAAAAAAATATCGCTCTTGTTTATATTTTGTAAAATATATAAAATATATGTTTTTCCATTCTATGTTTTTTCCATTTATACTTTACTCTTTTTTTCTTTTTAATCTTTTTCTTTATTTACTTTTATTTTTAATAACTATGTTTTAATTTATAATTATCAAGATTTAACTTTGAAATTTTTATAAACTTATTGGAACCTATTACCCTTTCATTTACTATCCATTTTTATTTATTTTTCAGATATTCCCTATTTTCATACTATAAAAAAGCTTAATAAGTATGTGATTATCAATTTGATTATTTCTCATGTTTTGATGCCTACTTAAAGGGGATTTTGTAAATTCCTAGTCCAAACTAAATATAATTAACTAAAGATTTTTATATCCAAACTACATATAATTCACTGACACAAACTTGCCTTCATTTTATCCAAAGTTCATTTTATCCAAAGTGCAGTTGGGGCAAAGTTTTGTATCTGCCACATGTCTATCTGCATGCATGCAACTCTAGTGCTATCTACAAGTCAGCAAGCCAATTTATTATCCATCCCAACCTTGGGTTGATTCTTTCTTTCGACCAGCGATTGGATTCTATCGTCCATAACAGGGAGTCGATTATCGTGTAATCTCAGTCACCCGGGGAAATTAGCTATGGAAGGGCGCAAGTTATGGTAAGGTTTGTGACCTAGACTACAAGATTACTGTTACTGTTTTTTGTTAATATTCTGTTGATATATCAGTGATCAATTTTTTTGGTTATATGTAAGAAGTTTACAATCCAGCTAAGGCAAATCCTGCCATAGATATAAGCTGATATAAAACAATCTTCACATCTAATAAAACATATTTCTATTTTTTTTCTTCCGAAAAAAAAAAGAAGTTTTCTTATTTATTTATCCCAATTTATTATCTTTTTGACTTATAATTTAGAGATCCATTAGCAATAATGTTCGCATTTTTGTGTTTTATGTATGTGGGTTTATTCATGTGACTGAAAACGAAATGTATCGTTATTTTTTGCACAGGCATAATAAAATTCTCATTCAGGGACTCAGCCAACCTGCCCCGGACTCAAAGGATTTGTGTTTCGAACGGCAATTTGGTCAATCTTTTGCCGTTCAAACCATGGCTTGTTTCTGGAAGCAACACTGGTTGTATTGGTGAAATCCTCAGTACAACACCGTTCGACTCATTTTCACCTTTTGCTGCGCCCTAATATTTGGCTCTATTTTTTGCAGAATTGACCGGAACATGTAAACATTACTTTCTCCAATTCTAATGTGTTGTTCGATGTGGACAAAACGATCCAATTCTTATGTGTGGTTGGATGTTGTTTGTAGGCAGAAGCAACAAGATATATTCAATGCTTTGGGATCCATTTTCGCAGCTATTATCTTTCTGGGCTTCTCTAATGCCGTCTTTGTCCAACCAGTAGTTGATGCGGAAAGGACAGTTTTCTATAGAGAAAAGGCAGCAGGGATGTCTCCCGCTCTTCCCTATGCTACTGCTCAGGTAACTATTCTTAATTTTTTTGGTTAGGGCCGTTCGTATTTTTTTGGGTGCGTGTATTGTAATTTTTGGTGTGTGTATCATTTTTGTTGATGCCCTAAGATTTTCATTTTATTCTTTATTGGTCTGAATTTTTAGCATTTTTCTGTCATGAATTTATGTGCCACACTTTTTCCTTCTTTTTTTTTTGGCATTTCCATGATTCGAAATCAAATAAATCCAAAAAAATTATGTGCTAAAGTTCTTCATTTCTTTCATCTTGTCATTTGCATGAAGCGCCATAAAGTCATATGCCTGCGGTAAATTTACCCAAAAATAATTATGAATTGAAGTTCTTAATTACTCAGCAATTATTTCCTTCCCACATTGTACAGAGTTTAGATTGGTATTTATCCAAAAATCAATTATTTGTTTTACATAGGTTAAAATAATGTAATCACCGGGTTTACATTGTTATTCACTTTATAATTTCTGAGTTCAATCTTTAATTATTTTTACCTATAACATTGTTGTCTTTATTTTAGATAGCAACCATTTTTCTATGTATAGTAAATAAGTTAATTTTACTCTTGTATAGGTGGAAGAAGCCATCAAAATTTTGTAACTTATTTTCAAGTTATTTTTATAACCCTCTTCACATTTGTTCCTTTAATGCTAAATTTTCTTTGTGTTATGTATCCAGTTCTTGTTTACTAATTATTAATTTCGTATATGCTTATTTCAGGTACCGATTTCTCTTTTGAACATAGCGTTTTCCTTTAACTTTTCCAAATTTGGCATGGCTTGATTTCAACTTATTCAAGTCTTCCGCCACGTCTAAGGTACCCAAATTTTGGTTTCTCATTCTACATGGGTGTGATTTCTCTTGTTCGAAGAGGAATCTCCCGACTGTTAACCTCAGAAATGTTTGTTAATTGTTTTCTTTCACGTCTTTTGGGACATGTAGTTCCTCTGAAACATAATTATTTATAAAATGATATGAGCCTCTCATGTATTGAGTATTGTTTTCGATTATGAAGAAAACATTTAAGTTATATAATTATTTTTCTAATTACATGTTTCTTGAGGTTGGTTAGAGCTCTTCCAAATCTTGTCTCCATGTAATGATATTTTTAGATCATAAATGAAACTTTGTATAATTTTGGAAAACAATACCATTGTGTTTTCTTGTGAAAACAATGGTAAATATTGATACTTTTGTATTTTCGATCATTGTGTATCTAGGCTAGTTTATTATATTCGCAAAGTGAAGATTAAGAGTTATTACGTTAATCAAAATTTATTATATACATATTTTATTATTGTTTTGTATACATATTTACTCTTCAAAGTCGAACAAAGTCGAACAAGGTTTTCCAATCCTGTATTACTAGGTGCGGTGTGTGTTGAAATAACACATATAGATAGACTTGTATACATAACCAATACCTATCTAGTTTCAACAAATACCTTCATGTTTAATTTCTCAATTAACACATTAAATGTCTACTATGTATGCGATTGTTTTCTTTAGCATAATTTCTAGTTTTCTTCCTTTAATAGTCCTCCACACAATATTTATGAATAAAAATATAACCATAAGTTTTCTACTATATAAAATTTATAAAATAAAACAAAACAATTAGCCCTTTTCTCTTTACAGTTCAAAATTCTCTAATAAAATTATAACTAACTCTTTTCCTTTTCTTTTACTATGGAAAATGAGTAAGTAAAATGTAACTAAATTATTTTCTTTCTTCTACATAGAATTTTCTAATGAAAAACATAATTATTTACTTTTTCCAAAGAAAAAAGAACAATAGGTAAGGACACTGACTTCAAAATCAGTAGTTTGGGAAAACTAGTAGTTGAGTACTTGGCTCCTCTCAACATTGATATTGCATCCAACCATTATCCCCTCAAGGATATTGCTTCTCTTTAGCATTTTCTCTCACAATGAGCCAAAAGAAATCAAACACAAGATTCTTATCAATTTCCAATCTACCACTCTTTTGTGGTTAGTAACTACCTCCACCTCACCAAAAAGTGGCAGGTAGTTGCTAGATCATTAATGAGATTTTGTTTCCCACTCCCAAATACAACCTCCTATTTTTTAGGGAAACAATTAATTGGTCAATTTCATAACTTCTGGATAGACAGTTTGCTAAATTTTAATTTAAACATTTTATCAGCATATTCATTATATAAAATAATGTTTTAATTTAAATATCTTAATAAATTAATGTAATAGTTTACGGAAGTTCCATTTTTTTGTTTTTAAATTAGAAGTTTTATTCTTAACAAATATTTAGACAGTAAATTATATTACAGTAGAAATATAATATTCGTATCACAAAGCACAAAACTGAGTTTTATGTTGGATGGAATGTGATTGCCGCACCCACCAAACTCTTCATTAATCACATTTGGTCATCCAAAGACAAAGTTAAATATAGTTTCTGCAAGGTTGCCACCTCCTCTAAGTTCCCTGCAGACCCCGGCAGGGACTACCGCCACAGCAGTGGCTCCTTGTTACTCTTTAACAAACTTAAAATTAACATAAATTTAATTTTATCAAATTAATAATTTAAAATTATAATGAATAAATTAAGTTTTAAATATTCAATTTCCATCTCATACTTTTCATTTTTCACCTAAACAAAAAATATATTAATAAATCGTTTATTTTATTTTAATAAATTATTCTTTTCATTTTTTCAGTTAAATACAAAATATATTAATATATCGTTTATTTTATTTTAATAATTTTTTTTTTTTTTTCCGCTTAAATACAAAATATATTAATATATCGTTTATTTTATTTTAATAAACTATTTTTTTATTTTTTCGCTTAAATACAAAATATATTAATATATCGTTTATTTTATTTTAATAAATTATTCTTTAGAACTCTAGTTCTAATCGAATTGCTCATTCAATGAGCGTGGGTTTCTTTGCGAGACATCGACTTAAACTTTAAAAAAATATATCAGTGCCTTTGGTCTTGCATCTTAAATTATTTTTCCTCACCTATAAAAGTGTTGAGTTGTGTGACGATGAGATGAGATCTCCTGGAAAAGCAAGGTCAAACAAGCAACCTGGGAGTGGGTAGGACGAAAGGCCCTGCTATGTTGGCAATTTCTATCATCCATCGGAAGTAGGTGTAAGTATTAATAGAAAAACTAGGCAATTCCGATCCCGGTATTCGCTGCAGGATACCAGGCGCGTACGAATCTTGAGATTGCTTCGCTTCTTCTCCGAAGAAATTAATTAATTACAAAATGTTCGTAGAAGATTGACCAGGGATGGAGTGACTCATTCAACCGAACACTGTTTATGCCATCCCCACTGCTAATGAAGCTTCCCCGCCTCTAATCGTTCCCGAGTTGAAGCCTCGGCCAGTATGATTCCTTTAAAGCTTTGTGATAGCTGCCGATTGCGATCTTCAAAGTTTGCATCATATTGAATTCAGAACATGTAGGGGTTAAATTGAATGTGTTGGAATTAGGATTGAAGTTATATCAAATTTGGTAGGTGTTAGTAAATAGACATATTATTAGAATGTTTATTTATTTTCGAGAGAAGTTTTAAATTATTTCATGTTTAACAATTTTTAGTATGAGTTAGGGTGTTTGTAATTTAAAATATTTAAGTTAAATACTACTTAGTAAAATTATGATGGCCATTACACCAAAACTTGTTTAGATATTAGTAAAGAAAAACATCATCAAAATTAACCAATCCTTCAAAAAAAACTATTAAACACATTTTGCCCCCAATAAAAAAGGAAAGAGAGAGAGAAAAATGTGGAATTTTTTTTGAATGATGGAGAAACCTGGATTATCCAATACCCAACGGAATGAGTTCTCATTTCTGTACAGGTCATGAAGATTTCAATCTTGTTGGTTACGGGTCATGAATATATTATTATTATATATTCATTTATATATTATTAAACATAAAATTATGTTTGTTTTCAAAGCTTGGCAAGACTACATCTTCATCAAGGGTGGGGAGTTGAACAAAATCATAAATATTTATTTTAATATTTGAGTTTTAAATATTTTAATTATAATTTTTTATAATATATAAGTAATTATTTTTTATTATTATTTTTACCAAAAAAATATTGAGGAAGTGTAGCTTGATCAAATATTTATATTTATAACCTATACCACATGAAAGTTAATATATTTTAAAAATATATAATTTAATAAATATATTTTATAAAAAGTTATTTTTAAACTTTACATATTTTCATTATAACTATTGAAATATTCCAAAAGTTGAAAAATGGTTTAAATAAATTATAAATACTATGTAATTATTTCTGGTTAATAATTAAATTATATATTTTTTTATTTTTTGAAAGTTTAAAATTTAAAAATTAGTTTAATTTATTATAAATTAATAGTGTTATTATTAAATTAATAATATGAAATTAAATTAAATTAATATAATATTTAGAAAAATAATAAATTAAGTATACACTTTTTGAATTATTATATATAAAAATAAAAACTTATGGGATTATTATAATAATATTAAGAGATGAGTGAAATGATAATTTGGATATATAATGATGACAATGATGATTATTAACATCCATTAAGGCTTATATGGTTTATAGGACCTATTGACGGGCCAAAATGTACCGCCAACAACTAAGGGGGTGCAACAACTAAGGGGGTCTCTCCATTGTGAAGTCCCAATCAAACCTAACACTGTTTGGGATAGGAGCCCCATCCGATATGTGGGCCCGATTGCCACCATGAATGTCTTCGCTCTTGGTTGTCAAATGAAAAGGTGTTAGAGTGAGGACAAGAATGAAATGCCAAGACAATGAAACAAAATTAGCCCAAGATTGACAAACTACAAAAAGAGGTACAAGAAAGTCTCAACAATATTAAGGAGTATGCCATGAGAAGGGTCACTGAGCTAAAACCCAATTAGACATACATGAACAAGAACATGCCAGAGGTTAATTACAAATTAGTTCACAATAGATCACCGACATGGTGAGAAATAAGTAAACATAGATTCGAAAGCGAAACATACATGGAACAATTATGAACCAATCCATAACATATTGTGTATATGAAAGCACACATACAAATACAGTGAAAATATCATACAACCAATACAACCATCATGAGTAAGCATGGGAATCAGTGCCAAACATGAAGAACGTCTTATTAACGCTGCTGTAAATTCAAGTATATATCCTGCAATTGGTCAAAACCCAACAGTGGAACATGGACTACTCATATCATTACCCAATGCAAAATCCTAGCCTCACGACAACTCACACTACTAGTTGCTAAGAGTTGAGTGCCTCTAGTGCTCAAGTACAAATCAACTATCTAATCCTTGCCTCAACTCAAGTGCTAAAAGTCCCCTCTAATGAAGCATGAGGGCACATTTATAGATATGAAGTGACTATTTAGCTACCATGACCCTTGACCTCCCCTCGTGACTCTTGAACTTCCTCACTGCTCTCTCATGCCTATTGCTTGGTACATGTTGAATTGATCACAACATAATCACTGATGCCATGATGGGAATATTTTCATACTGATAGCAGAGAGAATGTAAGGAGAAAAGAGAAGTTTTGAGAAACCCTAGGGTTGGTTCTTGTTGCCAACATTGTTGTGAAACCATGGAGACTTGCATGAACGGTTGAAATTCTTGCTATTATGCCTCACTTGCATCCAATCATCTTCTGTCATTGTGTTCCTGACATTGCCACTAGATTTTAGGAGCGTGAATGGATCGAGTTTTGGTCTTGTTGAAACCCTAGTTCATAGATTTTGTGGAAACCCTAGCTCCCTTCTTCTAGGTCAACATTCTTGCTTTCTCCTGTGATCTGCAAGAAAACAAATTACATTATCCACATACATATTGGCAGTCAAAGAATAATATCAGAAAGATTAAAAGAATGATTGAGAGTGAAACACCAATTTGGACCCCTGTATAGTCCTTTTCTACACCACAGTGTTGTTGCAATGTGCAGTCAATGAATGCGATCTTTATGGGGTGTCCTTGGGCTCCAAAATGTTTACAGCAATTCCTAAAAGAATTGTCCATATCTCTCCTTGCTTGAATAAAACATCAAGCAATGTTTTAGGGTGGAGGACCCAGAGCATTTGTTATCTTCCATGGAGGAAATGCGATGCCAAAAGGCATAAAGCTTCCTGGGCTTCAGGATCCCACACTCTAATGCATGTGGCGAACTCCCATGAATCTGCTTTTGGACTCCTCAATGCCATATATGTTCATCCATAATCCAAACATTACGATAGTCAAAGGCAATGACATCTCATAATCAAAACTGGCAATGTAACTTCTACTACTCTGAATAAAAGACAACTCCATTGAGAAAGTTATTGCATGACCCTTCTTTAACTTCATTGTCATTTGGACATTGATATTATCTCTCTTTTCCCTCAGTAATGATATCCAAGAGATGATTTGTAACCAGTGCACCCCATGTAAATTGGCAGAAGCAGTAAATTATTTGTCCTTTATTTACTTCATGATTGCTCATGTCTCATGTTTGCTGCACATTCTCCTCATTATTTTGAGGAAGAAATGCGTAGTGCTAGTTTTCACTGCCCCATGCAACATCTTTAATTAGTTTGAGAAGACCTTATTCAAATCGAATCATGGCACCTTCATGACCCAAGCATGGATCTAGCAGCCTCACGATCATTAAAACAATCACATTTGGACATGTGAGTTGAAGAAGTTTGGCAAAATCATGATATGTTGAAGAAATCGTGAGCTTTGGGAGAAATGGTGACCTGTGAGGGAGTCGCATAGTTGCATTAAAATGAAGTCACATTTTCTGGCAGCTTCCCTGAGGCATAAAAATGTGATTGTGCGACCCTGGTGGAAGTGCAACTTACTAGAGGTCGCAGAGTTGTGTTGCACATAGGTCGCTCACTCTAGTTGATTCTAGAGTGCGATTCTGAAACTTTCGTGGAAGCGTGACTTACCAGAGGTCGCATGGTCGCATTACATAAATGGTCACACTCCTCGGTGGCTTTCCTAAGGCTTTACAGTGCGACTTTGCGACTTCTGAACTCGCCAAAAGAATTGTGACAACGCATTTTTCCAAGATCTTAACACTGAGCATTTACCCTCCTAAAGACCTCAACATTCTTGGAATAAGGTCTGAGCGTTAACTTAAGCAACAAAATGAGCTTCTATTTCACCCAAGAGGATTCTGTTGCTGATTTTTGTGTAGTCCTTTCTGAAATCTTAGCGTTGTATTGATCGGTGGCTTTGCTGGAACTATCATGTGTTTCCTCTCCTTTGTCGTATAGGCTCATAACGCAACAAACAACGTCATATTTCAATGGGCTCATTAGCTTCTACATAATATTTTCTTGGACATTAACGTTGGCTTGTAGTCTGAAATTCTTCCGTCGCACCCCTGGAGTGTGTGTTAGTCTTTCAAGTGTGTATAACATTGAGGACATTTCTCAACTCATGCCAATATGTGGCACAACTGGCGTGCAGTGCATGCACCCTTTCCATCCTCGATATGTAGCTCTGACTATGACTTTTAACGCCATCGACACATGTCCTAACTTTCTTTAGCGTATGCTTCAGCGTATCCATTTCAAACAACATTTAGTGTTATTATGGATGATCCACATGGGTTTCGCTTCTAATCTGCCACCTTTGTGCAAAGAAAAAGGAAACCCCTTTCACTCTAACCCAGGGTAGGGTGATTACCAAGAAAAAAAATCAAGGCAATTTTTTTATACCTCCAGGTCACGGAAGCTTCACTTAATGAACCTTTGACATATCACGTGCGTTCATGGCATATTAAATAATACCTTTAATTTGAATGCATATTGGAAAATACCTCTAAAAATCACATTATTTAACCCCCTATCAATACGAACCCAATACACCTTCCCAATTTAGAAACCCCTACTTTCACTAGATATTGTATGTATCCATTATCTCATTAACATTTTTTACACCCTTTTATATTTTTTCATTAACTTTGGACTCCATTTTTTATACCTTCCAATATAAAAATCCTCTACCCCCTATATATCCCCAATATATTATGTCATTTTTTCCTTAATAAATATCCCCTAATATGAATCCACATGATATGGTATTTCTCCCTCAGTGAAGTCCCCATGCTCCGGGTACATAAGTGATAAAATACAACCATAAATTCGACCTGAGTTACGCAGTCCTTATCTTTTTGGTTCTTAGCGGAATCCTCCATACAACATCGTTAGGTACGCCTTTGTGGATCCAAAATCAAACTATTCGTGATTGTCGTGGGTGCCTTTGAGGCTACCAATCCATGTATATGCATATCATGTATGTCCTTTGAAAATTGTCACTCTAATGCAACGCTAGTGAGGCCTTGAAATGTGAGTTGCATAGTGTTCTCCTTTGACATCTCATTGGATATATACATAAATAACCTCTACTCTAATATAACATTGATTTGTGATTTCCAATGCATTTTATAATGAGCCAAGATTGACATGGATTGTCAAAAGGCCCTTCACAACTTTAGCTTGTCTTTAGAGTCACGAAATAATACCATGCTTTGGAAATAACTTCATGAAGCTCGACTAGTTTTATTTCAAGGTATTGTTTAGTGTAGATATTGCATCAATCAGTGTGTGTCCATGCTCACTCCATTTAATTCCCCATTTAATTACGTGAACAGAAAATGAAATAGAAAAAGTTAGTTTATAAACATGTTCATATGAAGGTAAATAAAATAATGACCCAAATTAATATGTAGGGTTTGAATGAGGCATGCTTAAACACAAAGTTTAGGCATTTGGGTGAGCTCATTAATTACATGTGATCTAGATATTATGTGATATTAAATATGACGATGCAATTATAGTGCCAATGACTCGAGGTATTTGTGAGAACGCATTCTATGGGTCATGGGCTAAGTCGCAACATGACCAAGGTGCACATTGAGACACTCTAGGGCTTCAAAGGCACAATAAGCATAGTGGCAGTTTCATAACCCTAATATAGTTAATAGGGTGAGAACCCAAAAGAAACCTTTAGCCATTAGCACAAGGTACTACCATCACATTGGAAGTGTATTATGAGAAATAAAAACTTGAAGGTGCATGCATCATTAGAACAATAGCCCCTTAAGATGACTTTGTGTTGACTCAAATGGTCAAATATTTTCTTGAAAGGTTGATACGTGAATCGACATGCAAAGCTATGACAGCTTGAACCTCCCTTTGGAAATTTAATGCCCACGCTCAAGGATATCACTGAAAGATGACGAGGTGCATGCTAGATTTGTGAAGTTCAAACTCTTCATTGTTAATTATGAGAGTCTAGCATTTCGAGATATATGGATTGAACAACAACCTTTCCAAACCCTAAAGCACTCGAAGGTATAAGAACACATGTGCAATATGACCAATGGTCCAAACATATGCCTCTCTCTTGCAAATGCATACTGATGGGGAGATAATGCCTAATAACACATTACAACCACATCCACCTGCTGAAAACCCTAATGAATTTAAAAGGGATGAGGACCGATGCAGGATGAGGTTAAGCCATGAGGTACCCTTGTAAACCCTAATGTGTCAGTATGATCAAGCTCAAAGGTAAATCCAGAAGAATAAAGATAGAAATAAGTGTGAGCATTAATAGGGTTTTTTAGGAATAGGTCAAGGAGAGGCTGACCAATTGAAGGCCCAATCATAACCCTAAAGGCTTGAAGCAAGTAGTGGGGGACCCAAAATTTTGAATATGCCCAAAATTTTGGGTGTTGTTGTAGCGGCTACAACATGACCTTAAGAAGGTAAGAGATTAAATAGGATTGTTTAACATTTTATTTCTATGCTAAAAAAGAAGTGAGAGAAGGGCTCCCAAATCACCATAGTTTTGATGAGTGAAAAGGTTAAGAAGGTTGTCAAAGGACAATAGCTCTAGTGTTAGCTAGTTAGTTTAATTCCCCACATGTGTGGAAAAAATTTGAACAAGTTGAAATTAGTGACTAGTAATTTCTATAAGCCTCAAGGATATTGAATGTGAGTATAAAATGGAAAATCTAAGTGAAAGTGTTTTAATGTGATTATAAGATGGACAATCTAAGAGAAAGTGAATGTGAGTGTAAGATGGACAATCTAAGAGAATTTGTTTTAATGTGAGTATAAGATGGACAATTAAGAGAGTATTTTTTATTGTCAATCCTCCTAGGATTGCACAAGTGACAAACTCTTTCATCCCAGGGTGTTTTGGGAATTGGCCAATGCCTAGTTTCCCTACGAAGCTTGTGAGAATTAGTTCTAATCTTGGAAATGTTCATTTTCTTCTTAACACTAGTCAAGATATAGATATATTGGTTTTCTTGATTGGGGTTGATCACCTCCTTATAATATTACACTTTCCTTTTTCCCTCAAACTCTTAATTTTCCCACAATTTCTCCTTAAATCTGGAAGAAATACTATTTTTAATATATCCAAATTTTGCAAGATGATCTCATTTTTATTCCCCAATGGTCTGGCCAAGACTAGGCATCCTTACACCACTATCACTTGAGTCAAAGGTGGATGTTTTGGCTAAAGTCAAAAGAAATTTTAGGAAACCTCTTGCATCCATATTGTATAACTTCTTCTTATACATAAGATACCTAGTGATTAAATAAAATATTGAAACAAAATTAAATAAGAAAAAAAAAAGAAGGAAAGATAGATTACTGATAAGGTGAAACAATACCTTTTATTGATCTCTTGCAATACCTTTTTCACTTGGTAACGTTCTTTTAATATTTTCCATAGTATGATTTATATGTTTCATGATACATTTTCTAAGGTGTAATTGGTAATGTTTTTCTATTTTATTTTTATTTTTATTAACTAATAATGTTTTTTTATTTAATTCATAATGTAAGATTTATTAAGATATAATTTAGTGTAGCAGCCCAAGGTTTAATTAACTGGTAATGTCTTTATATGAGAATTGTTAAGATATAATTTAATGTAATGGTTTTAACAACATTTTAAAGTGGGAGAATTACATATTCCACAACTTGGAAGAAGGATTGAAATGAATTGAAATATTCTATAACAAGTTTAGAAAAGTAAGACATGTAACAAGTTAATATGTAAGAAGTTAATGTTTTCATGTGAAAATTTTGGGAAACACTTCACAATGCAGCTTTAAGGCATTTACTACATTGGTACACTTGGCAAGTCTATCAATCAAATACATAGTTATAAAACATGTCGGGGAAAGCTCTGGAGCATGCTTGATCCTCTTCTACATGTGAATCTTTGCCCTATTCAAGAGTCGAGTCTGTTGTTGTTTGCATGTTCATTCCTTCTCTACCCTACAAGTTCATTCCTTTTGTTGAATTCATGCTCCTTCTCACTAGTGCTTTCATGCTCATTCCCTTTATTACATGCACGCTCATTACTCTTGTTTCATGCGAGATCACTCCCTCTGTTATCTGCAAGTCCAACCCCTTTGGTTTGATGGTTCATGAATGTGAACGCCCTTTCTATGGAGGTTGTGGTAGGGACATGCCTCTACTCCCCCCCGACATGGCCAGGGCATTGAATATTTTGATCCTAGTGTCTCGTGACGACATCGATGACAAGTTGCTAACCTTGAGGTTGTTGAGTTCCGCTTCGTGGACAATCACACTTGGGCTCTAAGGAACATGCTAGTTAGACACATCAAGGACCATGAGGACAACATGTTGGTCATGGAGGCTCACATTCTCGACTTGGATCATTTCAATCTAGATCTCAAGGCAACTCTCTGTGACATGGCCAACTCCCTCAACATCAACTTGTACCCATCATCTCCATCAGCATTGCCTTTGTCTTTGCCAAGAATGTCCATTGATATCCCATCCCAGTCAACACCTCTCAAGGTTGACCCTCCATCCTCATCAACACATCCTGCATCATATTTTCCATTTATGTCAGTGCCTCCTTCTTAAGTGTCCAAGAGTCGATGATGATCTCAAGCCTAAAGAAATCCCTTAGTCCGGTGATGATGACCACTATGGCTCCGTGCCCATTGAGGAAGAGGAACCTGAGACAAAGAAGCCACCCTGAGTAGGTGTTCCAACTTTTCTTCCTTCTAGTTTTGTCATTTTTCTGGTCATTATGCCAACAATTATGTATTCTCTCCACTATTAGTTTCCCTGTTACATGTTCAACACCCCACCATCAGACTCTAGCCAACTCCTTTGGACATTTTTTAATGTATTTTGGTCTCGCTCCTTCTATGAAATCATGGAAAAATCTAAGAATTTATGCCTTGAATGCCACAATGATGTAACTACTGTATATTTTTTGTAATATAAAGCTCTTTAACTTACAATAAAAAGGGTTTTTTGCACGAGCACATGTATACCTGTTAAGATGTGTGAAAAATTGCAAGGACAAGCATTTAATTTATTGGATATTTGACAAATTATATGACACTAATAGTTATTGAAAAAAAAATCATTAGCACAACAACATAATTCTGCACATATTGTCTTTTTACTCCAAAACAAAATTCACAATACTTATATGAATGTTAAGGGCTTCAATTCGATAAAAGAGTAAACTTTTGAAATTTCATCGCCACATTTGGCCCAAAAGTGTGACACACCTTCATGGATTCACCCTAGAGCATTGCAATGGTCTAACTAGTCACATATAAATCAACTCTTTTGTTTTGGGTTTTTCTGCAAAATTCTAGGCCTAAAGCTTGCATAAAAATCAGATTTGACTCAATAGAACTTGTGCACACACACCACACCTTGGATCCACATGGATTTGTGGTCTATTTTCCTTTTTAAAACTGTTTCAAACTCAGGCTTGTGTTTTCATTCTAGGTGCGTGTGTCAATAACATGTTGGTCTATAAACTTGTTTATATATCGACATAATATGTGAATGTAACCCCTTTTCCTTTTGAAAGAGAATATATTAAGGAGACATGTAGGGTAGTAAATATTAGGAGAAATGAAAATAAAAAATAGTGATTATATAGAATCATATAAATAACCATTTTTTAATTGGGAGCTTGAACATCACAAAATACCATATTTGTTTTCAAAAAGGTTTAAAGTTACTAGCTAGGAGCAAGTAAAAATCTATTTATGATTGGACTATTTTTTATTTTCATTTCCTTATGGTTATGTTGAAAATATTGGAAAGTTTTTAGTGAATATATTTTATAAACTTTGAAATGTTACATATTTGTTTTAGTTTACAAAACACAAAAAAATTACAACTACTTTATAAATGATTATTGACAATTCATTTTAAAACATGATGTTTTTTAATCAAATCAACTTAATACTTTTTCTTTTGGTACATTCTCTTTATTAATAATATAACTCAATATATATTTATTTTAATTTAATAACTAAACATTTTATCAAAATTATATTATATTATCCATCTAAACACAGTTAATTTTAAAATATTTATTAATTATATTTTCATTTAAAAAAAATATTATATTTTTTATTATTTATAAATATTTTAAGTTTTCATATAACTTAAATAATATTTTATTACTTATTTTAATTTTAATATCATTTAATATTAATATATATTTTATTTTATTTTTATTGATAATGTATATATTACTATATCATTTAATATTAATATATATTTTATTTTATTTTTATTGATAATGTATTTATTACTATAGTAAATATCTCTTTATCTTGTTTATTGGTATCTTTTTTATATCCAACCATTGTAACTGGATGGAAAAAAAAAACATTTTCATTCAGCTTTCTTGATGCGGCAATCTAATTTCTGAACTCATTTTTTTACACACTTTTAAAAATGGTAAAATAATATATGATTTTATAATTAAAAGTTTAATTATGATTATTCAAAAATAAACTGACAGCTTTTAATATATTATCTTATTTTTATCGCATATTTCTGAACTCTCTTTTTTACATCAATTTCAAAAATGGTAAAATAATATATAATTAAAACATCGATAATCTAATTTCTGAACTCATTTTTAGGCCGATAGGCCTTTCCTATGCATCAACTTTTCGTCAACACTTTTACCTTGATCCGTTTGATCAGGTGAGACACTTTCAACCGTTGATGTGAACCAAAAAAAGAAACAACAGAAAATCAAGAAAGCATAGAAAGTCAAGAAAGCCAGAGTGCTCGTTTTGGCAAAACACAAGATTTTCTGGACGCCATGCACCAGAGTATGCATCAACCTTGCTGTTTCTATTATAAAGCACTGGTCAAGGAGCTTTCCTCCCTCTGCCTCTTCAATGCAATTGCCATGCGTTTCATTCATCACATAGCCGAAAAAGAGGAAAATAGGTAGCTGGAACTGCGCCTGGGTAGAAAATCTCTTGTCCCAGACGAGCAACCAATAAAGCAATTGCTTTGCCTGTGCTTGAATCAGTTCGGCCTTTCGAGGTATTTATTAGGCAATCTTGATCTGGAATTCAAGATTTGCAGGGGTTTTATGGCATCCAGGGTGCTTCCATTCGTGAGTCGAAGAACCTGCAGAGTTTGGTCCTCAGCAAGGTCTCATGAATTCCGTTACACCAGTTCCCGTAACGTGAATTCCTCTTCGAAAACCCTGCAATATTCTTTGGTGGCTGCAGCCACGGCTCCTCAAGTTCGCGCAGATTCCGTCAATGGAGCCATTAATGCTCCTGCTGCCATTCACGACTTCGAAGATGCAGAGGGATTGTTCTCGGGCTTAACGACGAGGGAGCTTATTACTTCGCTTTTCAATCTCCTTCTTGTTTCCTGTGAGCCTATCGCGGATCTGGGCATGAAAGCACTGAAATCACCTCTGATGGATTACGTGCCTTACAGAGTACAGCTTCTCAAAGCCGTGAAGTGACCGCATTTTCTCATTTCTGCGCTGGTGAGAGCATCGCAGAGGCCTCAGATACTTTGAATAGAATGTGGGCGTTGGGTTTGAAGGGAATTCTTGATTACAACTTAGAAGATGTTGTGGATAACGCTGCCTGTGATGCCAATCTCCGCTAGTTTCTCACCACCGTCCAGTCGACGCCTCTGCTTCCACCTGGATTGGCAAGTAACTCATCTTTGCCTCCTTTCAATCCTCTGTAAAGTTTTTTGTCCTAAATTGTCTGCTAACATCGGTGGATTTGGTGTTACAGGTAAGTTTTGCCTGTGTGAAAATCACGGTCGTCTGTCCTATTGCTCTTTTGGAAAGAATCAGCCACTTGCTAAGATGGCAGCACCACCATCCAACCTTCAGCCTGCCCTGGAAGGCAGAGGCTTTGCCTATTCTTCAAGCCCTACTTACCACACATGCTCTACGCCTGAGCCCCACCGAGGAAAACGATCTAATTTCAACGGAGCAAAGGCTGTTTCAGCTCTGCTGAGCCTGCGAGGCCATTTCGCTTCCTTTGCTGGTAGATGCAGAATACACAGCCGTTCAGCCTGCCATTGATTACTTTATTTACAGAGCATTTTCCGAATACAACAAAGGCCTCGAGCCTCTGGTGTATGGGACTATACAAGCTTACTTGAAAGATGCTTTGCCTCGTCTAATTGAGGCATCCGAAGCAGCTAAAAAGCAGGGCATTTCAATGGCTCTGAAACTTGTGCGGGGTGCCTACATCACAAGAGAAAGTGCCGAGGCAAAATCATTTGTCGCCCCTTCCCCTGTACATTCTCTGATTACGGACACACACAGCTGTTACAACGCCTGCACTTCGTTGATGCTAGAGAAGGTTTCTAAGGGCGAAGCATCACTGCTACTAGCTACACACAATTTCGAGTCTGGTAAGCTTAATTTCAGAATTTCATTATTATTGTGTTGATATCAGAATGTTCAATTATGGGATTTGATTCATTATTTGTAATGGTAACGATTTATCAGCAAAATTGGCTGCTGGTAAGGTTGAAGAATTGGGAATTATGAAAGGAGGGCAGAGTGGGTTACAGTTCGCTCAATTGAAGGGCATGTCGGACAGTCTATCTCTGGGTTTGGTCAAAGCGGGATTCGAGGTGAGAAAATATCTTCCGTTTGGACCAGTGGAGAGTGTGATGCCTTATCTCATCAGGAGAGCCGAAGAAAACCGCGGGATGCTTGCTGCAACCAAACGATAGCATAGTAAGGTTATTGTAGAGGCAGCCACAGGGATAGAATTATCCTCTGAAGTTGATGACTTCTTCACCTTATATTTAGATTTCAATGCTCCTATGCAAGGATAATTTTAGGGGCGAATGTTCGCCCTTTGGCGAAATTAAGGGGTTTTAAATTTTTAGTGGGCGAATATTTTGTATCATAGTACATTTTTACAAATCACCTCAAATAGCCCACCTTATTTTAAGGGAGAGCGTAAAAAAGGTAAATTTAGCCCTTGAAATTAGGACTTACAACCTTCCATTCGCCCATTTTCAAGAATAGGTTTTATTTAAGTGAATCCATTTGCCCATTTTCAAGAATAGGTTTTATTTAAGTGAATCCTATGGGCCAAATACCATATTTATAAAGAGGTATGGTAAATTAATAAAAATATAAATAAATGAGAGGTATGGTAAATAAATAAAACATTTTTTATATTTACTCCATAAGTCACCTTATATACATGTAAGGGTGTGAACAAATAAAAATATAAGTAAAGTGGAGGTATGGTAAATAAACAAAACGTCTTTTTATACTTACTCAAAAGGTATGGTAAATAAATAAAAATATAAATAAACTAGACGTATCGCAAATAAATAAAACCTCTTTTTATATTTAGTCCATAACCCTCGTTCTATTTATGAAGGCTCAAGAAAGAGGTTTTATTTAAGTGAATCCTATGGGCCAAATACCATATTTGTAAAAGAGGTATGGTAAATTAATAAAAATATAAATAAACGAGAGGTATGGTAAACAAATAAAACATTTTTTTATATTTACTCCATAAGTCACCTTATATTTAGGAACACTCAAAAAATGGGTTATATTTAGGTGAAACCTATGGCCAAAATACTATGGGACAAATACCATGGACTAGATTGTTATTAATACCATGCAAAAAACCATTATTAACCCTAATATTAGAATTAATAAAAATAAAAATGGCACATGGTATTGACCCATGGTATTCACCAAAATGGCACATGGTATTGACCCATGGTATTCACCTGGAATGTAGCCTATTTAAATGGGGGAATTAAACCAGCATGTAGCCTATGCTAAGATTCGTTAGGACTTTACAAAGTTTTATTATTTAGTGAAAGACTCGCCAAGATCTTATTCACCAAAATGGCACATGGTATTGACCCATGGTATTCACCTGGAATGTAGCCTATTTAAATGGGGGAATTAAACCAGCATGTAGCCTATGCTAAGATTCGTTAGGACTTTACAAATTTTTATTATTTAGTGAAAGACTCGCCAAGATCTTACAAGATTTTATAATTGAGTAAAATATTCGCCATGCCTGGTGAGAGATTCGCCAAAAAATTATATATACATATTATATTATTGATAAAATCGCCTTCCATTTTTCCTATATACCATGGAGATTCGTCCATTTATTATATTTATAAATTTAGGGGGGGTTCTTAAAATTTTCCCTGCTCCTATGGCTGTAATAAATGTTTCAAATGCACTTAATAAAAATGTAAAAAAGTATCTGTTGTTGACTCTAGTCTAGTGGACCCTTTTTCAGGTTTCTGAATAATACTCAAAATGCAGGGGGAGACGATTCACTTTATATTTAGATTACAATGCTCCTATGGCTGTAATAAATGTTTCAAATGCATTTAATAAAAATGTAAAAATGTATCCGTTGTTGACTCTAGTCTAGTGGAAAATTTTTCAGGTTTCTGAATAATACTCAAAATGCAGGGGGAGACGATACGATCACCGCACCCAACAAACGTACAATTATCAAAACACTCAAGGTTGCTATTCCAAGCAAGTTAAATCAATCAACTCAGCATTTGGGATCAAATCCCACAAAGCAATTCTATTCGTTCTATTCAAATTCCTTCAAGATTTTGAAAGTAAAATCAATGAATGATCAATATAATTTTACAATAATAAAAAACAATTAGAAAGCCTTTACCCAGCTCAAATTGCTCATCCATTAGGCTTGAACCAACATCTCTTCTAGAGAAATTCAACAATTCTAATTTAATAATCCTATAGGCCTCTCTTTATACCTTTTGAGACAATTACTAGTTTTACACACTTTTAAAAATGGTAAAATAATATACGATTTTATAATTAAAAATTTAATTATGATTATTCAAAAATAAACTCACAGCTTTTAATATGTTATCTTATTTTTATCGCATATTTCTGAACTCTCTTTTTAACATCAACTTCAAAAATGGTAAAATAATATATAATTTAAATATCGGCAAATCTAATTTCTGAACTCCTTTTTTTACACACTTTTAAAGATGGTAAAATAATATATGATTTTATAATTAAAAGTTTAATTATGATTATTCAAAAATAAACTCACAGCTTTTAATATATTATGTTATTTTTATCGCATATTTCTGAACTCTCCTTTTTACATCAACTTCAAAAATGGTAAAATAATATATAATTTTACACTTATATTTAAGTGTAACTAAGTGTTTAATTTTAATTATTTAAACATAAACTCACAAATTTTAATATATTATGGTATTACAATAACGACTTCCGCACCATTGTTTTTTGGAGATTTTTTATTTTTATTTTTATTTACCAGAATTGCTTACATTGTAAGCGCATTTCAAAACATATTTATGATATTTCAAGTTACAAACTACAGATAAAATATGCTTTTAACCAAACATGTTTAAAATATGGGAAGCCTGGGCAGATTGCAAGAAATGACTATCAAAATTGGGCTCATAAAAGGAACCAACTTCAAAAGATTAGCAATGTGGCTAATTTGTTAATTGGTGGACAAATGCAATGCCACTGTACCGCAAACATAAACATAAGTCGGTCGAAATCACCTTATATGAATTTCCCTACAGTAAATTGATTCGCTTTTGTGAATTGTACAGTCTCCCAATAACAGGCTACATGAGAATCGTAGTCCTCCCAAGATAAGTTGGGAACGAGCTTTTTATCGGAACAAGGTCTGCATCCACATCAACATGGCATTTATGAATTGAGGTTCCGGTGTTGAATGGGATTAGATCCGTTCTACGTGGTGACAATATTTTCTTTATTTAGACTGGATTTTTTTAAACTAAAGTGTTGTTTTGAAATACTACTACAACATTTCCAAATATGAAATCTAAGATGCCCAAAATACTGCAACATTTCCAAATATGAAATCTAAGGTGCCCAAAATATTACATTATTTTGTAGAGTTGGTGAAGAGAATACTTGTAATCCTCACTGCCTTATGCTTTTCTGTGATAAATGCCATATTTTGAGCCATAAACCCCCTCCATGTTGCACTTGTTCAAACACTTCATGGATATCAGCTTTGAAAGAAGTAACATGCTAAAATAGTTTGGTGGGACGAATTACCAAAAAATAAATCAGGCTATCTGAATAATATGATGACCAACGAAAAAAGTAGCTACAGATAAAGTTGAATCGTTCTACTACATTTGTTCCCTTTGTGTCTAGGAATGAGAACGACAACAACAACTTCTTCTACCATGCTCCTCCTTTCCCTGCCCCTGCGACATGTGGACTCGCTCTTTCCAAATCCATTCAAATGAAAATTACCTCGCTCCCTGCAAATCCATTCAAATGAAAATTATTGAGTAGGCGGAAAATTCAAATTCAAATTTTGAAATTCAAACATAAAATAATTTTAATGATATTCATAAAGATGTAAATGTGTTAGAAAACCTGCACAGATGAATCTAGCTAGTAAAGGTTGAACACACAGCTTTGCAGAGCAAAAACATTAAAGGAATCAAAAGAGCAAAAAGAATGATTGATTCAGAAAATAGGTTACAATGCTCATGATATAGCATTACTAGGTGAAGATCCCAAGGTAATGTGCCATAGCGGTGATCAATGAGAGGGCTCAACACCTACAGCAAGTTCCAGAGAGAACTAGCCAGTTGCAGAGTGAAAGGAAGAGCAAATCAGGGAGTAAATCATGTAGAAGAACTAGCCAGTTGCGGAGTGAAAGGAAGAGCAAATTAGGGAGTAAATCATGTAGAAGAATTAGCCAGTTGCGAAGTGAAAGGAGGAGCAAATCAGGGAGTAAATCATGCAGAAGAACTAGCCAGTTGCAGAGTGAAAGGAGGAGCAAATCAGGGAGTAAATCATGCAGAAGAACTAGCCAGTTACGAAGTGAAAGGAGGAGCAAATCAGGGAGTAAATCATGCAGAAAGGATCTTGCATGTAGTCCCATGCTCTAACTAAGTGTCTGCATGTGCCAATAATGAAGGTCCTAGGTGTGTAGTACCTCCAACACCCCCCCTGAACACCACTATGGGGAAAAATAGAAAATGGGCCCTGGCAACTAAGGCCAAAGGTCACCCAAAATACAATGCAACTTGTACTAAAATTGAGGAAAGAGGGAAAACCTCATGGGAAACCCCCCCCCCCCAAAAAAAAAACAATGTAATCAAAAGAAAAGACAGTTGCTAAGCAACTGTGTCCTTCACTCCGAGATGATCACGCAGAGAGCGAAACTTCTGCTCAGTGAATGTCTTGGTGAAGATGTCTGCAGTCTATTCTGTTGAAGGACAAAACTACAAATCAATGACCCGATCATGTACTAAGTCTCTGATGTAGTGCATATGGATCTCTATGTGCTTCTTCTGCTGCCGCTGTACTGGATGCCTGCAAAATTTGAGAGTGCTCTAGCTGTCACACCAGATGACAGTGGGCTGGTGGAATTGGATGCCCAACTCAGTGAGGAAGTGTTGTAGCCACAGAGCCTGAATGGTGATGTTGACTACTCCTCTATACTCGACCTCAGCTGAAGAGAGAGCAATAGCAGCCTGCTTCTTGCTCGACCAACAGATAGGGCCAGACCCTAGACTGAGTGAATATCCAAAGGTGGACTTGCGATCAATGTTGTCGCCCGCCCAATCAAAATCTATGAAGCCAAGGAGATTCAATGCAGTGTCTGTTGCATAGTGAATCCCGAAGGTGATGGTGCCCTGCACATATCAAAGGATGCGCTTGGCAACATTCCAGTGTAGCTCATGTGACTCCTGCATGTATCTAGAAACTGCCCCTACTACATATGAGAGATCTGGTCTAGAGTGGGTGAGGTACAGTAAGCTCCCCACTAGCTGTCGGTAGAGAGTACTGTCAACTAATGGAGTGTCACCTCCATCCTCAAGGCAAACCCCAGATAGAAAAGGAGTCGGTGCTGGCTTGCAGTCAGTCATGTGAAATCTCTCGAGGAGATCCCATGCATACTTAGCCTGAGAGAGTTTGATGCCTATGGCATCCTAGCTGATCTCAAGACCAAGAAAGAAGTGTAATGGACCCATGTCCGTCATCAAGAACCTATCATGCAAGGCCCTCTTGATTGCAGCAATGGCTAAAGCTGAGCTGCCAGTGATCAGGAGATCATCCACATATAAAACTAAGATAAGAAGAGAATCATGTGTCCTGAGCATGTAAACATTCGGATCAGACTTACATCTTTCGAAGTTTTGTGATAAGAGAAAAGAATCCATCTTCGCATACCAAGCTCTCAGGGCCTGCTTAAGGCCGTAGAGAGAATTCTTCAGTCTGCAGACCAAAGATGAATCCTGAATCAAACCATGTGGCTACTCCATGTAGATCTCCTCAGATAGGTCTCTGGGAAGAAAGGCATTCTTCACATCCATCTGATGTACTTCCCACCTCTGGGTAGCCGCAATGGAAAGTGCAAGGCGTATGGAATCCATATTTGCTACTGGAGCAAAGGTCTCATCATAGTCAATGCCATGCACTTGCTGGAAGCCTTTGGCTACTAGCTTGGCTTTCTTTCTGGTGATTTGCCCATCTGCAGCACTCTTGGTCCTGTAGACCCATTTGCATCAGACAAGTTCCCTTCCTGAAGGAAGGGGAACCAGATCCCAGGTCTGGTTCTCGAGGAGAGAGTTATACTCCTCCTCCATGGTGGACTCCCAAGAAAGATGCCCAACAGCCTCAGCATAAGACTGTGGATCAGAAGATTGAACCAAATGACAATGTCGGGATGGCGTTGGTTCAGTGGCACTGACGACAAGAGGAGGCTCAATAAACTCTAAGCTAGTCCTCTGCAGATCAGAATTATCCCCCACAAGACCACTTCTAGCAGCTGGGTTGTCTTGTGCATATATCTCACTTAAGCTCCTTGTTCTCTGATTTATGACAGGGGAAGTTGATTCACTGCTGGAAGCCCAATCTGGGCTTAGATGTGGATCATCATATGCATGCACAGGATTTTTATCTGAAGTCTGTCTCTACATCTGCATGTTGTAGCTCGACATCTGCATGATCTGTATCTGCATCTGAGTGTACTGAGTCATCATCTCGGACATGAGGTAGATAAAAGGTGTCTGCATGCGGCAATTGAGGTGCGTGCAAGAGACTTTCCTCAAAATTGACACTTCGCTCAATGATGAGCTTGTCCGTAGAGGAAATCAGGAGTCTGTATCCCTTCACACCATCAAGGTATCCAACAAAGATGCACTCAATTCTTTGTGGATCAAGAGCTTTCCTCTTTTTAGAGGGGATCCTGGCCCATGCTTGGGAGCCGAAAACACGGAAGTGGGTGACCTCTGGTTTAGTGCCGCTCCAAGCCTCAAAGGGGGTCTGATCCTTGATAGACCTATGAGGAGATATGTTCTGGATGTACTTAGCACAATTAAGTGCTTCAGCCCATAGCTTATGAGGCAGTGACTTAGCATGCAGCATGCAGGAAGCCATCTCTTTGAGAGATCAGTTCTTTCTCTTAGCAACTCCGTTCTGCTGCGGAGTGTATGGAACTATGTACTGCAACTGTATGCCGAACTCAAGGCAAAGGTTCTAAAGTGTTGTGTTAACATATTCCCCCCCATTATATGTATGGAGATCTTTGATCTTTCTCTATGACTATGTCTCAACTAGTGCTTTCAAATCTTCAAAGTGCGCAAAAACTTCAGATTTGGGCCTGAGAAGATACACCCAAGTATATCGTGAGAAATCATTAATAAATGTAAGCACATACCTTGCTTTTTTGATGGAAGGATGAGGGAAAGGCCCCATGAGATCACTATGGATCAGATCTAGAGGAGAGGATGCTCTATGAGTCTTGCCAGTGTCAAACTTTTCTCTAGGATGTTTGCCAAGGACACACCCTTCACAAACTCCTTTGGAGAAACTGATATTTGGCAATCCTTCCACCATCTCATGCTTGCTTAGCTATTGCATATACCTGTAATTTAAGTGACCAAACCTCTCATGCCAAAGCCTACTACTATCATCAGCATGTGTAAGTAATAAGGAGGATTCAGATTCAATAAATTCAGAAAATGTATACAGTCGAGCTCCATTGTTTACCTCACCGATTGCAATTTTGGAGCTACTATGTAGGTCATATATGTTCACTACATTTGGAGTGAATTCAATTCTGTTTTCGGTGCTGGAATGAGTGATATGATAAACTGAAAGCAGGTTTACCGAAAGTTTTGGAACATGAAGCACATCTTCAAAGCTTCCTTGTAAAAGTTCCACTCTACCTTATACAGTGACCTCAATAGGTGAGGCATCTCCCATGAGGATGGGAGGTCCTTCGCATGCATCCAAAGAAGAATAGACTTCCTTTGCAGCATCCATATGATGTGATGCACCAGAATCTATAATCCATGCATCAGGGGAAGAGTTAATTGCAACTAAAGCATGAAAATTGTTACCTTTCCCGTGTGGTGGACCCTCAGCATTCTTCTTGGCGCCCTAAGGGATGTGGTCCCCAAGGTTGTGCTTCTGAAGGATTTTTTCCATTTGGTCAATTTGTTTCTTCATGCAGGAGGATTCCGGATGGAATCCTCGATGACAGTAGGTGCATTTGTCTCCTTTCTTCCCTTTCTCATTTCTGGAGCCAGAGGAGTCATTGAAGGGCTTGGTGTACCCTTCCTTCTTTGGATGGGAATGTGCTTTTCCCTTGTCTTTTTGCTGCTGATTTTTCTAATTTGAATCAGATCTGTGATTTTTATTGTGGTTGCCATCATGCACAGCAAGTGCATGCGCTTTTGGAGGTTTTATTTTCCCCATGCCAATGAGTTTATCTTGCTCAAAAGTGAGGGACTCCATGAACTCTTTGAGAGAAGGCATAGTGTAGGATTTACCTGTTGCGAGCCTTATTGACTTAAATGTAGACACAAAGACAGAGTATTCTGGTCTGAGCTTTGACATAATAGAGAGAACTTGGCATCTCTCCTCCTTGGATTTGTCAATTCCATAACCCTTGAGTTGCAGCAATAGATCATTATATTTGGTGAAGAAGTCTTGAATTTTTTCATAGTTTCGTGGATCCAATGAGAGCAGCTCCACTTCGAGCAGATGTCCTTTCATCTCATCCTATTTCTTGTAGAGTTCTTCAACCTTTTTCCAAATCTCATTGGGAGTATAGCAAGCAGATAAATGAAACTGCAACTCTGGGGAGATGCACATGCATATGGATCTGTGGGCCTCATCCATGCGGTTGAGGTACTTGGATTTCTCTATGGCTGAAGTAGGTTCCACTTCTGCAGCCATGGTAATCTTGTACAACCCTTTCTGACGAAGGTATCAAGCGATTTGGTCCTTCCATTCATGATAGTTGTATGGTGTTAGGATCGATGCTTTGGGAAACTCCATTTTTCTGTCGATCTCCGATCTCCAAGTTGTAATACCTGCAAAATAAAGTACTCATGCACCTTGTATCTAGCAACCTGTGGGCTCTGATACCATGTAAATGTGTTAGAAAACCTACACAGATGAATCTAGCTAGTAAAGGTTGAACACACAACTTTGTAGAGCAAAAACACTAAAAGAATCGAAAGAGCAAAATGAATGATTGATTTAGAAAATAGGTTACAATGCTCATGATATAGCATTACTGGGTGAAGATCCCAAGGTAATGCGCCATAGTGGTGATCAATGAGAGGACTCAACACCTACAGCAAGTTCTACAAAGAACTAGCCAATTGCGGAGTGAAAGGAGGAGCAAATCAGGGAGTAAATCATGCAGAAGAACTAGCCAGTTGCGAAGTGAAAGGAGGATCAAATCAGGGAGTAAATCATGCAGAAGGCCCCCAGTTGCGGAGTGAAAGGGGGAGCAAATCAGGGAGTAAATCATGGAGAAGAACTAGCCAGTTACAGAGTGAAAGGAGGAGCAAATTAGGGAGTAAATCATGCAAAAAGGATCTTGCATGTAGTCCCATGCTCTAACTAAGTGTCTGCATGTGCCAGTAATGAAGGTCATAGGTGTGTAGTACCTCCAACAAAATATTGTACGGGTGATCCATCTATTGGGATGAGCTTATGTATCCATGGGTTCTACAGGTGCAATCCATCAATCCGGCCACATAACATCCATAGTTTGAGTGCTGGGATGGGGTATATGCATGGCCATCTTGTCTGCAATATCTTAAACATTCCGTAATAGACTGTATAGTGTTCGTCGTGGGAGTAGGCTTTAAAATTGACGCTCGTATGCAGGTTTTACCATTTTTTAGACATCAAATACGTGTTATTTCAAAATAAACACGTAATTGTTGACTCGCTGATAAGTTTTCAAAATGTCATCATGACGGGTGTATAAAAAATTTACCAGTTTTAAATTTTTACATATATATATTATATATATTTATATCTATTTTATATATCAAATACTTATCTTTCTCCCACATGGAATCTACATATAGATTTTGTTGGAAATGGCGGCCCTTCACTATCATAAAGTATTTTAATGTAGAGGAATGAGGGCAAATTGAATTTCGTCACAGAGAAGACAAGGACAAGATGACTTCAACGATGTCCACGTTGGTGGAACTGTGGAAAGATGAACTAGGGTAATGAAAGTGATGAATATACTTCGTGTTTCTGGATCTTATATTTAATTGTGACTTGCACACTATAGTCATTTAAAACACAAAATTGCTCAGACACAAGTCCAACCTCGCATTTACAGTTAATTACCGTACAGGAATGGTTCAGAGATTTCCTAAATCTCTGTTTTGTGCGTATGGAACTCCTCATAATTATAATTAAAACACAAAATTTCTTAGAGACAGGTCAAGCCTCGCATTTACAGTTAATTATCGTATAGGAATGGTTAGATTTCCTAAATCTATGTCTTGTTCATATGGATCTCCTCATAATTATAATTAAAACACAAAATTGCTCAGAGACAAGTCAAGCCTCGCATTTACAGTTAATTACTGTACAGGAATGGTTTAGAGATTTCATAAATCTATGTTTTGTGCGTATGGATCTCCTCATAATTATAATTATATTGAATTAGATATTGAAGAAGCTAATTTGAAATACATAAATTCATTCACATTTCCCATTCACATAATCTCCATTAATAATTTTTCAACTAGCTTCAAGATCAGATCACCAACACAGGAATTGGGACTTCGTTGGATTCGAATCTTGGCAAAACCAAGGAGCCACATGGTTACTACTCGGCTTCGCTCCCCGGCAGAAACGGGTTCAGGGTCCCAGACGCTGGATTTTGGGCTCTCCATCCCCATCGAAGCTCGCTGCTGAGTCATATTTAGTCGATCTGCTCTACATTCTAGATAGTATGCTCAGTTTTTCTATTTAATTTAATAGATTTGTGCATTTTTGGGCTCTCCATCCCCATGGATGCTAGTTGTTGAGTCATATTTAGTCAATCTACTCTACATTCTAGATAGTAGGCCCAGTTTGTCCATTTCATTTAATAGATTTGTGCATTACTCATCAACTAACACCCTTGAAAGTAAAGTGGAATTGAGTGGATAAGTGAGTAAAGAGCAATATAGAGGAAATAGCAACTCAACTGAAAAAGAGTGGATGCAAAGTTAGAAAATGAAATGATCGCCATTTCAAAAAACGAAGCCTCATTCGTGGACACCCCGAGGCCATCGCTAAAATGTAAGAAATTTTACTTGTTCAGGTTCTCGTCTCGTTTTTTCTCACATAATTTATTTTTTTTTATGTATTTCCCACACAATTGCATGGTATTTCTTGAAAAAATACTTTCCCACACAACATTTCAGTGCATTTGTCTAAAAATTTCCCCACATGAATTAATATTTGAAAAAGAAGTCTAATTTTTTTACAACTTGAACTTTATTTGACCGTAATTATCAAAGGAATTCTACTACATAACATTTTTATTAAATTACAATTTTTCATTTTGTTATATGATTTTTTGAATTAATGGTAGAAAGAAAGGCTAAATTTATATATTTGGATTTTTATATAATTTCATTAGGTTATGCTTGGATGTTTAATCTTTGATGGAGAAATGTAATTATTTGCTTGAGAAAAATATTTTTTTTTTGGAAAATTATGTTGTAAATGCTATAATATTTGTTTGTTTTTTTATAGGCTTTTCTCACAAATACAAACGATATTTATACTAACATATTTGCATATCCGAAAAACACCCATAAGTGATGGAATAGTTTGTACGAAATATGAAAAATAAGAAAATTGGAGCTTAATATTCTTGTCAGACCAGAAGGTAACTCCTTAAAACAATTCATGATATTCATTCAGGTTGGTCTTTATTATATACATGGGGGAGAGACTGTTCATTTCATCTCCTGGTGACTCTTCATATTTTCTATTATTTATTTACATCAATTTCAGTTATTCACCCAATCCTGATGATTAGGTGTCAACATTCCCCCCTTAATCTGAAGGGATGTTGGTGATTCCAAGCTTCATTCTGAATCTTTCAAGCTTTTCTCTTCCAAGTGTTTTGGTGAAGATGTCTGCAATTTGCTCATTAGTGGAACAATGGCGGAGATGGATTGTTTTGGCCTCAACATGATGTCGAATTAGATGATATTTAGTATTGATGTGCTTTGTTTGATCATGGAACTTTGGGTTCTTGGCCAACTTTATTGCCGAGGTATTTTCAATCACGAGTGGACTCGATTGTACTTGTTTTACCTGCAAATCTTCAAGAATTTTCTTGAGCCACACAATTTCTTTTGTTGCCTCAGCTGCTACCACATATTCTGCCTATGTTGTGGAATCTATTGGAACTGATTGTTTGCATGATCTCCAGGAGACAGCTCGTGATCCAAGACTCATAGCATAACCTGAAGTAGATACCCCAGTTTCTTTGTCTCCATCGAAGTTTGAATCAGAGTATCCAATCAAGCTGAAGTCGTCCACCAATGTATACTTCATTCCAAAGTCTTGAGTTCCCTTCAAGTACCTTAGAACTCTTTTTGCAGTAGACCAATGTCCCTCACAAGGCTTTTGCATAAACCCAGAGAGGATTCCAGCAGCAAACGAAATGTCTGGTCTAGTAGTAGTTAGCTAGTTGAGACTTCCTAGAAGCTATCTATACTTTGTTGCATCCTGAAATTCTTTTCCTTCAATGGATGTGAGCTTTATGTTTTGTTCCATTGGAGTAGTAAGAGGATTGCATTCTATCATGCCATACCTGTTCAACAGATCTCCAATTTACTCATTTTGAGAAAGGAATATGGACTTCGAATGTTGAGTTACTTCAATACCAAGATAGTAATGAACATAGCCCAAATCAGTCATTTCAAAACCTTTCCTCAATTCCTTCTTTATGGATGCAATGTACCTTTCATTGTAACCTGTCATCAAAAGATCATCTACATATACCACAAGATATACAACTGTTTTTCCAACCTTCTTGACAAACAAAGTTGCATCATCAAGATTATAATGTTTGAAATTGAGTTTCAAAAGATGCTCAGCTAGTTTTTCATACCAGGCTCGTAGTGCTTGTTTAAGGCTATACAAGGATTTCACAAGTTTGCATACTTTATGTTCATGTCCTTTCACAACAAATCCTTCAGGCTGGGACATAAAAACATTCTCTTTTAGATTTCCATTCAAGAAAGCAGTTTTTACATCCATTTGCTGGACTTTCCAACTGTTCTGAGCTGCTAGGGCAAAGAGTGTCCGGATGGCAGCCCATTTTGTTGTGGGGGAAAAAGTCTCCTCATAATCGACCCCTTCCTTTAGTGCGAAACCTTTTTCCACAAGCCTGGATTTGTGCTTTTCAAGTGAGCCACCAGCTTTATACTTGTTATTGTAGACCCACTTGCAACCAATTGGTTTGATTCCTAATGGAGGATCAACCAGCTTCCAAGTTCCATTCTTTATGAGGGCATCATAGTCCTTTTGCATCGCTTCTTTCCATTCATCATGAGAAGCAGCTTCTTTGAAGGAATTTGGTTCAAAATATGTAGGCAAATTCAATTCACAATCATAAGAAACATCCATATCAATAGGTGAATCAGAGTCATCTACATCACCTCCATTCTGCCAGTTTGAATTTCTAGTTCCTGTCTTTCCAACCTCATCAAGATGAACACTTTCAAGTGTCTTTGTCAGCCACTTTGGGGGACCTTTCTCAGATGGTCCAGGCTGCTCTGTTGATTGAGTTGGGACTGAATCAAGATTGAGTCTCCCAATTTTGTCAATCACATCACTCAAAGTATCATCCGTTGTTGGAGTTTCATGCGGGGGAGAGAGTGCTTCAGAAGAAGATTCCACAGATTGATCTAGTATAGGAATCCCCCCTTCAAGATGTGGAATCTGATTATAAAATTCTTGAAATGATTTTTCATTTTTGAATCTATCTAAGCGATCAAGTTGTCGCTCAACAACATTGTCAGTTTTGGATGATTCAAGAAAGATTACATCTCTAGATACAACAAACTTTTTATTGACTTCATCATAGAGACAGTATGCTTTGGAGGTGTTTGAATACCCCAGGAAGATACACTTACGACTTCTTGCACCAAGTTTGTTTCTATGTACCTTTGGTATCAAGGCATAACAGGTGGAACCAAAGACCCTGAGATGCTTTACCGAAGGAATGTGCCCATACCACATTTCATAAGCAGTCTTGTTTCTGATAGCATTAGATGGGCATCTATTCATTATATATACAACACATAGAACTGCATCAGCCCAAAACATCAATTTTACATTTTTAAAAAACATCATGGAGCGCACCATATTTAAGATTGTCCTATTCATTCTTTCAACTACATCGTTCTGTGGGGATTATAAGGCACAGTTGTTTGATGTTTGATCCCATGTTGGTGAAGATAGTTTTCAAATTCATTTGAAGTATATTCTTTTCCATTATCAGTGCAAATAGATCCAATATGAGATTTTGCATCATTTTCAATCCATGTATGAAAGTTCTTGAATGTTTGAAAAGCATCATATTTGTTCTTCAATAAATAAACCCAACACATTCTGGTGTAGTCATCAATAAATGTTATCATATATTTATTTCCGTTTGCAGAAGGAACAGGCATTACACCACATAAATATGAATGAATGAGCTCAAGTTTTCTATGTTCTCTTGAATGTGAATCATGAAAAGACTGTTTGCTATGCTTTCCTAGAATGCAAGCATCACATTGCTTAAGTTTCCTAGGAATTGTAGGCAAACCATAACACCATTTTTATTCAACAAGTGAAGGTTGTCATAGTTCAAATGTCCAAATCTAGCATGCCATAATAAACTTGATGGAAGTGTACCTTCTTCATAATGAGAATTGTATGAGAAATGTTGTGCACGAGCAGAGGTACCCTGCATCTTGAGAAGCCTTTCTTATTCTATCCCTGTCATGAAAAGTGAGTGGTCAGATTCTTTTCTCACCTCAAGCTTGCCATAAAAAATATGAATGGAGTGAACTTCCTGGCAGATGTGGACCAAGGACAGCAAGTTTCTCCTCAGCTGTGGGAGATATAGAACATGATGCAGAAGAAAGTCTGGAAGACCAGGCAATTTAAGCCTGATTGTGCCAAGCCTTGATGGCTTGAGTTTTGATTGGTCTAAAAAGTATACTGCTCCATCAACATTGTTAGTAAATTCTTCAAAAAAAATCTTTTCTATGAGTCATGTGGCAAGTTGCTCCTAAATCAAGCAACCAATCATTTTTCCAAGAAGCAAGTGAAGCATTAAATAAGTCTTCATTTACTCCAATATTACATTGTGCCACAACATAATGAGCGGATTCAGGTGCTTTACCTTTGTCTGTGTCATTAGTTTTACCTTTGGGTTGGTTTCTTTGCTGCTCAATTTTGTCCCAAGGTAACTTGCATGTGGAGGCATCATGTGATCCATTTCTTTTGCAGTGTATGTAGTGCAAATCTGACTTTTCTCCTTGAGAGTGTTTGCCCCCCCTGCCTCTGAAATATCTTCCTCTTCAACCACCTCTTCCTCTAGAAGAATCTTCGGAAAGATTCTTTTCTTTATGAGCAAGGCACAGAGCCTCTTTAGAAAATTCAAGGGATGTCTTCTTTCCAAAAGCTTTCTCTCTTTTAGCAAGTTTTTTCACAAGAGAGTCAAAGGTAATTTCTTTGAGATTTCCATTTGCTTCCAATGACTCAAGATAATTGGAGTAAGTAGGATAAAGTGCCTTGAGAAAAGCGATCATAGGAATTCCAATTCAACCTTAGTGGCTTTGTTATCATGCATTATAGATTTTAGCTCGTATGCAAGAGCAAGAGGATCATGATTTTTTAATTCAAGAGTGAAGAGCTAAATCATGAGCTGAACAACTTCAAGTGCAGAGTGTGAGTCATAGATTTCCTTCAATTTTTGCGAGGCTTTGAAAGCATTTGAAAATGGTGAAATATGGTGACTCACCTCCTCACTTACTGATGTTGCAACCAATGCATAGGCTTTGCTGTTCTTATTTTCCCAAATAGTGAACTCATTGTTTGAGGTAGGTTGTTTTGGCTCTTTGTATTTGTCTCCAACACACACTCCTTTCCACAAATCATTGAAAATGAGGGTGTGTTTTAACTTTCGGGACCACTCATGATAGTTCTCCTTGCTAGTGAGAACTACTCCCACAATAGATATTATTCAATGCATTGTAAAATCTGAGTGTTGTAAAAATTCTTCTGCTGGAAAAAAAATGTGCTTTTGATGTAGAAAAAATTGCACTGTAGTAGAAATATTATGAATTCTTATGACAACCAAAAAACAAGCTGCAATATCTTACAAAACAGGGTCACAAAATCGCGAAAGAAATTGTCGGGGGCCAAAAAAATCCTAGGTCAGGTTCTTGTGCACACAATCATCAAAATATAAATAATCTTTTATATCCCAACCAACACATTAATCAATTTTTACAAGAGCTCAATGCATATGGTTATTTCAATAACATTCTACATTCACCATTAAAAACACACCCACTGCACTAACTAAATTGTTCAACACACCATTTGCACTCTCCATACAATGCACTACCAACTTTGCCCAGCGCACAAAACTTATGCAATCTAGACCAACGGATGATCTTCTCAAGAACTTCTTCAATGGCTACCACAGTTCGGATTCAACACAATATTCAACATGTTCAATGTAGCTCTTCGAATATTTTAACACAACAAACCAGGATGGCAGTGTGTGATCCCATTGTGCATTCAACAACATTCAACGCATCATTCAAGGGATGGGAGTATGGAGGCACAAAAATGTAGTGGGAGTGTGATTCCATAACCAGTGAGGCGGTGTGGGAACGCGGTATGGTGACTGGTGGAGAGGGCTCAAAGAAAAAGTATTGTATTATCTGATCCAATGAAAACATACCACTAACCATGAATTTCTAAACAGAAAGGTGGAGTGCAGTTCTTATTCAATGGAGAAAGTAGAAGATACCCAACACAAATATGCAGTGGAGGCCCGAGGTATTACAGTGCACACCTCCCAGCCATGTGTATTACACAAGAAACATTTTTTTCTTCTTTAAACATCCCGACTAATGCAGATACAAAAGGACATAGAATCAATTAAACTGGAATTTACTGCACGAAAGCTAAAAATGGCTTTGGACAATGATAACATTGGAGTAGCGTATCAATTGAAATATCATATCAATTGAATGGCTTAACCACTCAATTCTCAAACCACAATAGTTTGTAACACCTCGACCCAATCTCCACATCGGTTTTCAAACGCGCCAACACAAAAAATGCAGAACGGGCATTCATATGCATTAGGGAGTGAGAATCACTCGAAGACTGAGGATGACAGGAATTTGGAAGACTGTAGAAATGGCATAAAGGAGTTACAAGTTAAAGAGGTAAGCCAAAAATGGCACTGGCTATGATACCATGTCAGAATAGGAGGTAACTCCTTAAAACAATTCATGATATTCATTCAGGTTGGTCTTTATTATATACATGAGGGAGAGACTATTCAATTCATCTCCTGGTGACTCTTCATATTTTCTATTATTTATTTACATCAATTTTAGTTATTCATCCAATCTTGATGACTAGGTGTCAACAATTCTAAATGTGGTATGCCTAGATTGTAGGTGAACTCATTGTTTCTAAAAATTGTTACAATTTGTAGTTCATTAATAATTATAAATTTTCACTTTTGGACATGCTAGATGACACTGTTGAATATTTGAAGATATTTTAGAAGAAGGTCCAAGTATGTAGTTTGTTTTTTTTTTTTTTTTTTTTTATACATTTACAGATCCTTATGGCCCGAACATGTATTTATTTTGACAATTACTTTGTTTGATGAAACTCTCCAAAATTTAGTTTTTGTACATGATGATATTGAATGTATTTTTTTAAACATTTACATATTTCACGCACATTATGTTTTTTTGTTTAAAACTTATATCACACATATTATTCTTTAATTGGATTGGCATTGAAGTGACTTAAATGGAAAACATGGTATGTGTGTTTCAATTTCTGCTAAGTTAAATTTAATTTTCTAATTTAATTGCCTACATTTACTATTTTAATGTGAAAGCAATTATGAATATGATTAGCAAAAGTTAAAAAAAAAAACTTGTAAAAATAAATATTTAAAGTCATGTGAAGGGCACTTTAAAAATAAAACCGTCATTAAAATTTTTCCTGAAGGGTAGGGTGACCCGTCAAATTTAACCCCTGCCTAAGAGGACAGACAACAGACTGGAAACCAATATTTCCAACCCTATAGGTTATTTAATAAGTTCTAAGTACATGTTACGGTACACTCATGAGTTCTAAGTACATGTTACCGTACACTCATGCATCTATCGAAAGGCATGTTGCAGGCTACATATCCATGAGAGCCATACATATCCATAGACTTTCTGACAACTCGATCACTCTACCTCCCTCAAGCTCCACTATTAAATATAATTAATACAAATATATTGGTTGGATAGGAATGGCCTTTGTAGAATTTTGACCTTCTCCTAAGACAATACCTTTATAGGGATGGAAGGTAGTTACTGTCTCAACCTTACTACCATCTAAGGCTGACCAAGAGTGAAGTGATGAAGTAGAGGCTCTATCATCAGCCATCACAACATCTTTTGTTTGTCTCATATTTTTCCGAGAATAAAAATATATCCAGGAATTTGTTTCTTCAATATATTGTTTCCATTCATGAGACAACTTAACTTTTTATTCAATAGTATGAGTAGAACCAAAAGATTCAGCTTCTAGATGAGTGATAAGATCCCAATTTAAGATGGTTTTCATCGATGCACCTCCAATTTTATGTTTGGGACAACCATCCATTAATGTAAAAAACTTCTGCATTTCCATCACAACAGGTTTTTTACAATCATCTGGAATTGGGCCGAATCTTGAATCAGGGATTAGTCCATTTGCTTGTTCTAGAAATCCAAGCCCATATCTAGGCTTTGCTAGCCTTAATGTGTTGAATATCGCTATTAACCTTGGATCCTCTTTTTCTAAAGTAGTAATCTCATGCATCATCATGATATGTCCAGCTTCATGTGGAAAAGGTATATCTGAACATTTAGGATTAGGACAACGATTTGTAGAAGTGGTAGGTGGAGCATCTCCTATCCTAGGGTTATGGTTTTCATGCATGACAACATCTGCGAGATGACTAAGGTTAACAGGGCAATGAAACTCTAGAAATTTTACTTCAAGACATGAAAAATTGACTAATTGTGCGAATTCAAACAATGAAATATGTTTACAGGAGTTTGAACTAGAACTGGAGCAAGCTGTATCTACAAATTCGGGGTTTCTGTACAATGGTGAACTTCTGCACATCTGATCTATTCTTTTCCTATCAATAGTTGATCTTCGAGGGAAGGAAAGAATAGTAGAAGAGGGTTCTTCTCTAATATCAGCAGAAGTAATTTTCTTTATAGCAAGAGGCTTGGGATTGGATACCACCCAATGTTCTGGGAAAGTAAGATCTTCCCAACTTATAGTTTGGTGTTCAATCTTTTGATTTCGAGAATTTGTTAACACCACTACACTTGCTTTTGACTCTTTGTTGGGGGCATGTATGACTGCAGGATAGAGGGTGTTTGTATGACGGAAGCAACCTTTGGTTTGTATGGCAATATTGTGTCTCTTTTTGGCCATGTCAAATCCAGTTGTCTAGATTTGCAACTGAAGAATACTTTCAATTGTTTCATCGAAAACATATACAGAGAAATTAGGATAACAATCAAAATAGACAGGGTTGTTGGACAGAGGAGCTACAATCCCACCTATCAATGAGTCAGTGTATTTGTTATGGGTCAAATCTCGAACAGTGGCTAAGACAAATGTATATAGACCCGGATGCGTTAAAGAATTTATCCCAATACGTATACAACCTAAATGAAGGTACTAGCTTTTTAGTCTTTTTGCCTCAACCTGAAGTTGTTTAGAATTTAGAAGAGGAATGGATTCGACACAATCAGAATTTTCTTGAATTTGGCTTATAGATTCCTTAATAGAAATTCTAGTTGCAGCTTTTAAATGAAAAGCAGACAGGTCTGAGTAGACTTTAGATGCATTTATTCTAGGTAGCTGCCATCTAGCAGAGAGCTGTGTTTCCTCATATTCTAACTCAGCATAATTTAAAACTTGACTAGATGCAAATGCGAACATATCCCTAAGGGGATTTTCTTGAACAAATGATTTTCTTTCTTCTATTTCATGGAAAGAAATAAACTTTCTGAAAGGCTTCATTTTGATATAAAGTGTATTTCTAAGTACTAACTTGAACCAAATGCTTTGGCTCTGATACCAATTTTAGGCAGGGGCTTCAACGAAGCTTGCAACAGCAACACAGCTACTAGGCCTTGCTGAGTCTCTTCTCTATTTTTGCCACTTACTCTGACTTACACGAACCCATACATGAACCCATACACAAACCTACTAACACATTTCATGCACTGTCGACCTTCTCAATGGCTTCCTCGCCTTTACACGGTCTGGTGTCCCTTCTGTGTGTTGGCGAACCTCTAGCGAACTTCTGGCGAACCTCAATACAGAGTAACTTAAATAGATACTACCTCAACAGCTCATTTTAATGCATAAGTACTCAAATGCGGAATGGTGATAACACTCATTTATATTATTTCAGAAATGGATTACAGAAAGATTACAATCTGTTCAATCCTGAGATAGACTGTGTTCGCATTTACCAGACTTTAGCTACTCAGCTAGGAGATAGCTTACTGGAGGCTACCTGGTGAGATCACAGACTCAGTCTTTGAACACTAATCTTAACACTCATAAAGATAGACTCTCTATAGATCTGGCCACTTTAGGTTCTCACCTGTGCCGAACACACAGATGCGCAGGCTTCTCAGATCACCTAAGACTTTGAGATTTCTTCGTGATGCAAGCAGATCAGACAGGAGTCCGCAGTTGCAGAGCATGAAAAATTCTCGACTCTAAGACACCAAAACTTCAAAACACTCAAACTCCAAATGCCCTGAATGAGCCTTACTCCCTTTCTTATATAGGTAAAGGAGGGGACAAGCATTCGACCAATGGGACAACAAACTTGGTACTGAAGAAATCTGTCAGATCATGAGATGTGGCTCAAAGCGCACCAGAAGTCGGAGAAGTGCTCCTAGTCTCATCACTGAAGATTATTACAAATCTACGGAGAATAAAATGTACAAAGTGGATGCTTTTTGAACAGGAAAATCCCAAGGGAAAATCTTGTCAAAAATTGTCCTTGTGACTGGACATCATTTTTACACTATGGAGAATTTTACGGACAAGTCCACATGAACCAAAAATAAGTTAAAAAACTATAATTCCAGGTTATTGAAATTTTTTATACACATTTTCATCCCAAGCCTTGGTAAAAATCCTTCTCACAATCATAGGCTTATTTTATATAATTTGATGCTTAATTTTTATGAGAATAAGCCATTGGTGATTTCTGTTCATATATTCTTTTAACACCTCATTATCTCGGAGGGGATATCGATCTGGTAGAGAAAACATGTCTTTAATGGTCTCAGAAGGAGAATGGAAGCAATAAGGAATATTGTGTCCAAAACATATGTCACAACCCATTCTAACATATGATTCATGGTAAACAAGATCTATGCATGTTCTGTGCATACCATAATAAGTGTCCCAATCCCACATCCAATCACTTTGTTGGTTCCATTGCATGATTCCTGTGGTCCCAAACTTTATCTTGGTGTAGTGGGTTTCTTCTTTGCTGTCTTTATTTAATGTGTCCCACCACAATATTTTATAGATGTCGAAATCATAGACTGTGTCTGGAAAGATGATGCTAGGGTCCTTTCTGGGCCATAGTGCTGCATTATGTGTTGGAAAAGGCCAAGAAGTGTTCCTCATTCAATTTATTGAAAAATATCTTTCATAGACCCCACTTCTGCTTCCCCCATGTGACCATATCATAGTTAAATCATGAAAGTCATGTAGAAGAGCATCTTGTGCCTGGCTTGCAGCATTTATGCTGTTGGAATAGACCATATCGTGGATCCATCTGCTCCCTTTTGGGTACACTCTTCTTTCAGGTACTAGATGTAATATATCAGTGTGTGCTTGGAGATTAGCATCTAATACTTTTGTATTTCTTAATTGCCAAGTGGGCTTCCAACTTTCTTTGTATTCTGACCAACTGAGATTATCTGGAATTGTTCTAAGCACTTCTTTTTGTTGGCCTTGATCCCATTCTGTTACTATTATCATCACATGTTCAATTGGCTGAATAAATTCTCTACTGAGAAAATCTGGCAGATAATTTTCTTTCCCTTTAATATGCTCCACTTCGAAATCAAAGTTGGCGAACAAAGCCTACCACCGAGCAAACTTGGCTTCTCTCGGCTTTTTAATGTCTTTGGTTAAGACTTTTTTCATAGCCGAGGCATCAGTCCTTAGCAGGAATTTTTTATTTACAAGATTTACCTCAAATTTATTTATACAATTCCAAGCGGCTTTAACTTCTTTCTCTATAGTAGAATAATTTTGTTTCGCTGGATTCCAAGTTCCTGAAGCAAACTGTACAATTTGTTCTGCACCTTCCTTTTTTTGTTTGAGAATGCCTCCCCAACCAATATTGCTTGCATCTGATTCTACGATCTTGAAAGCATTGTCATCAGCTACATAAAGGATAGGCAGTGTCTTGAATTACCTTTGATTTGTTGAATGGCTTTGTTATGGGCCTCAGTCCATCGAGGTGGATTTTTCTTGAGCCTTTGATTTAACAAACTTCTATCCTTTGCACAATCTTGATAGAAGTTACATAATTTAGACATCCTAGAAATCTTCGAAGCTGGGTTTTATCAATAATAATGTCAGGGAACTTTTCAGAGAATTCTAACGCATGTTTCTGCAAGGATATTTTGCCATTGAATATGGTGTGGCCAAGAAACTTTACGGAGGTTTGGAATACCTCTATTTTATTTTTGCTTAAAACCAAACCATTTCTTTTTACCAACTATACAAATCTCTGTACATGCTTGAAATGATCTTGAATATTTTTTGAAAAAATTAAGATGTCATCAATATAGACCAGGAGCCAATCAAAGTAAGGTTTGAAGATGGAATCCATCACCTTCTGGAACTTAGAGGGAGCATGCTTCAATCCAAAAGGCATTACATTCCATTTGTAATGTCCTGCAGGCACGCTGAAGGCTGTTTTGAATTTATCTTTTTCAGAAATGGCGGCCTTCCAAAAGCCTGACTTTAAATCAAATTTTGAAAATATTTTTGCTCCCGCTATCCTCCCTATCAAATCACCTTTGTGGGGGATAGGATATGTATTATCTGCAAGAACAGAGTTCAGATGTTTGTAATTGATTACAAGCCTTGGGATGCCTCTAACTTGTTCTGATCTTTTATTTACATAGAATCCATAACAGTTCCAAGGACTGTCAGATTCCCTGATGAGTCTTCTGTTCAGGAGTTGCTTTATCTCTTTTTCACACAGCTCCCTGTACTCTTTATTCATTGGGATTGCTCTGCTTTTGCATGGCTTCCTAGCATACTCTGTTTTGTATGGTAATTCAACTGTGTTCTGTTTCTGATGCCAAAAGGCATTTGGTTCTTTTGAACAACATTCATCCTCTATTGTCTTTTTGAGCTCAACAATTTTCTTTTTGTTTAGAGGATTTTTCAATTGTTCTTCAATTTGTATTGAAGACTTCAGATCTTTTAGATCTGTTAACTTTGCTTTGGCTCTGTCTAAGTCCCTGATTGTCTGGATCATGGTTGAGATCCTTGGGCTTGTGATGTAAGGAATTTCAATCCTTTTTGACTTTCCATCTGAAGTTGGGACTGTAATGAAATAGCCAGCTTTATTATTCTTTAATCGTATTGAACCATGGGGTTCAACTGCGGCCAGAAAGATATTACCCAAAATGCAATCAACGGGTATATCTGAGACTGCAAACTTAAGCTTTATACAATGTTTTTCAAAGCATGAGAATCTTTTGGTACTTCATATATGAGTGTTCTATTCTCCAAACCAACAACTTTCCTTTCTGCACTAATCCAGTATTTTGTTGGAATAACCTTTGAATTTAAGATATTTACATCTACACCAGAATCTAATAGTGCAGTTAGTGAAAAAATTTCTCCTTGTATACAAAGATTTATTGTTACATGGTGTTGCTGATATTCAATAACCATGATCCTCATCTCTGTGAATCCTAGAATAGGATCTTTCTGCCCTTCAATGATTTCTACATTCAGGTTTTGGTAGGAGGTTGTAGTGTTCCAATCTGGAACACTTTCAAGCTGTTTTCCCTTTTCTAATTCTGCAATTCTAGATTTTAAACTAGAAATTTCAGATTTAAGATGGTGTATTTCTCTACTTACCTCCCCCAAGGTGAGTGAGCGAACCTTGTCATGCGGTTGATGTTTCTGGAAGGATTTGGTATTTCTCTCAAACGAGGCATCAACAAATAATGGCTTTTTGGCAGTATTTTTGGAAGAACTGGATAGACGTAGCTGGTCCATGAAAGCTGTAGTAAGTCTTTCCTTCATATCACCTTCTTCCATTGCTCGGATTTGAGAAAGAATCTTGAATTCTTCTTCTTCAGCTGCGGCCATCAACACCTTCTCCTTTGTTGGTGCTATGTGTGTTTCTTCAATAGAGGATCCACTGTAAAAATCAGAATCAAAATCATAAGGACATGCATAGTTTTCTGAGTCTGAAAATGCACAAGCTTGCATATGTGCATGTAAATCTTCACCAGATGAATCTGATGAAGAGCTGAAAGAGTCACCAGATGACTCTTCTAATTGTCGTTGCTGTAGATTTTCCGTGATTGAAATATTTGGGCAGCGATTTGTATCATGATTTTTAGACCCACACTTTTTGCATTGTGTTTGGATCTCTATTTTGACAACTTTGTCCTATCTGCTTAGACGTTGATTTTTCTTGCCTCTGTCCTTCTTTGATTCTTCGCCTAGTAGACATCAATTAGATGTATGTCATGTCTTACCACAAAGCCAACAGGTAAGCCTATTCCATTTTTCTTGTTTGGTAGTATGCAGGGGTACATCTTAAGGCTTATAGTAATGTGTCTTAGGCACATACCTATAGTGTCCCTTTCTGGTCCTTGGTGTGACTTTTCTTCTTGATGGTTTACCTTTATAGAATTTGGCAGTCTACTTATATTCTTTTTTGGCTCACTTTTTGGCTTTCCTTTTTCTAACCAAAGGATTATCAATGGTTAGACCATATTTGCTACAAATAGATTTACTATCTGGAAGCCTTGGAAACTTTTCTAAAGATCTATTTACTTTAGAACTGGTGCACAAACTGACCAATGTCTTTGTAATGAGAGAATAAATTTCTCCCGAGGTCTATGATTTGAATGGTAGTTGAAACACTTCTTGCAGTTTGATATAATCAACAAATCTAGATGGTAGGGCTGCAAGTTATACCTTTTTCCATAATAAATATTTGGAATCTTTCACTTCATATATCCTTTGCACCCAATCTCTGTGAAAGTCTTCCAATTGTAACATTTTGTTACATTTGAGGTTCATCAATATAACCTCATGTTTGTCAACCAGTTCTTCTTCAGAGCCACACCAGTGCTCTAAGATCATTGAAATCAAAGCTCTTATCATATTACTTTGAACTGACCCATCCGCAGTATAGATGATATTTCCATCTGTATCTTTAAGCAAGCTCCACTATTAAATATAATTAATACATATAACTAGCAATTGCCCCAAAAGGTGCAAGGAGAGGCCGATAGAAATTTTAAATTGAAAGAATTGTATTTTGGTTCAAAATAATAAATACTATAATAATTCAATCATTCAAACTAAACTTAGTCAATAAATTGCCCAAAATAAAATAAATCCTTAATGAAAATTATACAAATTATTATTCTTCATTTCTCTCAATTATTTATATAATAAAATCCAATCAATCATTGAAAATAAATCAAATCAATAAATTTCCCAAATTAAATCCCAACTAATCAAGATTATTTGGGAATATATATGTATAACCCAACAAAAAAATTATATTTATATTGAGCTGTCCAGAGCATTTCCATTATTGTTATTTCAAAGGGAAGGTACCGGGGGTAAGGTTATTTTGGCATCGCTTTGTTTGGCTAGTGAGATAGTAATTTATTTCGACTTTTGTAAACACGGTTCTAAATACTGGGATCTTGGTGATTATCTTCCCCATCACATTTACTAGGAAAAAGTTGTTTAGTGGTGCCAAAGTAACTTAATAATCCTACTCCTCCAAAGGTAGACACTATGGAAAGGGCTAGCATCATTGGCAAGCATAACAAAGTTCAATTTAAATTTCGTATAGGGCCCCATCGCTGCACAATAACATAATACTCAGACCAAAACTCTTACAGCGGTAGTGGATGTAAACAAATTAATATACTGTAAACCTTACCTCGAGTTCGATTCACACCAATGCCATACAAAACCACTAGAAGTCATAAAAAGATCATAGCTACAAAATAAAGAATTTAAAAAGGGTAAGTTAAAAACCTGCATGTTAGTCATATCCATAACTCTCCAGAGCATGTCAGGATGGGCACGAAGGTGCTTTCGAAGCATATTCCCGATGACCACTTTAGAGAAGTCAATATTTGTTATGTGCTTAAACCCTACATCATATAGCTTCTCCGATACCTTTTTACATCCCATTATTTTGCCAATAATATATTATGGTATTTATATAAGCAAAGGTTTTCAAAATTATTATATCAATATTTTTCCTACATCCATGTTGATAATAAGAAGGGGAGGAAGCAAGCCATGGACCGAGTCGAGGTCAAGATGGTTAGCGAGGTCGAGGGTCAGGTCAGTCCCACCCTTTATTAATGTTGCATCCATATAGGGTCGAACATTGTCTCTGAAAAATGTGTTACAGTAACAATGATGACCTTCGACTACCTTAGGCTTGGATCACTTGCCACATGGACCTGTCCACGATGGCGATGCAAGCACATAACTTGCCACATGGGCTATTGTGTGGCTACTAGGTGGAGGTCAGATGATGTGGTAAGGTTTGAAATGGCCTATGCTTAAAAGTTCATAAATTATGATCCTTGAACCAGATTGAGAAAAAAAATTATATTGTTGGAATCATCTCAATGAGATGGATGCAATGATATTGTCCATTTGAATTTTTGAGGAAGTTGAAGAAAGAATTTTAATTTAGATCCCATTCCCATAACTATAACTTGGAGTTTGGAACATAGTGACCACCTCCTTCTAAATCTAATTGCAATAGATCACAATTCTAACTACTGTTTTTTCACACCCATTTGACTCCAGTGACTTCCTTTTCAATAGGAGGATCTAGAAGCTCCCTAGTTTCATTCCTCCCTATTGCCACAATTTCTTCATCCATTTCTTTGAACCATGTGAGACATTAAAGGAAAAATAGTATATCTCTAAATTTCATTTAAAGATTTTACCTTTATGAAAAGAGGAATTCATCTTGTAATAGTACTTGAATTTGAAGAAGATGATGGTGTGGATGTAGTGGGAAAAGTATTTAGGGTACTGGATGGATTTGTACAAACAAAAGATTCATCTTCTTGTTAAATAACTTTTGGGTTTTCTTGTTGTATTCCTTGATTCCAATGTCCTTCCTCTATTTCATCAAATAACACATCATGACATACAAGTACTTTTTTATTTTTCATACAAGCATCCCTTTGTCGCCTCACAATAGCCAATAAAAATTCATTTCACACTTTTATCATCTAGTTTTTTTTATCCTTTTTTGAAAATAAACATGAGCATAAGCAATACAATCAATAACTTTGAAATGAACAACACTAAATTTTCTTCTAGTCCATCCTTAATATGGAATCATATTTTGCACACTTCTTATTGGACATCTATAAAAAAAAATAAATAGATGTAATTATAGCTTTACCCCAAAAAGTGTTTGGAAGACCTTTAACTTTCAACATACTCCTAGAAATCTCAACAATTGATCTATTCTTCGCAAACATTCTATTGGGAACATTCTATAATTAATGTCTTCCGTACATATCCACTTTCCCTCTCAGCAACGTCTAAATTGTTGAACAATAACAAATACATCAATTTTTTTGTTTAATATAATATACGCATATTCTTCTACAAAAATCATCAAAAAACAATAGAATACTTCTTGACTTGTCACGAGACAATGTTTTCATAAGACCACATATATCTACATTCACTAACTCCATTGGTTTTTTTCTCTCCAACATTTTCCCTGTGGGAAAGGAATTACCAATAATACATTTTTCAGAAACTTGATCAACATAAGCATCTACAGTGAAAAAATTTAATACCCTTATACACATTTTTACCACTAAAGTTTAAAGGTTAATAGCATCACATTTGAAAACGAAAATTCCTTCCAATTCCTGAATCAAAACCAAACTATGTAAGATTAATCTTGCTGAAACAGAAACGGCTACGGCTACTGATCTTCCCGCCATTGTTCGTTGCCAGCTAAGAATTCAAACCAATAGATAGGTCCATTTTGCGCCAGCATTAAGTGGGAGACTTTATTTATCTCCATATCCCACGCGTTATCCAGTGTTTTCCATGGAGTAGGTGAGAGAAATGTTTGAAGGGCGGTGGAGAACCTTTGGTTACGCCTAGGCAATCTGTTGTTGTCGTCGATCCAAAAAAGCCCATTATCCCAATGCCCCGCAAATTCATCCCACTCTTCAGTACCCTCTCCCACTATTCTATGCTCCACATTTTCCATTTCTACTTTCGATATGCACAACAGTACATCATTTATGTCTTTATGTACATACAAGCGATACAAGTGACCATAGACTAAAGGCTGGCTGTCATCGCGATCGGCCTTCGGTATCATGAAAATATAATCCTCGTTTTGAGACTGAGAGGGAGGCGGACGTCTTCCGTTTACAGTCAACTCCTCTGGAAAGAGGTCGTCTGGAGCAGGACATCTTCGGAATGCACTTTTGTAAACAAGCTCGTTATTAATCCTACGATTCAACTCAATATAGGTTGGCAGCCTGTTTGATTTATCCAGAATCAAGTTTCGGGGAAGTTGAGTATTAACGTTAACATATTCCCATTGCCAGTCGCTTTCATTTTCTCCGTTTCTCGACAGTTTCCATACGTTGGTTTCTAAGGCATGAGATCCACTTCGCTGCCATATGTAGCTGTGTCCCCCACAAGTTGTGGAGGCGTAAATATAATCCCCTAACATTGGCAGGCAGAGGAGTCTTTTCCAAACAACATTGAACTCTCTTAAATTGAGCAACCACACTTTGTACACCTTATGCCAAACCTTGCGTTCTTCTCTTACAACGCCTGGAGTGAACAAATATAAGCTCTCGCCGTCGCACACAAACACAGAATCAAATGCCGCGTTAGGAGGTGGTGGAAGTGCGTTCTCCATACCACGAGAGGGATTCCACACACACAAACTCGTCTTGTTGAGGCATTTCTTGGACTCAAAAATACGCAATACAATGAACTCACCTGGGGAGATAATAGCAGCCGCGTTATAAACACGATCATATAATAATGTGGTATGATCCGCCATAGCATTGCCCCACGATCGACTCAACAACCTCAGGACCGGCCTGGAATCCCATGGCATTGCCCGACAGAATCGAGGAATGACTTCCCCGAGAACGACGTCATCACTGAGTCCAGAAACTAAGTCTCTTTCTGCCCAATATCATAACAAAATATATCATTACTGTGTGCAGAAACTAAGAATCTTTCTCCCAAATGACAAAAATCGCAGAAAGCAGAGAAACGAATGTTTAAATAGAACAATGAAATTTGAATGCAATAATCAAGAACAAATAGCTAACTCACCTGCTGCCATGGACGTCTGAGATGTCACATCAGCAGCCGTTTCTCTGTGATTTTCTTCAATTGCGTCTAATCTGTTCACAAGATTTTCCATCTTTATTAATATAATGTGTTCACTTCGCACAAAGGTGTGTGAGATAACAGATTTTCAAGAATATATATATATATATATGTTTTGGGGGTGGTTGAAAATGTTCACACGATTAGAAGAGAAGTCGAGGCCGACCATTTTTCGAAATAGTATAATTGAGGCCGCAGTGTTCAGCGAGGGGCTTCGCAAGATTCCTCCAGTCGCCATACCATTCGAAGGGCTCGTCTGAGCGGAGTTTGAAAAATTCGTCCCAGTTTTCTCGATTGGTGAAGTATTGCAAGGCCCCGAGGAGTTTCTCTTCGACTTTCCTGCTCTTCATGCTGAAAATTCCATCTTTCCTACTCTTCATGGACTTTCCTATCTCCATTGAGTCCAGATAGGAAAGGAAAGTCCATGGCTTAACCCACAATGCGATCATTATAGGCTAATGGGCAGTTGTACACATGCGGATGTGGCCACTAAGAAAAAAGCTGCGAAAAAGATTGATAACAGAAAAAAGCGGCGATAGAATAGAGAACATGCAAGTGATCGTTTCTAAAAATAAAAAATATACTAATAAGGAAAATAAAAAATATACAATAAAGAAATCAATATATTAATAAAGAGATCGTCGGGAAAAAGCAGTAAAAATATCTTCAAGAGTGACATAAAAAATGGGAAAAGCAGTAAAAATATCTTGGCAACTCAATCGATATTTGGAAAAAGTAGTCACACTTCAAATCAACGGTTGAAAGTGTCTCACCTGATCTAACGGAGCAGAGTAAAAGTGTTGACGATTGTTGATGCATAGGAAGGCCTATCGGCCTAATAAAAATATCTTGGCAACTCAATCGATATTTGGAAAAAGTAGTCACACTTCAAATCAACGATTGAAAGTGTCTCACCTGACCTAACGGAGCAGAGTAAAAGTGTTGACGATTGTTGATGCATGGGAAGGCCTATCGACCTAATTAATACAGATATATTGGTTGTCATCCATACTTATGTAACATGATTCACATGTGCACGACGGATCTAAATTATCCGAATAATATTTGATAATTATCCAAGATTTTAATTATATTTTGAAATTTGAATTTTAAGGCGCACTTTTTACATTTTGAATTTTCCCGCTCACTCTATTTGATTTTGATTTTCTGCCTGCTGCTAATCCTCTATTTCCATCGCGGAAGTTTCTTCCTCGACTCTTCTACTCTGCCCGATTTTCGCAACTTTACTCACAAGTTGACTGATTGGCTCCGTGAACGCGTGTGGGCCTCTGCACAACATAAACTCCGCCTTTTCCTGTGTCTTCTCTCCACTTTCTGTGATAAGGACGAACCTTCACGCGCTGTAACAAGAGATCAATTTGACTCTTATAAATGCGTTGCCCACCTTGTCTGCAGTTACAATCCCTTTCCTCCATTACTCTCAACGACAGCAAAATATCGACAAGCAATCAATATTCGTAATGGACAATTACATTTCCTGCGCTTCAGACTCAGTTCCTTCCAATACTGTGAAAGTCGTAAGCTGAAATGGCAATGTTCAGGAGCTTCAGTGACGGATAAAGGCAGCAGAGTTCATGCTAGACAATTCTCACGCCAACGACCTGCAGATTGGGTGTCGAATTAATCCTTTCTCGGCAGACGAAGCGCTGGATTTGGGGTATCTGTATTTTCTAAAAATGGACGATGACCTGGATGATGTCTTCCCTGACTCCAGAAATAAAAAGGGACGATGATCTGGAGGATGTTTTGACGAGGGAGAAGGAGTTTGCCGTGCCAAAGCTAAATTTGTAGGACGATCTAGAGCTGTCAATGACACTTGGAGAGCTGAGATTGAGCACATGCAGATCATGGAAGCCAAAGTTGGAGACCATTACCAAGTTCCAGTGGAAGCTCAGAGATCTGATGCACCCAAATATTGAACAGTTCTGCTGGCTTCAGTATCCAAAATATAGAACAACTGGAAGTTTGCATTACATTATTTTGTGTTGTATCACATTTGTACCCAAAGTATTTTTTAAGAGAGAAAAACCTTCATAGATTATGTTAAGAAAATATAATAATCTAATACATAGAAAGAAGTCAGCAGATTCTTGATACTGTTAAGTTTCAGGTGTGTCCAGGCTACTGATTACCAGATACCAAAGAAAGTATTTTCCTGTCCGTCCAATTACTTACAAATTTTTCATTTTCTATTCAAAACACATAAGTAAATTTTCATTTTCTATTCAAAACACATATTCCTTCGTAAAGAATATTTTTTTGAATGAAATTCTTCCTGGAGGCAAATGGAAAATCTGGAAAAGTTTTACATAAAAGTTGGAAAAGATATAGTTTTCCATATTGTTTAATTTATTGATATTTATGAAAATTCATTGCATGTAGACTTTATTGTGTTTAATTTATTAATATTTGTGAAAATTTATTACATATAATTTCAACCAGGAGAAGATCAATGCATGTTATGGTTTGATATATGTGGACTCATAGAAGCTCTCTTAGAATGTAATGACGAAGCACTCTTGAAGCGTCGAGCATGAGTTCAGGAAGCTATCCTTTTTTAATATTATTGCTTCTCCTAGCGTCATATCCGTTTTTTTGTCCTAACTATTATACAGTGTAATTTATTGCAGGATTGCAAACTTTCCCGAAAAATGGTTTGTTTACAAATAACTATTGTGAGCTAATGTGAATGTGAATTATGTAGTTTATAGAGCAATCTAATATGGATTTTTTTAATATTTTTAATAATGTTTTTATGTTTTTGCTCGATTTTCTTAGTGTCATTCTTTCTGGTTTTACCAGAAATTAGTACAAATAACAAAATTCTAATATTAATTCAGTAAAAAAATGGATTTATAATTAATTTATTATTTAATATCATAACAAAACTCTAATATTAATTTAGTAAAAAATAGATTTATAATTAATTTATTATTTAATATATTGTTGATATATTATATTCAAATAAAATATTTCAAAAAATAATATTAACTATTTTTTATGTAAAAATATATATAATTTTATTTTTAGTTATTTTTAAAATTTATCTGTATAATTTTTTTCATATTCAATAAAAAGTTAAATATATGGTCATAATGAATATCTTCATTACTAGTATAACAATTAAGTTATGATTACTTTTCAATTAAAAAAATGGAATATATAGCATTTAATATATATATATATATATATGAATGATGATATTTTAAAAATATTGATAATTTAAAAAAATACTATTTAATTATTAATAAATGATAACAAAAAAATGTAATACTAATCATAAAGAAAATATTTAAATTGTTTAAATAAAATAATTTTATATTTAAGTGAACAATAATTGAAAGACTTTGTAATACATGTGTACATTTTATTATTTTAAAAATTATTAATCACAAAAAAAAAAGTTTTATGTGGATTATCAATAAAATATTCAAAAATCATTATGAAATAAACTATTTCAACATTATTATTTATATATAATGTAATGGAAAATTAAAATAAATATTATGATTAAAACATTTTAATAGTAAGGTATGTCTATAAGAGATACACAATACATAATATAATTAAAATTAATAAAAAAATATTTAGTTAATTTATTAATTAAAATTAATAAAAAAATATTTAGTTAATTTTATAATAAATTAAAAGAAATTAATATATATAAATATATATGAATTTGATTCCTTCCGCATAAAAATTTATAATAGTTTATTTACATTTCACAATATAAATTTCTAAATTTTTTAATCATGATTTGAATTTCAAACATTTTCATCAATTCCAGTCTTATTGTACAAAGCCAAATGCCCGGACCTAACTGGAGTGGGTCCAGATACTTCCATTGTCCGCTTGGTAAAATTTTAAATGCCCGGTTGAGTTTGAGTAAACATTGAACTTCCAGCGGAATTTGCTTTGAACTTCATGTCCAATTAATCAGATTGACCCTTCCACAGTCCTCCCCTCCATGCTAAGACGTGCAGCCAAATTAAGTCAGTCGTTTGAGTTTTCTTTTCCGAATTTGGAATTAGGGTAAGAGGGGTTAAGTTAGTTGTTTGATCTCCTTTATTTTCTGTATATCAAATTTTAAAATATTTTTTAAATTTACTGATGATTAATAAATTTAAGTTAATTTGAGAATGTTTTTAGACATGATCGCCCATAATAATTAAATAAAAATAAATACAATTTAAAGGTGGATTTGAACCATATTTTTGAAATTTGAATTTGAATTAGATATTGGAAAAATTGGACAATATATTGAATTATATTATCAAATCTGAATTTTAATTAAATATGAAAAAAATGTGTAAAATTCAATACTAAGAAGATATATCCTACAAATAGTCAAACATAACATATCATGTTTCCAAAATTTAAAAAGTAAATAAATAAACAATCATTATATTCAAAACTTCAAAGAAAATTCATTAAATTTGAAACTCATTAAATCTTTTCTTCATACTAGTACTCTTGTTTACCTTTTCTAAGATTTTATAGACCTTTTCTATTAAAGATGGTCCAAAAATAATGATGGAAAAAGTGCATCAAATTTATTGGTATTGTAGATTGAGAAGAAATATAAAAGTGAAATCTAATTATATGAGTAACAAAAGCTCAAACTTGAGGCCAATGTAGATAGTGAGATATTAGATACTAAAAACAGGTTTCAAATGATCTACACATACACAAATGACAAAAACATTGAGGTCATATAACAAATAACAATTTTAATTTAATTTCAGCTTGATACATGTGAATTTCAAAGCCTATACTATATCAAATCCAAACTTAAAACTCCTTCCCAACCATCCCTATTGGATCCAAATTTATTCAATATTAAATGTTAATGGATTAACCGTTGTGATGGACCATGAAAATGAACCTCTTTGATTGAATTCCACAAGAATAATCCTCTTTTTGCAATGAACATCAATTTTGATAATCATCCAAAACAATTAAGAAATTACAAGAAATGGAGGGTGTCAGGAGACCATGAAAATGAACCTCTTTGATTGAATTCCACAAGAATAATCCTCTTTTTGCAATGAACATCAATTTTGATAATCATCCAAAACAATTAAGAAAATACAAGAAATGGAAGGTGTCAAGAGGGACATTGTAGCACCTCAGTGCCGTAAATATTTAATTTTACTATCAGTTATTTGTTTAGCATGAGGAACTTCAGTAACTGTGGTTAACAAAAACTAAGTAAGCTCTAAATGTTAAAATTTATTATTATTATTTTTTAATTAATTAATTAATAGGAATTGTATCAAGTCTTGAATTCCTGGGAAAAAGATCAATTAATTAATAGGAATTGTGTCAAGTCTTGAATTCCTAAGAAAAAGATCCAAAAACAAATTCTGCAAAACTCTGAGACAGTTATGACAGTTATCATTCTCTCTTCTTTCCCTAGACATAAAAGATCTCACTGTGAAAGACAAGGGTTTTTTACCTGAAAAGGAAGCTGGGAAGGTATGTCAAGAAACTACATAAGGAGTATTTCTTGAGCTGGACCTAAGTCAATGGAACACTTTGACACAGACTGGAGTTTGTGAGTTCTAGGTTGGGTTGAACCTTAATGCATGTGAACTGACCCTAAGAGGTCTTTTCAAATTACTGTTCTGGAAGGTTAAGAGCTCGAGGGGAGAGGTAGACGTGATTTCCATTCTCGTGGAAGGGAGGAGTGATATTTTCCTGGTTCAATTCTGGACAAGAATTGGGTGAAACAAATAAGTGTCTATATTCTCCTTCAAAACAGTTATCAATGACTGAAAAGATTGTATATTGTTAGTGTAACATTGTAGGTAACTATTGTAAATGGTACTATGTATTTGGAAAAGAAAATTAGATTTTTTGCTACTATGTATCTAGAAAAGAACATTAAGTATTGTGTTATTGTGCATGTGAAATATTGTGGAACTAGTAATGTATTGTAATGATGTGTTAATAATTTTCAAACAATGTTATAAACCTCTTAAAATTAAAGAATGGGCCCTCCTTGGAATTGTGCAGTGGAAAGACTACCTTTTGTGCTCAAGTTGGATTACTTATAAAAGAAGTAATTATGGAACTAGAAATAACATGTGGGCCAATCAAAATTCAAATAGACAGTAGAATAGGGTTACCCTCTCCATTATGTTGATGTTAACATAAATTATTAACTTGAACTTTAATAATAATGATTGGTATTGAACGCAAGTTCATGGCTCTGGTTAGGTTCCACCTGGCAATCCAGGGTTTTAGTGCGGAACTATCTAGAGGTGAACGTGCCAAAGTCGGGGTAGGATACCTCACAGGTAGAGAGCAAGTCCAAAGTGGGAAGGGTCCTAATCTTTGTCAGGTACCGTAAGTGTATTACCAAACACGAGAAGTAACAAACAATACCATTGAAAGAAAACTCAAAGTTATATATTTCGTAGGATGAATTTGTAACGAAATATGTAGCAGTGTAAACATAATTGTAAAAAAGAAAGAAAGAATAAATAAGACAAGAAAATTCACAATAGCACTACAGTAAGCATAATTTATTCTAGAGTCACATTATAGTCATACAACAGAAGAATTATCTTCAAATTACTACAAGAATGACAATAAGTTTCATAACTGTCAATAATTGAAAGAAAACAAACTACAGAGAACAATATCTTGAGCAACCCTGTTAAAACAGGGGTATGTTATGTTAATTTTAGGTATGTTCTATTCTAGAGCAATTTATTTCAATTTCTTTTCCACGTTAGCAATCACATTAGCATAAAGTAAACTGCAAATAGAACATAAATATAAATCGCAGAAGACAAGCCAAGACAAGAGGACACAGGATGTGGCACTAGCCAGGGACAAATCCCACAATGTGGGAAACCCTTGATCAATTCTTCTTTTATGTTCTTCAAAGTTCAGTAGAGAAAGTGAGAGAGATAGTATATTTACAATAGAAGTCTATCACTTTGACTTTTGATATTGTCATGAGATCAGTTGAAGACATATTGCTTCAACTGATTCTCTAAGGTGACTCGTTCACCTATCACAGTGTTGCATCTCGTCTATTTGTTGCACATTATCGTGTGACACCTTGCTATACTATCACATGTGTTGAACCTTGATGACTAAGTTGCTCTCATCTTCATGCTGCTCATCATGCTGCGTCTTCCATGGTCTTATTCATCATCAAGCTACCCATGCTCATGATCTCATTCATCATTATGTTGCCCATGATCATATCATCATGCATCATTATGTTTCCCATGCTCATATCATCATGCTGCTTATTATGCTGCCCATGATCTCATACATCATGCTACCTTCCTTCGGAGACAGATGCTCCAGCTGTTTCGGCAGTTCCCGATTGTTCCAGCTTTTCTAGCAGTTCTGGCTTTTCCAGATTTTTTGGATTTTCTGGCTTTTCTGGTATTTCCAGATTTTTCGATGTTTCCGGCTTTTACGACAGTTCTGGCTTTTCCAGATTTTCCAGCTTTTCCGGTAGTTCCAACTTTTCCAGATTTTCCATCTTTTCCAGCTTTTTTGGCAGTTCCAGCAGTTCCAGCTTTTCTGACTTTTCCGGCTATTCTAGATTTTCTGGTGGTTCTGGCTTTTCTGGATTTTCCAGCTTTTTCGGCAGTTTCGACTTTTTTGGCTTTTCTAGCTTTTTCGGCAGTTCCGGCTTTTCCGGCTTTTCCAGCTTTTCTGGATTTTCCTTAGGATCTATCCTCCTACTAAAACCCAAATACAAGTAGAGAGAGGAAGAGATCCAAGTGTGTGTAGAAATGACTTGAAGTCCTCTTCTATTTATACTAAAACGTAGAGGTTGAATAGACATGACTATTGGGCTTCTAAGCCTACATAAGTTGTTGGCCGACTTAACAATTTGTCCAGAACATAAAAAAATTCATAACTTCATAAATACTTATCGGAATCGAATGATCTTTAGATCAATCCTACACCTCTCAATGAGAGGGATCCAATAAAAATATCAGCTGCCATAAATAATATGACCCACATGGAGTTTGTCCCTAGTTGCCAATTTTAACACTCCCTCTCAACTAAGGAGAACTCCATCCACTGATCCATTTGTCCAACTGTACTATCTCTGCCATTAGTGCCATGCACTACTCTGCTCAGCTGTGCTAGCTGTGCTGGCTCTGTTATGCTCTGCTCAGCTCTGTTGGCTCTGCTCTACTATGCTGGCTCTGTTGGCTCTGCTAAGCTCTGCTGGCCCTGCTGGCTCTGCTCTGCTCTGCTGGCTCTGCTCAGCTCTGCTGGCTCTGCTATGCTCTGCTGGCTCTGCTCTGCTCAACTTAGCTCTACTGAACCATGAAGAAGAAGAATTGATCGAGAATGTGTCATACCGTTCTCCACTGACCCGAAGTTAGTCTCAGAGTGTGTACACTGGTCCCAGACCGGTCCTCAACTGACCCGAAGTCAGTGTTATAGTAGGTACAACTCCTACCGCTGGTCCCAGACCAGTACTCTACTGACTTGAAGTCAGTCTCAGAGTACGTACGAATTGTCCCAAACCAGTCCTCAACCGACCTAAGTCAGTGTCATAGTGGGTACAACTCCTACCACTGGTCGCATACCAGTATCATGGATCGCAGATCAGTGAAGGTCATCCTAGCATAGGGATTACAGTAGATACAACGATGCATCCATTGGTACTACTATGGTCCCTATCCTCATTTCCCTGCTCATTGATTAGATGAGAGGTACTTCCCATGAGTCCTAGACTGCATGGGTAGGATGCCTCGATAGGAGAACTTAATCAATCCTATCCTCACAGGAGAACTAATCATCCTGCTACATAATCACCATGGAGAACGCATCATCCAAGCCTCACAGGAGAACTAATCATCCTGCTACACAATCGTCATGGAGAACACATCATCCAGACCTCACATGAGAACTAATCATCCTACTACACAATCGTTATGGAGAACACATCATCCAAAACTCACAGGAGAATTAATCATCCTGCTACACAATTGTCATGGAAAACAAATCATCCAGACCTTAAAGGAGAATTAATCATCTTGCTACACAATGGTTATGGAGAGCACATCATCCAAACCTCATAGGAGAATTAATCATCCTGCCACACAGGAGAGGGAATCATCCTGTCCCACAAGAGAGCAAATCATCTTGCACCACAAGAGAGCTAATCATCTTGTCCATAGGAGAGCGAATCATCATGTCCACTGGAGAGCGAATTATCCTATCCCAGTGTGCACCACCAGGGGAGGGTGAGTCACCCTGTGGTCATATGTTGCTCCAGTAATAACCACAAGCCCCCAGAGCTCCTAGAGCTCAATGTATGCAACATGCAAGACCCTTTTACAAGGGTCTCTCGATGACTCCATGTCGTTCGGGAAAATCACAAATTTGATCTTTCCCCGGGGCTTTGACAAAGTGTAGTGACTTGTACATCATCTCAGTGCGATGGAGCCTCCTTGCTCATCAACTTACCATCTCCCAGATAAGGTAGTATCTGATGTCTATCTATTGGAGAAATAATTGAATACGAGATTCCTCAATAATCGAATCCCACCCCTAGTTGTCATAGAGAATCATAGTGGTATTCATCATGTGTACTCACTAAAGAGTTTCCACAACCAGGCAACTTCATATGAGGTCATACTCGCAGTTATGTATCTGGTCTTGGCAATAATTATAGCAACCGATTTGATCCGGCTTCGGAAGTTCAGGACCCGAAAAACTGCTAAAAATAGTAAACTGTGCTACAATTAAGGAAACTGAAAATGCTGAGAAAGACAATGGTGGGGGTCCAGGTGGACTTGGCAGGTGGCCACCAATATCCACCTGGATCATTCCTCCCCCCTTAGGAAGCAATGGTCCCCATTGCGTTGAGCTCCTCCATGAGATGAGGAAACTTCTGCTGAACTTGTTCCCTGGTGAGCCACTTGCCCTGCTGAAGGAGTTGGCCTGCTTTGACAACTCGATACAGTTGGATATTCTATTGGCGAGTGTTCTTGATCTGTGTGTCCATGATCCGATCAGTTGCAGCTTGTTCCATGCAATCTGGATTTAATTCTGTGGGTTTGAGCTGTTCTGCAATGTCGGATGTGTCTAGCAATGGTGGAAAGTATGGCCGAAGGCGGTCCACATTGAACACTGGGTGCAGGCCAAGGAATGGGGGAATGTTGAGCTCAAATGCATTGTCTCCCATAGCCTTAGTAATGGTGTAAGGACCATATCAGAGTGGTCTCAATTTCCGATAGGCTCCAGTAAGGCGTTCCTTTTGCAAATGCAACCAGACTTTGTCGCCCACCTGAAACTTGTGTGGCACCCAGTGTTGATCATGTCGCTGCTAGTACTTGGCATTTGATTTCTCAAGAATGTCATGGACCTGCTGGTGAATATGTTGGATGCGCTCAATGAAGCTGGTGGCCTTATCTGTTTCGGACTGGACATGAGCTGAATTCATGTGAGTAGCTGCAAGGGGCATGGCCACATCAATGGGGCATAGTGGCTGGAATCCCAAACCCACCTGAAAAGGGCTATGGCCAGTGGAGCTGTGAAGAGCTCAGTTGTAGCTGTGCTGAACATAGGGGAGGCTCTCGTCCCATGTACGTGGATGCTTTGAGTTATACATGCGCAGAATGTGCACAATCATCCTATTGACAACCTCTGTCTGGCCATCAGTTTGAGGATGGAAGGCTGTGGACTTCGTGAGTTTGGTGTCCAGCATTGACCAGAGACTGGACCAAAATGTGCTGAGAAACCGACTGTCCCGATCTGAGATGATAGACTGTGGGATCCCAAAGTGCACCCACACTCGTTCAAAGAAGAGTTTAGCAGTGGCTTCTGCTGTGATATTCTTCTTGCAGGCCATCATAATGGCCATCTTCGAAAACCTGTCGACGACCACAAAAACACAGTCATTTCCATGCTTAGTGGAAGGAAGGCCTGACATGTAATCCATGGAGATGGATTCCCAAGGTCGACTAGGGGTAGGCAATGGGGTATAGAGGCCGTGCTTCTTAATGGTCGGTTTGGCAATGGCACAGGCAGTACATGATCGGATGTACTTCCCAACATCCTGTCGAAGATTCGGCCAATAGAAATAATTTTGCAGTACTGCCACTGTTTTCTCGACCCCGAAATGCCCAGCAGCCCGACTGTAGTGTGCTTCCCAAATCATCTTGGCACGCTCGCTTGAAGGAACACAAAGGTGACCGAGGTGGCATAATAGGGCGTCCTGGAGGTGAAAATCTGCAACATGCCGACCCTCCAAGAGTGTCTGGTATGTGTGGCCGAATTCTGGGTCGCTTTTGTAGAGAAGTGGCCAATCAGAAGTCTTGTGCCCACAAGAGTTGAGCACGGTGTTTAGCGCCATGATCGGTGGCCGACTGAGGCAATCTGCAACATTATTGGTGCCGCCCTTTTTATACTTGATATTCAAGTGAAACCGTTGCAGGTATGTAGACCACTTCTGATGGCGATCATTCTGCAATTTCTCTTGGGTCTGTATGAACTGCAGAGGTCGGTGGTCTGTATGGATGACCGTTTCCTTCCCCAAAATGTAATGCTTCCATTGTCGGCAGGCCTGCACAATGGAATACATCTCTTTATCATAATTGGGGTACTTCCGGACTGTGTCTGAAAGTGTTTCACTGTGATATGCCACTGGATGTCCATGTTGAGTAAGGACTGCCCCAATAGCATAGTCAGAGGCATCTGTCTCGACCTCAAATGGTTGTTGTAAATCTGGTAACGCGAGCACTGGTGCCGTGCAGAGGCGATCCTTCAACTCCCTGAATGCCTTCTGTTGAGATTCAGACCAAAAGAATTTTGCTTTCACCCCGCCCTTGGTGACTTGACTCAAGGGCCAAGAAATATGAGAAAACCCCAACACAAACCTGCGGTAGAAGTTGGCAAGACCTAGAAAGCTGCGGAGCTCTGTTAGAGTGGTTGGAGAGGGCCAATCACGAATGACTTGGATCTTGGCTGGATCGACATGCACCCCCTGTTCATCAATGATGTATCCCAGATACTGAACCTGGGTCATGCCAAAAGTGCATTTCTCCAAATTGGCACATAGCTTGTGTTGCCGCAGTGTTTGGAGAACCTGTCGGATGTGGTGGAGGTGCTCTTCCCAACTCTGGCTGAAGATCAGAATGTCATCCAAGTATACTACTACAAAGGAGTTGGTGAATGGCCGCAAGATGTCATCCATTAGCCTCATAAAGGTTGCAAGTGCATTCATCAATCCGAAAGGCATGACCAACCATTCGAAGAGGCCCTCCTTGGATTTGAAGGCAGTCTTCCACACATCGGAGGGTTCGATTGGTACCTGGTGATATCCTGACTTCAGATCGATCTTGCTGAAATATTTCGCCCCCTTTAGTTGGTCTAGGAGGTCATCAATCCGCGGGATCGGGTACCTATTACGGACAATGATCTTGTTCAGCGCCCGATAGTCAATACAGAGTCTCCACGTCCCATCCTTCTTCTGTACCAACACGATCGGGCTCCCACAGGGCGATGAACTCGGACGGATGTGACCTTTCTGCAGGAGCTCCTGAATCTGCCTCTTGATTTCATTGTTCTCCAGAACGGAGCGCCGATAAATTGGTCCATTGGGTAGCGGCGCACCTGGGGTCAGATCGATGGAGTGCTTGACTTGACAGTGCAGAGGAACCCCTGCCAGGGAGGTGAAGATGTCCTCGTACTCCTCCACAACCTTGTCCATCTGTAGTTGTCGTGCAGAGGGACCCCGTTTGGAGGCCACGGCCACTGTCTTCTTCTTTCCTTGAGGGCGTATCATCAGGAAAACAAATTTCCTGGTTTTGGAAATGATCTTACTGCATTGTTTTGCAGTAATCAAAGAGATGGCGGCAGGTGGTGCTACCTCTGGTATCCTGAACAACTTATTTCCCAATGTAATAATAACAACACGAGGCCTTGATTCATACACAACATGTCGCTTCCACAAGTATGGTTGTCCTAGTAATACATCACAAACTTCAAGGGGAGCAATGTCACACAATACCTCATCCGTGAAGGGCTTGATGTTGTATGGAAGGCGACACTGCTGGCTCACGCGAAGATCTCGTCCTTGGTGAAGCCACCCAATGGTGTATGGTTGTGGATGTGCTGTGGTCGGTAAGCCCAACCGCTTCACGACCTCTGCCGAAATGAGGTTCTTTTGACTCCCGCTATCAACAATGAACTGTATCGGGGAGCCCTTTACCCACATCTGGGAGTGGAAGAGACGCTCCTCCTCCTCTGGATCTTCGGGTTCATTTTTCTGGATCTTTGCGGTAGCAACAGTGGCGCCGGGATCTGCATCAATGATCTGCTTCCCTTTTTCATACCCCTTATCGGGTTCTGACTCAAAGTCGGAACATGCATCTGATTCTGAAACCTTTAGCTCAGCCACCAGTGACTGCTTGGCCCGACACTCACTTGTGTTGTGAGTGGAGCTCTTATGGAACTCGCACCATTTTCCAGTGTCCTTTCTCGGCTTCGCGGCGCTGTTCTTTGCTTGCAGCTTCGGCTGGTTGTCTTGGGCTGTCCCGCCTTGGCTTTGTCCTTTGTTCTGTGGTTTAGGGGCACCTTTCCCCTGCTTTGGATTCGCAGATCCAAAGTCTCGCTTCTTTTGTTTAAACTTCTGCTCGACCTTGACGGCATATCGGTATGCTGCGCCGAGCGAGGGGATGTTTAGGAATTGTATTTCTTCCTGGATGTACTTGTGCAGGCAGCCACGGTATTTGAGTATCAAATGTTGCTCCGAATCCTTGATACCCAACTTTGTGCGAAGGGTATGGAAAAGATTGGTGAACTCCGGCACGTCTTGGTCCCTTCCTTGCCGCAGCGTGGTCCACTTTATGTATTCATCCTCATAGCTTCCGACAGGGTAGTACTGCTCCTTGATGGCATCCCGGAACGAATCCCAGGTGGGTGCGGCTGAAAATAGTGAGCCAGTACTTTCATCCTTCTGCTCGCAGTAGGTTTCCCACCAGTCCTTGACGTGGGGGGCTGCTTTGAGAAGAGCAAAAACAATCTTTTCCCGACTCGAAAATTCATGAACAGAAAAATAACCCTCTAGCAGATTTAACCATTTATCTACGGCATCTGCGTCTATCTGACCCTTGAATATGGGGATTTCAAAATTAACTTGTACCTTAAAGGGTGTGGCGTTTCCAGAGTAGCTGCTGGAAGCCGATGCGTTGCTTCTGGGTAGCCGCTGAAGGATCTGGGCAAAGCTGTCCATCATCGCGCTCCGTTGTCACTCGAGGGCTTCTTCGAGCAAGATTTTGATGGGATCTCCTGCCCCCTCGTCTTTCTTCTCGTCCGCCATGGGAGGCCGTCGGGATTTGCGAGGCTGGTCTTGCAAAGGTTCAACCAGTTCAAGCCCTAACTCCTTATATCCCGACCTTGTTGGGGACATGCAAAGAAAAACAGAGAAAAAACAGACTGCTCTGATACCACTGATCCGGATTTAAACAGGAACGCAACAAATTATAGAGATAACCATATACACAAAGATGCAGCGGAAATAATACTTCATTTCATTAATGGAAAATACTGAAATATGCTTACAACCAGAAATGGAAATAAACCAGCTAAGGCGATGGTAGCTTATCTCTGAGAAGAGATGTGATGGCTACATGCCTCTGAACTGTCTTACAATGAGGCTCGAAGGCCTATTTATTGTTGAGAAACAATGGAAAACCATTAACATTCCAAAACCTAACCCTAGGAGATGAAACGCCAAACTGTGGGCCCCGTTTTGGGGTAAATTGGTACATCAACTTCCCGGGGTCGTAACTTTGGCATATGATCTCCGTTTGACGCGTACAATAGCTCGTTAGAAAGATCTATCCGAGTACTACCACTTTCGGAGACAACATGGGTCATGTTGCCCCAGATTCCAAACAAAACGTCGTTTAGGGCCTCAAAACGGCTCCGGAAGTTCAGGACCCGAAAAACTGCTAAAAATAGTAAACTGTGCTACAATTAAGGAAACTGAAAATGCTGAGAAAGACAACGGTGGGGGTCCAGGTGGACTTGGCAGGTTGCCACCAATATCCACCTGGATCACGATTTCTGCTTCCTACTCATCCATGATATTGAAGCAGAATCTAGCAGTAAGAAGTGCTCTAGTGATCCTCCACACTGCCTGCCCAGTCAGCATTCAAATAATCATGCAGTTTTCATATTTCCGGCAGTGTATCTCAATCCATGAGAGATTGTGCCTCGAAGATATCTCAGAGGATTCTTGGCACTAATCCAGTGAGGCTCAACCAAATATGAGCTCACCATGCTAACTGCAAAACATATGTCTAGACGAAAGTTCACCAAGAACATCAATGTGATTGAGTTTATGAAACTCAGAGGCATTTTGCAAATCTGGTCTGTCATCACTACGATATAACTTTTGAAAGTTAATATCCTCGAGGTAGTCATAGGCTTGCAGTTTATCATTCCACATTCGGAATCCAACTCCCTCTTACTTCTGCAAATGAGAGCGTCTGCACCTGTCAGAAATAGGTCATCCTTATGAGGTGCCAGTATGAGAGGTCTATCATCCACAACCTTCGGGTAATGGTTTGGATCGGTTTCACTCCTAGTGAATCTCAGCTTCATCAAATAACTATCAATCCTCTCATACTACACCCTAGGTGTTTTTCTTCAAGCCATAGAGGGCTTTATTCCACCTGTATACATGAGATTCCTGTTCATGAATCTCAAACTCCACGGGTTGTTCTAAACCTGTGGACCTTCTACATGAGGCAAACGATCCCCTTGTAAGATTTTCCTTCAGTACATCTCAAACATGTACCTTCATGCTCTTTTTGAATTCAGGCATCCCAGTCACCATCTGACTCATAGACCTTCGGTGCTGAGTCAATGGACATGGTCCCCAGTGGACTTGATACAACCCTGAACTCTAAAACATCTTTGAAAAATCTATTTTCAAACACGTACCTTTCCATCGATGAGCGCCACCCTAAAACCTTAAACTTCAATTTTCTGAGATGGACACAGGTTCTTCTTGCGATCAGGTACATAAAAGAGATTTTGGGGTTCCTTGCTTTCTTTGAAGGGTCGACCATTTCCTTGATGAGCTGCATTACTTATCATTCCTCTGATCATTGAAGATGTCCCTGGAATAATTGTTATCTTCATCAAGAGACGTGTCTCTGCTATTCGGACACTCCTTTTCATGATGGTTGTACTTATTACAACCAAGGCATATGCCTTTCCTTCCACCTTTAGATCTGAACTTCCCAATGAAGTGATCTTCCACTGTGCCATTCTGATAATATTCTCTGCTTCCACTTCACCCTTAGAAAACTTAGAAGAGAGATGTGCAACTAATTGATCCTTTTGTCTTGTCCCCATTTTCTTTGGTGATTTCACTTTGACTCTTGCTTGGGCATTGTCTTCACCTCACCTCTGATACCATGTTAATTTTAGGTATGTTCTATGCTAGAGCAATTTATTTCAATTTCTTTTCCACATTAGCAATCACATCAGCATAAAGTAAACTGCAGATAGAACATAAATATAAATCACAGAAGACAAGCCAAGATAAGAGGACACAAGATGTGGCGCTAGCGAGGGACAAACCCCACAATGTGGGGAAACCCTTGATCAATTCTTCTTTTATTTTCTTCAAAGTTTAGTAGAGAAAGTGAGATAGATAGTACATTTACAATAGAAGTCAATCACTTTGAATTTTGATATCTTCATGAGATCAGTTGAAGACATATTGCTTCAACTGATTCTCTAAGGTGACTCATTCACCTATCATAGTGTTGCATCTTGTCTATTTGCTGCACATTACCTTGTGACACCTTGCTGTACTGTCACATGTGTTGAACCTTGATGATTGAGATACTCTCATTTCATGCTGCTCATCATGCTGCATCTTCCATGGTCTTATTCATCATCAAGTTGCCCATGCTCATGATCTCATTCATCATTATGCTACCCATGCTCATATTATCATGCATCATTATGCTACCCATGCTCATATCATCTTGCTGCTTATTATGCTGCCCATGATCTCATACATCATGATGCCTTCCTTCAGAGACAGATGCTCTGGCTGTTTCGGTAGTTCCCGATAGTTCCGGCTTTTCCAACAATTCCGCCAGTTTCGACAGTTCTAACATTTTCGGCTTTTCGAGCTTTTCAGGCGTTTCCGTCTTTTGCGGCAGTTCCGGATTTTGCAGCAGTTCCGGCTTTTCTGACTTTTCTGGCTTTTTCAACAGTTCTGGCTTTTCCAACTTTTTCGGCTTTTCTGGCAGTTTCGGCTCTTCTGGCTTTTTCGAATTTTTTGGCAGTTCTGGCTTTTCCGACTCTTCTGGCTTTTCCGGCAGTTCCGGCTTTTATGGATTTTCTGGATTTTCCTTAGGATCTTTCCTCCTACTAAAACCAAAACACAAGTAGAGAGAGGAAGAGATCCAAGTGTGTGTAGAAATGACTTGAAGTCTTATTCTATTTATACTAAGATGTAGAGGTTGAATAGACATGACTGATGGGCTTTTGAGCCTACATAAGTTGTCGGCTGACTTAGCAATTTGTCCATAACATAAGTAAATTCATAACTTCATAAATACTTATCGGAATCGGATTATCTTTAGATCAATCCTACACCTATCAATGAGATGGATCCAATAAAAATATCAGCTGCCATAAATAATATGACCCACATGGAGTTTGGCCCTAGTTGCCAATTTTAACATGTTACTACAAGGACCATGTAAAAAAAAGTATCCATAGACCACTAACCATGTACAATATAAAATATGAAAATAAAATTGGAATTCGACGAGAAGAAAACCTTTGGCACTTACATTACAAATAACAAATAAAAAGGCAAGCCCATGTCCCAAGCAAAGAAATTAAACAACAAGAGTCTTAACATTACATAAACTTAAACTATTCATGACTTTCATGAAGCCACAACCCTTATAACATATTATAGGTGCAAACATTTAAAAACCCTATGTAGTGCAAAGAAAAAGGAGAAGGCCTCTCAGAAAATGGGTACGATAGTAATTGGAACCTGCAACCACTGTATAGTGGTTGAGGGATCCTTCCTTAAACTTGGCCATCAGCCCCATGAAATGATGCGAAGAATAAGGTAACCATAAACCTTACCTGTAAATAATGGAGGAGGAACTTAGACGAACCATAAGGTAACCCATTCATAAGTAATAAACTTATAAACATTAAGGTTTATACTTGAAGGAGCTGCCGAGAAATTTAGGTGTTAGCACCCGAACCTGAAATGAGAAAATGTTGAACTCTCATTATCTAACCATATTATATATTTTCATTGTTATTCAAATGAAAAATCTGGTGGCGGGGCTATGACTAATTCCTCTAGTGCACCTTAGGAAACCTGGTCACTGAGGAAGAAGTTTCTGAACACAACTTCCATCTGCACCAAACTTAATAAAGTAAATATACCGATAGAGGGGTTTCGAGTGAGAAGTAGGAACTGAAAACATGAAGGGAAAATATTACCTTGTCATGGGGCACGTTCAAACCCTAAAATATGGAGGAATGTCAAGGTGTCATTCAATCCTCTCCATTCTCTAGTCTAAGATACCCATATGATTTTTGTGCCAGTCCAAGATAGTTTATCCTAGTAAAAAATTCATCTTCCAATAAAGGTCTACAGTCTGCATGTATTGGCTGAACCGTCCCATTTTGTGCCCTATAACTGGGATCCAAAAATCCAATTTAGATGGAATATCAGTGTTTAAGAGATTAGTGCTATTAGAGGATGATTTTCCCTCGGATTGGGAGAGTTCTTCCTAAACATTTGCTGATCTAATGTCCAAGTAGTGAGATGAAAATCCTTCTAGCCTATGTCGCATGTGAGTATGGCCTCTGTGGGCCCACTCTTAGTAATAATTAGCTGCTCTTCTAACTCAATCCAATTGGCATGGCATGGGGATCATACCCACAGGTAGATAGAATTTAAAAATAGTCCAATCTTGGCCCTAGATATGAGAGGTGCAATGTTGTTGCCCGAAGAAATCAATGCCTGGAAGAAAACCTCATTGGGGGAATGTTGAGGTGTCATTCAATCCTCTCCATTCTCTGGTCAAGGATGCTCATACAGGTTTCATGCCAGTCCAAGATAGTTTATCCTAGTAAAACCTGCATCTTCTAGTAAAGGTCTACATTCTGCATGTATTGGTTGAACTGTCCCATTGTGTACCTTGTGTCTGGGATCCAATAAGCCCATTCAGTCAGAATATCAGTGTTTGAGAGAGTACCATTATGAGAGGATGCTTCTCCCTGTGATTAGGAGAGTTCTTCCTAAACATTAGCTAGTGTAAACTTCCAGTAGTGAGATGAAAATATTTCTAGCCTATGGTGCATGCCAGTATGGCCTATGTGGGTCCGCTCTTGGTAATGTTTAGCTCCATTCTAACTCAATCCCATTTACATGGAATGGAGATTAGACCCATGGGTAGATAGAATTTAGAAATAGTCCAAGCTCAACCTAGGATATGAGAGGTGCAATGGTGTTGCCCCAAGAAATCACTGCATAGGAGAAAACTGCATTAGAGGGATGTCAAGGTGTCATTCAATCCTCTCGATTCTTTGGTCCAGGATGCCAATATCATTTTTGTACCAGTCCAAGATAGTCTACCCCAGTAAAAAATTCATCTTCCAGTATAGGTATACAGTCTGCATGTATTGGCTGAACCATCCCATTGTGTGCTCTGTATATGGAATCCAATAAGCTCGTTCAGTCAGAATCTCAGTGTTTGAGAGAGTAGTTATATGAGAGAGTGCTTCACCCATAATGGGAGATTCCTTCCTAAACATTGGCTGTTGTGATCTCCCAAATAGTGAGATGAAAATCCTTCTAGCCTATGGTGCATATGAGTATGGCCTCTATGGGCCTGCTCTTGGTAATAATCAACTCCCCTTATAACACAATCCCATTGGCATGGCATGGGGATCAGACTCACTGGTAGATAAAATTTAGAAATATTCCAAGCTCGGCCTAGTTCAGAGAGGGTGGAAGGAAGGAGCATAAATATCGAATTGAAACCAAGTAGAATGGATTAACGCATAACACAATGTTTTACCAAGATGTGGAATTGGAAAGTCATACCTAGAATAATAGGGAAATGAGAGTGAAAATGGAAAAATAAATGACCACCAACCTCGCTCGAGCACCACATAGAGCACCCTATAAATTTTCCAAATTAACTACAATAGTAGAAAGTGGAGGATAGACACATTAATACTAGATAACTCTCAAAGCCACAATGTTTAGAGGAGAGAACCAGTTACAGTTTGATGAAGACCCAGTTGGGGAGTTAGCACCTATGCATTGCAAGAACCTTCATAAATGTTATATACTCCTGGCTAAATCACCCTTGTCACCAGTGAGACTGGCTCGTCCTCCACCACCCGCTTCCCTCTATTTGCAACTAGAGATCCAACATTCCTTCTTTAAGTATTTAACATCCTAGATAGAGTGATAACAACCTTTATCATTACACAAATAAATTGATCTCTCTCTCTAGCCACAGTAAGTCATTGTCTCCTTCCCATTAGACTTAATAGTTTTTGCACCACGTCCATCATCCTATTACTTTGGTTTAATTTGACTTCGTCTTGGGTAGGTTTCCACATCACTAGACTCATTTTCCAGGTGGGGCGGTGACATCCCACCCCCTTGCCTCATTAGCGAACCCATCCAGGGAAATTAATTATAATTATATTTGTTTAATTATTATATATTAATATGATTGACATAAGATAAAATACAATAATAATAATTATATTTCATCAATTCATTAAAATAAATAAATTGTTTCATTTATGTATTTTTTTAAAAGAGTAATTTTCAACTCAACTCTATTGAAATATTTATCATTATTAATTGTCTTTCATTATGTGTTGAAGAAAATAATGTTGTATCCCCATTTTAGTCTAAAGAATAAAAGGAGTGAATAAAAACTCTGAAAGGCCATCTCTTTTCTTCTTCGATACATAGCATTTAGAATATATTCAGAAGTTGTGCATATATAAAAAGTTGTGTGACTTTCATATATGCACATGTCTTTCATATAATCACAACTTTAGTATATGCACATATATTTTGTATATGCGTTTTTTTTGTATATGAGCATATCTTTCGTATATGCGCATATCTGGAAATCATGCATATACAATAGATTTTCATATATAGAAGATATGCATATATACAGAAATTACACATATATGGAAGATAAGAGGATATACAAAAGTTGTGCATATACGGAAGATATTCACATATACGGAAGACATATGCATATACGAAAGATGTGCATATCTGGAGACTGTCATATATGCATATTACATATGTTGCGCATAGATTTTGTATATGTGTGACTTATGTATATATGTGAAACTTCTATATATGTGCAAATATAGAAGTTGTACATATATGGAAATTGCGCATATACAAAAAAGATGCACATATACGAAAATTGTGGATATACGGAAGATATGCGCATCTTCTGTATATGTGCAGTGTTTGTATATGTGCATCTGTTGTATATGTGTAACTTCCATATATGTTTATATACAAAATATACGCATAACATGAACCTATGTATATGCACAACTTCCATATATGCACATATTTTTTTATATGTACAAATTTTGTATATGCGCATATACAAAGGTTGTGCATATACAAAAGAAATGTGAAATAGAAAATGCATATTATATATATATATATATATATATTTATAGAGAGAGAGAGAGAGAGAATTTGTGTGAATTATATATATGTGCAGCTTCTGTATAAATATAAATTTCGTATATGCGCATATCTTTCATATATGTGCATCTATCGTATATGCACGACTTCCATATATGCACATGTATGAAGCGATGCATACTTCATATATGTACAACTTCTGTGTATGTGGATATATTTCATATATGCGTTATAAGAAAGTTGCGCACATGTAAATGATATCATATATGCATGAAGTGTGTTAGGTGTGAAGTGATATGTGAGATTGTGTCATTCTAACTAAAATAGTTGAAACTAAATTAATTGATTGAATATATGCAAGTTATAGAAAATCACATTTCGAATTGTAGTTTATCTTTCCCTAATTTTGACTTACAACCATATTGTCTTTTCTTATTGACCGAGCTCAAGAAACTATGTTTTCTCATGATAAATGATGACAAAAAATATGTAATACTAATCATAAACACAATATTTAAATTGTTTAAATAAAATAATTTTATATTTAAGTGAACAATAATTGAAAGACTTTGTGACACATGTGCACATTTTATTATTTTAAAAATTATTAATAACAAAAAAATATTTTTGTGTGGGTTATCAATAAAATATTCAAAAATCATTATGAAATAAACTATTTCAACATTATTATTTATACATAATGTAATAGAAAATTAAAATAAATATTATGATTAAAACATTTTAATAGTAAATTATGTCTTTGAGAGAAATACACAATACATGTCATAATTAAAATTAATAAAAAAATAATTATTTAATTTTATAATAAATTAAAATATATATATCTATATATATATATATGAATTTGATTCCTTCAACATAAAGTTGAAATTTATAATAGTTTATTTACATTTTGCAAGATAATTTATAATAGTTTATTTACATTTTGCAAGATAAATTTAGAGATTTTTTAATCATGATTTGAATTTCAAAGAGTTTCATCAATTCCAATCTTATTGTACAAAGCCAAATGCCCGGACCTAACTAGAGTGGGTGCAGATACTTCCATTCTCCTCTTGGTAAAATTTTATGCCAAATGCCCGGACCTAACTAGAGTGGGTCCAGATACTTCCATTCTCCTCCTGGTAAAATTTTAAATGCCTGGTTGAGTTTGAGTAAACATTGAACTTCCAGCAGAATTTTCTTTGAACTTCATGTCCCATTAATCAGATTGACCCTTCCACAATCCTCCATGCTAAGACGTGCAACCAAATTAAGTTAGTTGTTTTAGTTTCTTTTCCGAATTTGGAATTAGGTTAAGAGGGGTTAACTAGTTGTTTGATCTCCTTTATTTTCTGTATATCAAATTTTAAAATATTTTTTTAATTTTATGATGATTAATAAATTTAAGTTAATTTGAGAATGTTTTTAGACATGATCGTCCATAATGATTAAATAAAAATAAAAATAAAAATTAATACAACTTAAAGGTGGATTTGAACCATATTTTTGAAATTTGAATTTGAATTAGATATTGAAAAAAATGGACAATATATTGAATTATATTATCAAATCTGAATTTTAATTAAATATGAAAAAAATGTGTAAAATTCAATACTAAGAAGATATATCCTACAAATAGTAAAACATAACATATTATGTTTCCAAAATTTAAAAAGTAAATAAATGAAAATTCATTATATTCAAAACTTCAAAGAAAATTCTTTAAATCTGAAACTCATTAAATCTTTTCTTCATACTAGTATTCTTGTTTACTTATCTCCAAAATTGACCTCTCTTTTCTAAGATGTTAGAGACCTTTTCTATTAAAGATGAAAAATAATGATGGAAAAAGTGCATCAAATTTATTGGTATTGTAGATTGAGAAGAAATATAAAAGTAAAATCTAATTATATGAGTAACAAATGCTCAAACCTGAGTCCAATGTAGATAGTGAGATATTAGATATTAAAAACAGGTTTCAAATGATCTACACATACACAAATGACATAAACATTGAGGTCATATAAAAAATAACAATTTTAATTTAATTTCAGATTGATATAGGTGAATTTCAAAGTCTATACTCTATCAAATCCAAACTTAAAACTCCTTCCCACCCATCCATATTGGATCCAAATTTATTCAATAATAAATGTTAATGGATTAACCTTGGTGGTGGACCATGAAAAATAACCTCTTTGATTGAATTCCACAAGAATAATCCTCTTTTTGTAATGAACATCAATTTCGATAATCATCCAAAACAATTAAGAAGATACAAGAAATGGAGGGTATCAGGAGACCATGAAAATGAACCTCTTTGATTGAATTCCACAAGAATAATCCTCTTTTTGCAATGAACATCAATTTTGATAATCATCCAAAACAATTAAGAAAATACAAGAAATGGAAGGTGTTAAGAGGGACATTGTAGCACCTCAGTGCTGTAAATATTTAATTTTACTATCAGTTACTTGTTTACCATGAGGAACTTCAATAATTGTGGTTAGAAAAAACTAAGTAAACTCTAAATGTTAGAGTTTATTATTATTATTTTTTAATTAATTAATTAATGGGAATTGTATCAAGTCTTGAATTCCTGGGAAAAAGATCAATTAATTAATAGGAATTGTGTCAAGTCTTGAATTCCTAGGAAAAAGATCGAAAAATAAATTCTGAAAAATCTGAGACAGTTATGACAGTTATCATTCTCTCTTCTTTCCCTAGACATAAAAGATATCACTGTGAAAGACAAGTGGTTTTTTTAACCTAAAAAGGAAGTTGGGAAGGTATGGCAAAAAACTGCATAAGGAGTATTTCTTGAGCTGGACTTGAGTCAATGGAACACTTTGACGTAGACTGGAGTTTGTGAGTTCTAGGTTGGGTTGAACCTTAATGCATGTGAACTGACCCTAAGAGGTCTTTTCAAATTACTATTCTAGAAGGTTAAGAGCTCAGGGGGAGAGATAGACGTGATTTCCATTCTTGTGGAAGGGTGGATCGATCTTTTCCTGGTTCAATTCTAGATGAGAATTGGGTGAAACAAATAAGTGTCTATATTCTTCTTCAAAACAGTTATCAATGACTGAAAAGATTGTATATTGTTATTGTAATATTGTAGGTAACTATTGCAAATGGTACTGTGTATTTGGAAAAGAAAATTAGATTTTGTGCTACTATGTATCTAGAAAAGAACATTATTTATTTTGTTATTGTGCATGTGAAATATCGTGGAACCAGTAATGTATTGTAATGATGTGTTAATAATTTTCGAAGAATGTTATAAACCTCTTAAAATTAAAGAATGGGCCCTCCTTGGAATTGTGCAGTGGAAAGACTACCTTCTGTGCTCAAGTTGGATTACCTATAAAAGAAGTAATTATGGAACTAGAAATAACATGTGGGCCAATCGAAATTCAAATAGACAGTAGAATAGGGTTACCCTCTCCACTATGTTGATGTTAGCATAAATTATTAACATGAACTTTAATAATAATGATTGGTATTGAACACAGGTTCATGGCTTTGGTTAGGTTCCACCTGGCAAGCCAGGGTTTTAGTGGGGAACTATCTTGAGGTGAACGTGCCAATGTCGGGGTAGAAAACCTCACAGGTAGAGAGTAAGTCCAAAGTGGGAAGGGCCCTTCTCTTTGTAAGGTACCATAAGTGTATTAGAAAACACGAGAAATAACAAACAATACCACTGAAAGAAAAATCAAGGTTATATATTTCGCAGGATGAATTTGTAACCAAATATGTAGCAACATAACCATAACTGTAAAAAAGAAAGAAAGAAGAAATAAGACAAGAAAATTCACAAGAGCGCTATGGTAAACATCATTTACTCTAAAGTCACATTATAGTCATACAACAGAAGAATTATCTTCAAATTACTACCAAGAATGACAATAAACTTCATAATTGTCAATAATTGAAAGAAAACAAACTACAGAGAATAATTTCTTGAGCAACCTTGTTAAAACAGGGGTATGTTACTAGAAGGACCATGTAAAAAAAAGTATCCAGGGACCACTGACCATGTACAATATAAAATATGAAAATAAAATTGGAATTTGTGGTGAAGAAAACCTCTGGCATTTACATTACAAATAAAAAATAAAAAGGCAAGCCCATGTCCCAAGGGAAGAAATTAAACAACAAGAGTCTTAACATTACATAAACTTAAACTGTTCTTGAACTTCATGAAGCAACAACCCTTATAAAATATTATAGGTGCAAACATTAAAAAACCCTGTGCAGTGCAAAGAAAAAGAAGAAGGCCTCTCGCAAAATCGGTACGATAGTAATTCGAACCTGCAACCACTGTATAGTGGTTGAGGGATCCTTCCTTGAACTTCGCCATCAGCCCCATGAAATGATGTGAAGAATAAGCTAACCATAAACCTTACCTATAAACAATGGAAGAGGAAGTTAGACGAACCATAAAGTAACCCATTCATAAGTAATAAACTTATAAACATTAGGGTTTATACTTGAAGGAGCTACCGAGAAATTTAGGTGTTAGCACAGGAACTTGAAATGAGAAAAATATTGAACTCTCATTATCTAACCATATTATATATTTTCATCGTTATTCAAATGAAAAATCTGGTAGCAGGGCTATGACCAATTCCTCTGGTCCACCTTAGGAAACCTGTTAACTGAGGAAGAATTTTTTGAATACAACTTCTGTCTGGGCCAAACTTAATAGAGTCAATATACTGATAGAGGGGTTACCAGTGAGAAGTAGGAACTGAAAACATGAAGGGAAAAGATTACCTTGTCGTGGGGCATGTTCAAACCCTAATATCTAGAGGAATTTTGAGGTGCCATTTGATCCTCTCCATTCTGTAGTCTAAGATACCCATATGATTTTTGTGCCATTCCAAGATAGTTTATCCCAGTAAAATGTTCATCTTCATGTAAAGGTCTGTACAGTCTGCATGTATTAAATGAACCATCCCATTTTGTGCCCTATACCTGGGATCTAATAATCCCATTTAGATAGAATATCAATGTTTAAGAGATTAGTGCTATGAGAGGATGGTTTTCCCTCAGATTGGGAGAGTTATTCCTAAACATTTGCTGCTGTAATTTCCAAGTAGTGAGATGAAAATCCTTCTACCCTATGTCACATGCGATTATGGCCTCTATGGGCCCAATCTTAGTAATAATTAGCTGCTCTTCTAAGTCAATCCAATTGGCATGGCATGGGAATCATACCCATAGGTAGATAGAATTTAGAAACAGTCCAAGCTTGGCCCGAGATATGAGAAGTGAAATGGTGTTACCCAAAGAAATCAATGCCCAGAAGAAAACCTCGTTGGGGGAATTTTGATGTGTCATTCAATCCTCTCCATTCTCTGGTCCAGGATGCCCATATAGGTTTCGTGCCAGTCCAAGATAGTTTATCCCAGTAAAAACTGCATCTCTAGTAAAGGTCTGCATTTTGCATGTATTGGTTGAATTGTCCCAATGTGTGCCCTATATCTGGGATCCAATAAGCCTATTCAGTCAAAATATCAGTGTTTGAGAGAGTAGTGTTATGAGAATATTCTTCTCCCTATGATTAGGAGAATTCTTCCTAAACATTAGCTTGTGTAAAATTCCAGTATTAAGATGAAAATATTTCTAACCTATGGTGCATGCCAGTATGGCCTATGTGGGTCCGCTCATGGTAATGTTCAGCTCCATTCTAACTCAATCCTATTTGCATGGAATCGGGATTAGACCCATGGGTAGATAGAATTTAGAAATAGTCCAAGCTCGTCCTAGGATATGAGAGGTGCAATGGTGTTGCCCCAAGAAATCACTGCATAGGAGAAAACCACATTGGAGGAATGCCAAGGTGTCATTCAATCCTCTCCATTCTCTAGTCCAAGATGCCCATACAATTTTTGTACCAGTCCAAGATAGTCTACCCCAGTAAAAAATTCACCTTCCAATATAGGTCTACAGTCTGCATGTATTGGCTAAACCATCCCATTGTGTGCCTTGTATCTAGAATCCAATAAGCTCGTTTAGTCAGAATTTAGTGTTTGAGAGAGTATTTCTATGAGAGAATGCTTCTCCCATATTGGGAGATTCCTTCCTAAACATTGGTTGGTGTAATCTCCCAAATAGTGAGATGAAAATCCTTCTAGCCTATGGTGCATATGAGTATGGCCTCCATGGGCCCACTCTTGGTAATAATCAACTCCCCCTATAACTCAATCCCATTGACATGGCATGGGGATCAAACTCACTGGTAGATAAAATTTATAAATATTCCAAGCTTGGCCTAGTTCAGAGAGGGTGGAAGGAAGGAGCATAAATCTTGAATTGAAACCAAGTAGAATGGATTAACACATAACACAATTTTTTACCAAGATGTGGCATTGGAAAGTCATACCTAGAATAAAATGGAAAAAGAAATGACCACCAACCTGGCTCGAGCGCCACATAGAGCCCCCTATAAATTTTCCAAATTAACTACAATAGTAGAAAGTGGAGGATAGACACATTAATACTAGATAACTCTCAAAGCCACAAAGTTTAGAGGAGAGAACCAGTTACAGTTTGATGAAGACCCATTTGGGGAGTTAGCACCTATTCATTGCAAGAACCTTCATCAATGTTATATACTCCTTGCTCAGTCACCCTTGTCACCAGTGAGACTGTTTCGTACTCCACCATCTGCTTCCCTATATTTGCAACCAGAGATCCAACATTCCTTCGTTAAGTATTTAACATCACATGAATAACAACCTTTATCATCACACAAATAAATTGATCTCTCTCTCTAGCCACAGTAAGTCGTCATCTCCTTCCCATTAGAATTAATAGCTTTTGCACAACGTCTATCATCCTATTACTTTGGTTGAATTTAGCTTCATCTTGTGTAGGTTGCCACATCCCTCGACTCACTTTCCAGGTGGGGCGGTGACATCCCACCCCCTTGCCTCATTAGCGAACCCATCCGGGGAAATTAATTATAATTATATTTATTTAGTTACTATATATTAATATGATTGAATTAAGATAAAAAACAATAATAATAATTATATTTCATCAATTCATTAAAATAAATAAATTGTTTCATTTATGTATATTTTTTTAAAGAGTAATTGTTAATTCAACTCTATTGAAATATTTATCATTATTAATTGTTTTTCATTATGTGTTGAAGAAAATAATGTTGCATCCCCATTTTAGTCTATAGAATAAAAGGAGTGAATAAAAACTCTCAAAGGCCATCTCTCTTCTTTTTCGATACATATCATTTAGAATATATTCAGAATATGTTCATATATAAAAGTTGTGTGACTTTCATATATGCACATCTTTCATATATGTGCATGTCTTTCATATATTCACAACTTTAGTATATGCACATATATTTTGTATATGCGTTTTTTCTATATATGAGCATATCTTTCGTATATGCGCATATCTAGAAATCATGCATATATAATAGATTTTCATATATAGAAGATATGCGTATATACAAAAATTACACATATACGAAAGATATTCACATATACGGAAAACGTACGCATATACGAAAGATGTGCATATCTGGAGACTGTCATATATGCATATTACATAAGTTGTGCATAGATTTTTTATATGCGCGACTTATGTATATATGTCAAACTTTTGTATATGTGCATATACAAAAGTTTCACATATACGGAAATTGCGCACACACAAAAAAGATGCACATATACAAAAATTGTGCATATACGGAAGATATGCGCATCGTCCTTATATGTGCAGCTTTTGCATATGTGCACCTGTTGTATATGTGTAACTTCCATATATGTTTATATACCAGATGTATGCATAACATGAACCTATGTATATATACAGTCACCATATATGCACAACTTCCATATATGCGCATATTTTTTTATATGTACAAATTTTGTATATGGGCATATACAAACGTTGTGCATATACAGAAGAAATGTGAAATAGAATATGCATATATATATATATATATATATATATATATATATATATATATATATATATAGAAGTTGTGTGAATTATATGTATGTGCAGCGTCTGCATAAGTATAAATTTCGTATAGGCGCATATCTTCCATATATGTGCATTGTATATGCACAACTTCCATATATGCGCATATATAAAGCTGTGCATACTTCATATATGTACAACTTCTGTATATGTGGATATATTTCATATATGCCTTATAAAGAAGTTGGACACATGTAGAGAATATCATATATGCATGAATTGCATTAGGTGTGAAAGTGTTATGTGAGATTGTGTCATTCTAACTAAAATATTTGAAACTAAATTAATTGAGTGAATATATGCAAGTTATTAAAAATCACATTTCAAATTGTAGTTTATCTTTCCCTAATTTTGACTTACAACCATATTGTCTTTTCTTATTGACCGAGCTCAAGAAACTATGTTTTTTCTTGATAGTAATCTATTAATTACTATTTAACTATTAATAAATGATAACAAAAATATGTAATACTAATCATAAACAAAATATTTAAATTGTTTAAATCAAATAATTTTATATTTAAGTGAACAATAATTGAAAGACTTTGTGATACATGTGTACATTTTATTATTTTAAAATATTATTGATAACAAAAAAATTATTTTTGTGTGGGTTATCAACAAAATATTTCATTATGAAATAAAATATTTCAACATTATTATTTATATATAATGTAATGGAAAATTAAAATAAATATTATGATTAAAACATTTTAATGGTAAGTTATGTCTTTGAGAGAGATACACAATACATGACATAATTAAAATATTTCAACATTATTATTTATATATAATGTAATGGAAAATTAAAATAAATATTATGATTAAAATATTTTAATAGTAAGTTATGTCTGTGAGAGAGATACACAATACAAGACATAATTAAAATTAATAAAAAAATATTTATTTAATTTTATAATAAGTTAAAAGAAATTTTTATATATATGTAAAAATTCGATTCCTTCTCCATAAATTCAAATTTATAATAGTTTATTTACATTTTACAATATAAATTTATAGATTTTTTAATCATGACTTGAATTTCAAACATTTTCATCCATTCCAATCTTATTGTACAAAGCCAAATTCCCTGACCTAACTGGAGTGGGTCCAGATACTTCCATTGTCCTCTTGGTAAAGTTTTAAATGCCTGGTTGAGTTTGAGTAAACATTGAACTTCCAGCAGAATTTGCTTTGAACTTCATGTCCAATTAATCAGATTGACCCTTCCACAGTCCTCCATGCTAAGACGTGCAGCCAAATTAAGTCAGTTGTTTGAGTTTTCTTTTCCGAATTTGGAATTAGGTTAAGAGGGGTTAAGTTAGTTGTTTGATATCCTTTATTTTCTGTATATCAAATTTTAAAATATTTTTTAAATTTACTGATGATTAATAAATTTAAGTTAATTTGAGAATGTTTTTAGACATGATCGCCCATAACAATTAAATAAAAATAAATACAATTTAAAGGTGGATGAACCATATTTTTAAAATTTGACTTTGAATTAGATATTGGAAAAATTGGACAATATATTGAACTATATTATCAAATCTGAATTTTAATTAAATATGAAAAATATGTGTAAAATTCAATACTAAGAAGATATATCCTACAAATAGTTAAACATAACATGTTATGTTTCCAAAATTTAAAAAGTAAATAAATGAACAATCATTATATTCAAAACTTCAAAGAAAATTCATTAAATTTGAAACTCATTAAATCTTTTCTCATACTAGTACTCTTGTTTACTTGTCTCCAAAATTGACCTCTCTTTACTAGGATGTTATAGACCTTTTCTATTAAAGATGGTCCAAAAATAATGATGGAAAAAGTGCATCAAATTTATTGGTATTGTAGATTGAGAAGAAATATAAAAGTAAAATCTAATTATATGAGTAACAAAAGCTCAAACCTGAGTCCAATGTAGATAGTGAGATATTAGATATTAAAAACAGGTTTCAAATGATCTACACATACACAAATGACAAAAACATTGAGTTCATATAACAAATAACAATTTTAATTTAATTTCAGCGTGATACAGGTGAATTTCAAAGTCTATACTATATCAAATCCAAACTTAAAACTCCTTCCCACCCATCCCTATTAGATCCAAATTTATTAAATAATAAATGTTCATGGATTAACCTATGTGGTGGAGCATGAAAATGAACCTCTTTGATTGAATTCCACAAGAATAATCCTGTTTTTGCAATGACAATTTTGATAATCATCCAAAACAATTAAGAAAATACAAGAAATGGGGGTTGTCAAGAGACCATGAAAATGAACCTCTTTGATTGAATTCCACAAGAATAATCCTCTTTTTTCAATGAAGATAAATTTTGATAATCATCCAAAACAATTAAGAAAATACAAGAAATGGAGGGTGTGAAGAGGGACATTGTAGCACCTTAGTGCTGTAAATATTTAATTTTCCTATCAGTTACTTGTTTAGCATGAGGAACGTCAGTAACTGTGGTTAGAAAAAACTAAGTAAACTCTAAATGTTAAAGTTTATTATTATTATTATTTTTTAATTAACTAATTAATAGGAATTGTATCAAGTCTTGAATTCCTGGGAAGAAGAACAATTAATTAATAGGAATTGTGTCAAGTCTTGAATTCCTAGGAAAAAGATCTAAAAGCAAATTCTGAAAACTCTGAGACAGTTATCATTCTCTCTTCTTTCCCTAGACATAAAATATCTCACTGTGAAAGACAAGAGGTTTTTTTTACCTAAAAAGGAAGTTGGGAAGGTATGGCAAGAAACTGCATAAGGAGTATTTCTTGCGCCGGACTTGAGTCAATGGAACACTTTGACACAGACTGGAGATTGTGAGTTCTAGGCTGGGTTGAACCTTAATGCATGTGAACTGAACCTAAGAGGTCTTTACAAACTACTTTTCTGGAAGGTTAAGAGCTTGTGTGGAGAGGTAGATGTGATTTCCATTCTTGTGGAAAGGTGGAGCGACCTTTTCCTAGTTCAATTCTGGACGAGAATTGGGTGAAACAAATAAGTGTCTATATTCTCCTTCAAAACAGTTATCAATGGCGGAAAGGATTGTATATTATTATTGTAATATTGTAGGTAAATATCTTAAATGGTACTGTGTATTTGGAAAAGAAAATTAGATTTTGTGCTACTATGTATCTAGAAAAGAACATTAAGTATTGTGTTATTGTGCATGTGAAATATCGTGGAACTAGTAATGTATTGTAATGATGTGTTAATAATTTTTGAACTATGTTATGTGATGCAGGAGCATCCAGCTCCGAGGAGACATATGACAGTTGACTGACTCACGGAAGAAGAACAGAAACAAGACAAAGATTTCGGGCTTGGGTGGACAGGTCACTAAGTTGGTTGTTGTCTTTTTCTTTAATTATTGTTTGCTTCATTTTATTTCAGAGCATTTTTAATTACAAGTTGTTTAGCTTAGGAAAGGAATAGTGTTTAGTTAAATCTTTGTTAAAAGAAACTAGATGACAGTTACAGAATTCAGGTTGAACAGTTCAACTGAAATAGGGGAAGCAGTTATGCTCTCCATGTAATTTAAAAACAGAAAAGAATAGAACAGAAAGGAGGGACCCCTTCAGGACGAGAGTAACAGACAGCAAGACAAAAACCCCTGTAACAGAGTTATACTATTTACAAATGAAATAATCTACTGCTGATATTTTCCATACGTTGTATACAATCTTTACTGTGTATTTTAAGAATGAGTTTGGAACAAATAGACCCTAACTGTAACAGGAATTGAAATAACGAAGGACGTTACATACATCTAGTTGAAATCAAGTCTACAACCAGCATTATACAGACAACCAATATACCGAAGCACGAAAGAAGCGCTGCGGACATACATCTCCAGCAAACGAGTTTACAGAACCTTACAAAGGCAAACAGGTACCAATAAACACAATCACTGTTTCAATTTACTTTCATAAAAAAATAACATAGACATTGTATACAGAAAGGAAGGCTAACTGAACAAAATCTGCCACAAGATTGTGGACTATTACTGTGTCATACAATTTACAAAACCCTTGCTACTACAAAAGTACTAAACGCCTTTCCAAGGCCGAAACCGCAAATTTGTTGCATAAGGAACAGAGACATAGAAGTTACAAACGTCGGAAAAGGCACGGCCGAACCCACACAACCGACGCAGGGTAACACTTAAGCTGTTCAAACCCTCCACAATCTACAGCTATACCAAAGAAATCTACAGATATATTAAAGCAGGAGCAAACCCTACCAGTTTGCGAAGAGAGACAGGGTTGAATGGAGCCGGAGGTTGTACGAGCCCAAAACCCTCGATAGCTAGCCACCAGATCAACCTGCGTACAGAGCAAAGCAAGGTTAGACAGAAAATAGCAATCAGGGTTATAATGAAACCAGAGAGCCAAGAACAAGAGATGTGCAGCGTAAGGAAGTCATAAAACTTACAGACCAGTCGACCAGGAGACCGCCGAGATAGAACCCAATAACCCTAACTGAACAAGGCACAAGAGTTGTGAGTAGTTGTAGCAGAAACAGGAGCAGAGTAAATCAGAGAACGATAAATTACCTGCGAAGGCGAAGAGGAACTCAGCAAAGCGGGAGCGCCGAAGTTGTAGGCCATCTGTACAGTAACCACAACTAAGTAACGAAAGCCGAAAGAACCAGGCGACAGAGAGCTCATATAAACACCAGAAACTTACCATTACACACAGGTGAAGACCAGCAGAATCATGCGCGCCCAAACAACTCATTAACCCAGCAACGAAAGCCGGAGACACAGCATATCACCAGAACCCGCAACAGGGTGAAACCCAAGACATGGACAGAGAGTAAGGTCCATCGAAAAGACCGAGGAGCAGACCAGGTTCGAGTCCGGAGAGCGACGCCAAAAGAAACGCAGAGCAAAACTCGACTGAGTGACAAAGAGTAAAATGACCCGAAGCTCAACAATTAGGGTTTAACAAGAGCGGGAAGCATATAGACCGGGTGAACCGGCAGGTGGCCTTACCAACCGGAAGAGGGGGTGTAATAATTAGCTGCAGATTGAAGGTAGGTCGGATCTACGGAGATTTGACCTTAAACACAACAGTGACAGCCGAGGGCCTGTAGAGTGACCACGTGGTTACGTTGTCCACGTCACCGTAGGGCTGGGCCATCAAAAGTGGTATCAGAGCAGGTTTTGTTGAGTAGGAGAAAATGGAGGTTGGCAGAAGAGGAAGAGGAAGAGGAAGAGTCCGGAGGGTAGCAGAAGAGGGACTCCGTGAGGAGATCCGTGTCTTGCGAGAACGATTAGAAGCAGTAGAAGCTGGGGGAAGGAGAAACCCAGCAGATGACAGTGACGAAGATGTGGCAGAACCAGAAGATGAATTTGAGGGGGTGACACCGGAATTCCGACTGTTGAAGTCAGTTTTGCTGTCGAGTCATAAACCAAAACATGAGCTGTCTACTTACGACGGAAGTCTGTCTGCAGACGTATTATTGGATTGGTTAAGTGAAGTCAACAAATATTTCGAATTTGAGGAAACTAGTGAGGATAAACAGGTGAAGTTCGCCGCCACCAAGCTGAAGGGACATGCGTCCTTGTGGTGGGACAGCATTCAGGCGGAGAGGAAGAGGCTTCACAAACAGCCTATAAAGAAATGGTCTAGAATGGAGGCCAAACTGAAGGAAAAATTTCTGCCGAAAGATTATCAGATTATGCTGTACAGGCAGGTACAGAACTTGAAACAAAGGGGAATGACTGTTAAAGAATTTACAGAGGAGTTCTACAAGTTGAATTTGCGGGCAGGATATGTGGAAGACACCCCGGAGAAAACAGCCAGATTTGTGAATGGTTTGAGGGGGGAAATCCTGGATGAAATCGGTATCCTTTCACCCCGGACATTGGATGAAGCCTATCAGTTTGCACTGAAGGCAGAGGAGAAAATTAACCGGAAGCAAAATGCCAGGAGAGGAGGTGGAACTGGCAGGGGGAAAGGTAAGATGTTTGGAAGAGGCCGAGGTACAGGTTCAAGCGAAGAAGGCAGCAGCTCTAAGTCTGCTGGAACAGCAGAAAAAGACAATAGCACTAGAGGAGGACGACCACCTCAGCGAGGGCGAGGAAATGGTCGGGGCAGGGGAACTGTCCAGTGCTATCGCTGCCACAAATTGGGACACAAGTCGTATGACTGTCCTGAAGGTGAACCAGCAGGTGGAAGAGGAGCTTATGTTGCTCAGCCAGAGGATGCTGAGGCAACACCTCAAGAAGCAGAAAACGCACCAGAGACAGGTGAAGCTTTGGTGTTGAATAAAGTGCTGTTAAAACCAGCAAAAGAGGTTGCAGAACCGGATCAGCGAAAGGCTTTGTTCCGCACTGTCTGCAAGTCACGGGGTAAGTGCTGCAAACTGATCATTGACAGTGGGAGTACCGACAATTTAGTGGCTGTGGAGATGGTAGAAAAGCTGGGATTAAAAAAATTGAAGCACCCTACTCCCTACAAAGTGTCATGGCTGCAGAAAGGACATCAGCTGTTAGTTGACGAACAGTGTGAGGTGGAGTTTCAGATAGGTAGGTACAAGGATAAGGTTCTCTGCGATGTCATGCCAATGGATGTCTGTCACCTACTGCTGGGACGACCTTGGCAGTTTGATAGAAGTGCAGTTCATGACGGAAAAACCAATTGCTATAAGTTTGTTAAAGATGGGATCAAGCACACGCTCGTACCCATCAAGGAGGAAAATACAGCAGAAACCAGTGGGGTGAAGGCATTGCTGATGGGCGGAAAGGAATTTGTAAAACAGATTGAGGACAGCGAAATAAATTTTGCTGTCATAAGAAGACCAAAGGCAGTGGTACTACATACACAGATTTCAGATTTGCCCGAAGAAGTTCAAAAGTTGCTGCAAGAAGTTGGGGACATCGTGGTGGATGACCTTCCAGATGAACTACCACCAAGGAGAGGTATTAGTCACTGTATTGACTTTATACCAGGGGCAAGCCTGCCAAATAAAGCAGCTTATCGTATGAGTCCTAAAGACCATGAGGAAATCAGGAAACAGGTCCAGGAGTTATTGGACAAAGGGTTGATTCGAGAAAGCATGAGCCCCTGTGCAGTACCAACCGTTTTGGCTCCAAAGAAGGGAGGAGAATGGCGAATGTGCACAGACTCCAGAGCCATAAACAAGATTACTGTTAGGTACAGGTTTCCCTTACCAAGAATGGACGATATGATGGATTGCCTGAGCGGGGCAGCTTATTTCTCGAAAATTGACTTGAAGAGTGGATATCACCAGATTCGAATTCGAGAAGGAGATGAGTGGAAGACAGCTTTCAAGACAAACGAAGGCTTATATGAGTGGCTGGTGATGCCATTTGGGTTGAGCAACGCTCCCAGCACATTCATGCGCCTGATGAATGAGGTACTGAAGGAATTTAATGGTAAGTTTGTAATAGTTTACCTGGACGATATTTTGATTTTTAGTAAGACTAAAGAGGAACATTTCAGGCATTTGCAGAGTGTGTTGAGGAAGCTGCAACAAAACAAGCTGCTAATTAATCTGAAAAAGTGTACCTTTTTCCAGCGAGAATTAGTGTATCTGGGCTTTGTCATTGCAGAAAATGAACTGAAAATGGACCCAGAAAAAGTGGCAGCTATAGTTAGCTGGCCTTCTCCAAAAAGTTTATTTGAAGTCCGAAGTTTCCACGGACTAGCCAGTTTTTATAGGAAGTTTATCAGAAATTTCAGCGAGATCTGCGCACCTATGTTGGATACGATCAAGAAGGTGAATCAGCCTTTTCACTGGACTGAAGCAGCAGAAAGTAGTTTTCAGATTTTGAAAAAGAAGATTACTGAAAGACCGATATTGAGGCTGCCTGATTTCAACAAACTTTTTCAAGTTCGTTGCGATGCCAGTGGTACAGCCATTGGGGCAGTCCTTAGTCAGGAGGACAGACCGGTCGCTTATTTCAGTGAAAAGCTAAACGAGAGTAGGCAGAAATACTCAACCTACGACAAAGAGTTTTACGCAATTGTACAAGCCTTGAAGCATTGGCGACATTATCTGTTAGGTAACGAGTTTGTTTTATTTACAGATAACTCTGCATTGCAGTACATTATGCAGCAGCATAAATTGAACCATAAGCATGCAGCTTGGGTTGAGTACCTGCAGAATTTTACGTTTGTACTAAAACACATTAGTGGGCAAGCAAACAAGGTGGCGGATGCACTGAGTAGAAGAACATTGCTTCTACAGGAAAGCACGATGCAGGTCTTGGGCTTTGAGCACTTAAAAGAGCTGTATCAGACCGATACCGAATTTAAGGAGGCCTATGAGGCTTGCCAAAACCCTCTGTTAAGAAATAACAGCATGTGGTTAGACTATAATCTACAGGAAGGATTGCTGTTTAAGGGAGGGCAGTTGTGTATTCCCAACTGTTCTATGCGGGAAAACATTATACAGGAAAAACACAGTGGGGGTCTGGCTGGACACTTTGGTATAGACAAAACGATTGCTCAGGTACGGCATTTTTATTTCTGGCCAAAATTGCAGCGGGATGTGCAGAGGTACGTGAGTAGATGCAAAGTTTGTCAACTGGCAAAGGGTCACAGTCAGAACACTGGTCTTTATTTGCCGTTACCTATTCCAAGCCGACCATGGGATTCAGTGAGCATGGATTTTGTTCTGGGTTTGCCGAAGACACAACGGGGTTTTGATTCAGTAATGGTTGTGGTTGACCGATTTTCGAAGATGGCACACTTTGTACCTTGCAAGAAAACCAGCGATGCCACTTATATAGCACATCTTTTCTTTACTGAAATCGTTCGGCTGCATGGACTTCCAAGATCCATTATCTCTGACAGGGATGTAAAGTTTACCGGTCATTTTTGGAGAACTCTGTGGAAAAAGTTGAATACCCAGTTGCAGTTCAGCTCCGCTTATCATCCGCAGACTGATGGTCAGACGGAAGTAGTAAACAGAAGTCTGGGAAACTTACTTCGGAGTTTAACAGGTGAAAATTCCCGGACATGGGACCGTGTACTTGCTCAGGTGGAATTCGCATACAACGATTCACCTAACCGCAGCACTGGTTACAGTCCGTTCCAGATTTTATACGGCATGCATCCACAAGGAGTGCATGAATTACGAGATTTGGGGAAACTCGAGAAATGAAGCGCTGATGGAGAAGATTTCGCTCAAGCGATGAGCAATTTACACGAGCAGGTCAAGCTGAAATTACAAGACAGTAGTCAAAGGTATAAACAACGAGCTGATACAAGGCGTCGAGAAGTTCCGTTTAACGTTGGGGATGAAGTCCTTGCGTATTTACGTAAGGAGAGGTTTTCAAAACGGGAGTACAACAAATTAAAATTCAAGAAGATCGGTCCCTGCAAAATCATCCGAAAATTTTCTGCGAACGCTTATGAGTTACAGTTGCCACCCGGGATTGGTATTTCTCCCATTTTTAATGTGGCAGATCTGTTTCCCTATGTCGCTGATTCGGAGAGTGATGCAGCAGCAACAACACCGCGGGACACCAGCTATGGAGAAAATTCATGGACGAGACAGTTGCCAACGGCACCACCCCTTGAGATTGAAAGAATTCTGGATACACAGGTAGCTAGGCGCACACGCAGGAAGGAATATCTGCGGTATTTGGTCAAGTGGAAGAACTGTCCAATAGAGGATAGTTCATGGCTCAACGCAACGCAGATACAAAAAGCGGGTTATTCTGTTGACGACCTCACAGAACGGAGCCATGACTTTTTACCACCCCGAGAGCCTAATGCAGGAGCATCCTGCTCTGAGGAGACATATGACAGTTGACTGACTCACGGAAGTATAACAGAAACAAGACAAAGATTTCGGGCTTGGGTGGACAGGTCACTAAGTTGGTTGTTGTCTTTTTCTTTAATTATTGTTTGCTTCATTTTATTTCAGAGCATTTTTAATTACAAGTTGTTTAGCTTAGGAAAGGAATAGTGTTTAGTTAAATCTTTGTTAAAAGAAACTAGATGACAGTTACAGAATTCAGGTTGAACAATTCAACTGAAATAGGGGAAGCAGTTATGCTCTCCATGTAATTTAAAAACAGAAAAGAATAGTACAGAAAGGAGGGACCCCTTCAGGACGAGAGTAACAGACAGCAAGACAAAAACCCCTGTAACAGAGTTATACTATTTACAAATGAAATAATCTACTGCTGATATTTTCCATACGTTGTATACAATCTTTACTTTGTATTTTAAGAATGAGTTTGGAACAAATAGACCCTAACTGTAACAGGAATTGAAATAACGAAAGACGTTACATACATCTAGTTGAAATCAAGTCTACAACCAGCATTATACAGACAACCAATATACCGAAGCATGAAATAAGCGCTGCGGACATACATCTCCAGCAAACGAGTTTACAGAACCTTACAAAGACAAACAGGTACCAATAAACACAATCACTGTTTCAATTTACTTTCATAAAAAAATAACATAGACATTGTATACAGAAAGGAAGGCTAACTGAACAAAATCTGCCACAAGATTGTGGACTATTACTGTGTCATACAATTTACAAAACCCTTGCTACTACAAAAGTACTAAACGCCTTTCCAAGGCCGAAACCGCAAATTTGTTGCATAAGGAACAGAGACATAGAAGTTACAAATGCCGGAAAAGGCACGGCCGAACCCACACAACCGACGCAGGGTAACACTTAAGCTGTTCAAACCCTCCACAATCTACAGCTATACCAAAGAAATCTACAGATATATTAAAGCAGGAGCAAACCCTACCAGTTTGCGAAGAGAGACAGGGTTGAATGGAGCCGGAGGTTGTACGAGCCCAAAACCCTCGATAGCTAGCCACCAGATCAACCTGCGTACAGAGCAAAGCAAGGTTAGACAGAAAATAGCAATCAGGGTTATAATGAAACCAGAGAGCCAAGAACAAGAGATGTGCAGCGTAAGGAAGTCATAAAACTTACAGACAAGTCGACCAGGAGACCGCCGAGACAGAACCCAATAACCCTAACTGAACAAGGCACAAGAGCTGTGAGTAGTTGTAGCAGAAACAGGAGCAGAGTAAATCAGAGAACGATAAATTACCTTCGAAGGCGAAGAGGAACTCAGCAAAGCGGGAGCGCCGAAGTTGCAGGCCATCTGTACAGTAACCACAACTAAGTAACGAAAGCCGAAAGAACCAGGCGACAGAGAGCTCATATAAACACCAGAAACTTACCATTACACACAGGTGAAGACCAGCAGAATCATGCGCGCCCAAACAACTCATTAACCCAGCAACGAAAGCCGGAGACACAGCATATCACCAGAACCCGCAACAGGGTGAAACCCAAGACATGGACAGAGAGTAAGGTCCATCGAAAAGACCGAGGAGCAGACCAGGTTCGAGTCCGGAGAGCGACGCCAAAAGAAACGCAGAGCAAAACTCAACTGAGTGAAAAGGAGTAAAATGACCCGAAGCTCAACAATTAGGGTTTAACAAGAGCGGGAAGCATATAGACCGGGTGAACCGGCAGGTGGCCTTACCAACCGGAAGAGGGGGTGTAATAATTAGCTGCAGATTGAAGGTAGGTCGGATCTACGGAGATTTGACCTTAAACACAACAGTGACAGCCGAGGGCCTGTAGAGTGACCACGTGGTTACGTTGTCCACGTCACCGTAGGGCTGGGCCATCATTATGAACCTCTTAAAATTAATGAATGGGCCCTAGTTGGAATTGTGCAGTGGAAAGACTACCTTTTCTGCTCAAGTTGGATTACCTGTAAAAGAAGTAATTATGGAACTAGAAATAACATGTGGGCCAATCGAAATTCAAATAGACAGTAGAATAGGGTCACCCTCTCCACTATGTTGATGTTAGCATAAATTATTAACTTGAACTTTAATAATAATGATTGGTATTGTTCATGGTTCTGGTTAAGTTCCACCTGGTAACCCAGGGTTTTAGTGTGGAACTGTCTAGAGGTGAACGTGCCAAAGTTGGTGTAGGATACCTCACAGGTAGAGAGTAAGTCCAAAGTGCGAAGGATCTTGCTCTTTTTCAAGTACCGTAAGTGTATTACCAAACACAAGAAATAACAAACAATACGAGTGAAAGAAAACTCAAGGTTATATATTTCGCAGGACGAATTTGTAACTAAATATGTAGCAGCGTAACCATAACTATAAAAAAGAAAGAAAGAATAAATAAGACAAGAAAATTCACAAGAGCACTACGGTAAGAATAACATAATCTAGAGTCACATTATAGTCATCCAAAAGAATAATTATCTTCAAATTACTACCAAGAATGACAATAAATTTCATAAATGTCAATAATCGAAAGAAAACAAACTACAGAGAACAATTTCTTGAGCAACCCTGTTAAAATAGGGGTATGTTACTACAAGGACCATGTAAAAAAAATTATCCATGGACCACTAAACATGTACAATATACAATATGAAATAAAATTGGAATTCAAGGGGAAGAAAACCTCTGGCGCTTACATTACAAATAAAAAATAAAAAGGCAAGCCCATGTCCCAAGCGAAGAAATCAAACAACAAGAGTCTTAACATTACATAAACTTAAATTGTTCACGACTTTCATGAAGCCACAAACGTTATAACATATTATAGGTGAAAACATTTAAAAACCCTATGTAGTGCAAAGAAAAAGGAGAAGGCCTCTCGAAAAATGGGTACGATAGTAATTGGAACATGGAACCACCGTAGAGTGGTTGAGGGATCCTTCCTTGAACTTGGCCATCAACCCCATGAAACAATGTGAAGAATAAGGTGACCATAAACCTTACCTATAAACATGGAAGAGGAAGCTAGGCAAACCATAAAGTAACCCATTCATAAGTAATAAAATTATAAACTTTAAGGTTTATACTTGAAGGAGCTGCCGAGAAATTTAGGTGTCAGCATCCGAACCTGAAATGAGAAAAATATTGAACTCTCATTATCTAACCATATTATATATTTTCATCGTTATTCAAATGAAAAATTTGGTAGCGGGGCTATGACCAATTCCTCTGGTCCACCTTAGGAAACCTGGTCACTGAGGAAGAAGTTTCTGAAAACAACTTATGTCTGCACCAAACCTAATAGAGTCGATATACCGATAGAGGGGTTTCCAGTGATAAGTAGGAACTGAAAACATGAAGGGAAAATATTACCTTGTCGTGGGGCACGTTCAAACCCTAAAATCTAGAGGAATGTCGAGGTGTCATTCAATCCTCTCCATTCTCTAGTCTAAGATACCCATATGATTTTTGTGCCAGTCCAAGATAGTTTATCCCAGTAAAAATTTCATCTTCCAGTAAAGGTCTATAGTCTGTATGTATTGGCTGAACCATCCCATTTTGTGCCCTATACCTGGGATCCAATAATCCCATTTAGATAGAATATCAATTTTTAAGAGATTAGTGCTATGATAGGACGATTTTCCCTCAGATTGGGAGAGTTCTTCCTAAATATTTGTTGGTGTAATGTCTAAGTAGGGAGATGAAAATCCTTCTAGCCTATGTCGCATGTGAGTATGGCCTCTGGGGGCCCACTCTTAATAATAATTATATGTTCTTCTAACTCAATCCAATTGGCAAGGCATGGCGGTCATACCCATAGGTAGATAGAATTTAGAAATAGTCCAAGCTTGGCCTGAGATATGAGAGGTGCAACGGTGTTGCCTAAAGAAATAAATTCCCAGAAGAAAACCTTGTTGGGGGAATGTTGAGGTGTTATTCACTCCTATCCATTCTCTGTTCTAGGATGCCCATACAAGTTTCATGCCAGTCCAAGATAGTTTATCCCAGTAAAAACTGCATCTTCTAGTAAAGGTCTACATTCTGCATGTATTGGTTGAACTGTCCCATTGTGTGCCCTATATCTGGGATCGAATAAGCCCATTCAGTCAGAATCTCAGTGTTTGAGAGAGTAGTGTTATGAGAGGATGCTTCTCCCTATGATTAAGAGGGTTCTTCCTAAACATTAGCTCGTGTAAACTTCCAGTAGTGAGATGAAAATATTTCTAGCCTATGGTGCATGCCAATCTGGCCTATGTGGGTCTGCTTTTGGTAATGTTCAGCTCCATTCTAACTCAATCCCGTTTACATGGAATGGGGATTAGACCCATGGGTAGATATAATTTAGAAATAGTCCAAGCTCGACCTAGGATATGAGAGGTGCAATGGTGTTTCCCCAAGAAATCACTGCGTAGGAGAAAACCACAATGGAGGAATGTCAAGGTGTCATTCAATCCTCTCCATTCTCTAGTCTAGGATGCCCATACGGTTTTTGTACTAGTCCAAGATAGTCTACCCGAGTAAAAAATTAATCTTCCAGTATAGGTCTACAGTCTGCATGTATTGGCTGAACCCTCCCATTGTGTGCCCTGTATCTGGAATCCAATAAGCTCGTTCAATCAGAATCTCAATGTTTGAGAGAGTAGTTCTATGAGAGAATGCTTCTCCCATATTGGGAGATTCCTTCCTAAACATTGGCTAGTGTAATCTCCCAATAGTGAGATGAAAAACCTTCTAGCCTATGGTGCATATGAGTATGGCCTCTATGGGCCCGGCGCTGGAATTTGACGTCCTACAAGACGTATTTTCTATTTCAAAACGTATTTGACTTACGGTGTAAATTTCTACATGTCAAACTTGACGTGTCCTATATATCACTAACCCGTCATATTGAAATTTAATTTGGGATTGGAACCGTCCAAATCTATAATACCTAGCACCAACAAAGGTAACGCCAGGTAGTCTACTAATGTTTAATATGTATCTAGTATCTAGTTTTGTTTTCTTCTTTCCCACCTTGGATTCTAGCAAGCAAATTCATTAACATGGCAACCGTAGCAATTGACAAAATTAGGGTACAGTGGTTGCGGCGTGTGTTAACTGCGGATTAAATGGTCACCCTCCAGTTATAACTACCGCTTAGATGGTTACTTGCACTTGATGACCGAATGCAAGTTACAACAGGCTTAAACTGATAGGTTATAGGTTCTAATTTCCTACTCAACCTTGGAAAGAGGCACAAATTGAATAGCTTTTATCACAAGGGAGCACAAGTTCATGCCTACTCCTGTAGAGCCACCCGTTGGTTCTCTCAATCAGGGTGAAAATTCTTCCAGGTTCATTAATGGTAACACATCTTTTGAAAGTCACGGTATTTCTTCTTTATGATTCTTATCGTTCTCATCATTGCGTCTCTATTTCAAAGGATCCTTTTGAGCCTCGGTCATAAGTATGCTCGGTACTAGGTTTCTTGAATAAATAGTAAATATGCCTGAAACGCTGAATGGAAATCACAGTAAACATGCTTGAAATGTCGAATGGAAATCACTTGAAATCTCTTTGTCTTCGCAACCCTTGGGATGTAAGGAGTCTATTATAAATTCCTTTGGTCTAAGATAGCTCATAATTTTAATTTCCTTTTATCAATTCCTTTCGTCTAAGATATCTTTATTATGATATAAGACACATAATTTAAATTGTCATTTATCTTATTGGAACTAAAAGCCTCTAAATTCCTGCCATCTAAGATGTTGTTTACTACAAATAATGTAAATTATTTATTAGTGTGGAGTAAAGAACATGAAGAAATTGATGCAATGCAAGGGGAAATTTACCGAACCTGGAAACATGGAAAATAATCGAGTGGAGCATTTGTTTGAATAGCGAAAGAAATTAAGGGAAAGAAAAGTGTTTGAATTGGCATCGAATCCCAGTTGGCATGGTGGCAACTCCAAAAGATAATCTAGTTCTTTGCATAACAAATACCATTTATATTTAAAGGAGTGTGATAGAATCATGGAATAATTGTAATATAATTAATAGCCGTGTAACAATGGACACTTAAGGTGTGCACCACCTTATATGGTTGGAAAGTATGGTGGTTTCATTGAGGATATTGGGAGCATTTATGTCTAGGCCACATGTGGATTCAATGTGGATGTTACATGTGAAACTTATAAGTTAACTTGGGGTAAGGATGTAATTTTGGTTGTAGTGATTCAATTTTTTTTGGTGAAAATGGTTATTTTTTTGTTCTCCTATAAAATTGATTATTGGGCTTTAAAAATTGTGATTGGTGTATTTGTTGTCTTTCTGTCTTTTGGTTTTCGATGCCAGCTTTCTGTTCCAGTCACAGATGGACGAATAAATGCTTGAGCGTCGGTTACCGATCGATACAGAACACAAGGGGCAGCTACTCAATCGGGATACTCTATGGGACTACAGGTCACAGGGGACTAATCCACAGGGAGGAGCAGAGCTACGGGGTGTAATAGGATCTCCTTGGTAGAGTTATTACCAAGATGTTTTAGTGTAGCTCATTTTCTATGTGGTGTCCCATTATTCTTCTTCTATTAATGGTTGAGAAAAGGTCAAATTAGAAAAATGTATAGTATTGGTTAGGCTTTTGCAGCTCATTATATTTTCAATATGCTTGTTAGCATGAAGGTATTTTATAGAAATATTGGTGTTTAGCTTGAAGGTATTTCATCTAAATATTGAGCTTAACATGTTAGTCGACTAATTTCGTTATATACACAATAGTAAAAAAGGACTTGATAAAGAATTTGAGAGATGATTTGTTTTAAGTATAAAAGTCATTGATGTATAAAAAAATTCCCCTCCTTTATACATCTGTAATGCCCCACTTAAATCTTATCCTACAAATTTTGTTAATGTTTACATTATCTAAAAATATTGAGAAATATTGGTCTAATATAAAATTCATGATTTCCATTATTCAAATTCCCCACTTACCTTCTCAAATTCAATATTAGGTAGGATATGGTCTCCTTCCATTATTTCAAAATATATGTATTCATTTCACATTACCCAATGTACCCTCACATTTACTAAGGAGAAGACATGGTCCTCTCCATGTAATTACATCTCACATTCCTCAATGTACCCTCACATTTACTTGGGAGAAGACATGATCCTTTCCCATTAAATTCTCAATTTTATATTCATGTCACATTTCCAAATGTACCCCTAGCTTACTTGGGAGAATAAAAGTCAATTGTAAGGATGGAAGAGAAATTAATGACATTAATGAGAGGTGGTTGAGATGGAGAAGGGAAGGAGGGTATAAAAAGGGAAGGGGGAAGGAAGAAAAGGGGGGTTGGAGTCTTGCTTAGGATTGTGGGGGTTGGTTGTGATTGTTTGGCCTTGTCATGATTTTGGGAGACCTTGGAAACCTGTGGAGGTTTCTTGGGTTTGAGAGGAGGAAAGTATCATTATCTAGTTTTGCACATTCTTCTTGAGGACACACTATATCTGGTTGGACTTGGGCATGGAGGGCTAGGGAACCTGTGGAGGTTCCCTGGGCTAAGAATTTATTTCCTAGTTGGCTGGGAGGTAAATCCGGTTGGGTCGGTGAGAAGGAGCGTTCAGCAGGAGCTATAAGACAAAGGTATCATCATCAACTGCCGGAACAGGTATTTTCCATGGACCTCTCTTGTTAAGTTGATATCAATGGAATGCTCACCTTAATTTATGTTGCTTATGATAAAGTGATAAGATGTTAAATGTTTAAATCTATGTAAGAAGGTCAGCAAGTTTTTTTTTTTTTTTTTACTTTTAAAACAGTAGGAAAATAGATCTGTTAGTGTATAATAGATTGAGACTCTAATAATAGGAATCAGCCCCCTACAACATCTTACTAAAAATAAAATCAAAATATCTATCAATTATTGCAACATGTATTATTTTTTTCTCTAAGAAAAAATTCTTATATTTCATATAGAAATTTATGTTGTGTTGACTCTTAGATCCTAAAAAAAAGGAAAACTACTTCATTGGACCATATAATTAGGAAATCAAAACATACTCCACTACCATTAGAGTATGGTTGTATGTTATATCGAAACAAATAAACCTCATACTGTCTTATATCAAAAGTATGGTTGTATGCTATATCCAAACACATATGCTAATTTGGGAAAATATAAGACACTCTTTTAGGGAGATTAATGAAAGTTGAAATGCAAGAGTAGTTGACATCCACAAATTTGGGTAGAAGGGAAAATGAAAGAGATGAAAAATGCAAAAACATCATCAAAATTTTCATTTAACGGACCTAGGCGATTTGAAATTTCAGGCCTGGGTGAAACTGCTTCCGAGCCTGTTGTCGTGCGACCAGACGAACGACGGCCTGGAGAAAGGTACCAACGGTGGAGGCATAGCGCGAGCCAGTATCTGCGTAACCTCCCTCATGCTTGGACGGACCTCCGGATTCGGATGGGAGCACGCCAGTCCCAACACCAGCAAACGTTTGATGTCCTCCTCGTTAATGCTTCCGCTTCCAAGCGTAGCCGGACGACTGTCAGCCGCTTCCAAGAGTTTGTTCTCACGATACAGCTTCCACACCTGACCGACCAGATCTGGCTGGTCCGGGGTGCTAGATTTTGGAGGCCTTCCGCAGGAGACCTCAAGGGCGAGGGCGCCAAAACTAAACACATCGGATTCTGCCGTGGCGCGCCCTGTGTGAAAGCACTCTGGTGCGATGTAGCCTAGGGTTCCCGCTACAGCAGTGGTTGTGAAGGATCTCCGGTCGAGTTCAATCAGACGCGCGAGACCGAAGTCGCCGAGACGGGCCTTGTATTCGGAATCGAGCATGATGTTGCTGGCTTTCACGTCCCGGTGGATTACCTGCTGCTCGCATTCCTCGTGGAGATACAGCAGAGCCGAGGCGACGCCGGAGACAATATTGTATCTCCGCTCCCAGTTCAGAAATCCGCCTGCAGCATCATCATTAAAAATATGTTTATCCAGGCTACCGTTGGGCATGTATTCATAAACCATAATCAGCTCCCCATTCTTATGGCACCACCCCAGCAGCGGCACCAGATTTTTATGGCGGAGGCGGTTGATGACGCTGATTTCTGAGATAAATTCCTCTTTACCTCGCCTAGATTCCTTGGTCACGCGTTTTACTGCAACCGTGTTTTTCCCCTTTGGCAGAACTCCTTTGTAAACGGTTCCGAAGCCGCCTCTTCCAAGAAGAGCTGCGTGGCTGAAGTTATCGGTGGCGATCTTCAGGTCTTTGTATTTGAATTCCTTCAGCCTGCCTGGAATTTTATCTAACTCGTCGAGTAACTTGCTCTCCTCCTCTGCCTTAGCCTTACGGTACTCGAGGAGCACTATAATCCCTCCGGCGGCGACAATTGCTGCAACAGGAAGGCAGACTGAAAGAGCAATAGTTAATGCCTTGTCCGGCCAGCTCAGCCATTCAATTGTGAAATTCCATGATTTCACGCAGTTGAGCTCTGTTGCCACACCCGTTGACGCGGAAAAGCCGAAATAAGCCTTCTCGTCGAGGATGTCAGAGAGATGGACGATAGATGTCACATGGGGCTCCGATGGCATCGGATCAGACTTGTTTGCCACGTATACGTCCAGCTTCTTCGCATTGCCATCGTACCGAATCCACGCCTGGATGTCGTAATGGCCCTTCAAATTAATCTGCTTCTCGTCCAGAGACCTCAAATTTATAGAATTTATGCCATTAACATTGATCCCTACATGGTTGCCATCGGGATCGTTAGTCTCTGGGCTTTTGCTTGTATCGAACTCGACTGCTAACACCTTACTACTTCTACTGCCATTAGTGGAGGCGTTGAACAGTCCCAACCAATAGCCATAGCTATAATTATGGGAAGTTATTATAAAAGCCAGACCTTCGCCGCCGCTTCCATTCTCAGGTCGAATATTGAAAACAAATGACGTATTGAAAGATGCAGTCTTATTTCGTCCGTACACTCTGAACTTTGTACGAAATAACGCCCTTGCGGATTTATTTGATATGAAGAACTGCTGATTGATTGTGTCGGGTGTCAGCTCCAAGGCTTGGGCATTGGGTGCTACTGTGGCGTTAAGCATCAAGAATCTACTAGCATCTCTATCGATTTCAAAAGAAGAAAAATCAATCTCTTCGCCAGCAACAGTTGCCCCCAGAAAAATCGACGTAATACCTGCAACGGTTATTGCTGCAAAGGCACCCATTTTATACCAGTAGGGTTTCTCAGATTCTACATAACACATAGCTGATTTGCAGTCAGAGGCTGGAAGAAGTAGCTCGTAAGTTCTACTTTCATAGAATCCGGGAAGACTTAAACGCAAGACCCAATTGTAAGAAGTGAAGACGAAGACTAACCAGAGGAGACAGAAATGAACAGCTCCATGGAAACACAAATCCCTGCGTTGAGATTTACAGAACAGAGACGTAGGTGGGTTTTCTTCTTCCACGCAGCTTGATTTTTCCCCTTCTATGGCTGGTCAAGAAACACTCAGCACCGCATCTTAATTTTCTTTTAATAGAAAACTAAACTTCCAAGAAAAATCCTTACACTCCAATCAATTCCTATAGTTGGTGAAGCACTGAGCACCACATCTTAATTTTTTTTTAAAGGAATATAAAGTAAAATTTAATTTCAGAAAAAATCTTTATCCTGAATCAATCCCTTGCAACTTGATTAAGGATTTCGAAATATATGAACGAAAACGAAGGGTTTCGGAATATATAAACCAGAACAAAGTCAATTAGATGGTTTCTTTTTTAACCACCAAATTTTAGCTATATTCCAAAATCTCTCTCGAAAAAAATTGTCTAATTTAATATTTTTTACAAGATTATATATTCACGATATCCAATATATTAATTCAAGATTATATATTCACGATATCCAATATATTAATTCAATCAAGGCAAGAAATTAAACCAATAATTTTATATAAAAAAATCTTAACAAAACACCCATCCTATCCAAAATTCCATAAACATTTAATCCAATATTTTATCTAAATAATAATATTTCTTTTTAAAAATATATTGTAATTTTAATATAAAAATGAATTCAATTCAACAGTTTAAAACATTTAAATTATATATTTTTAATATTTTAATTTTAGGAAATAATAATAAAAATAAAATAACGACTCAAATAAAATAAATTAAAAACTCATGGAATTTATGTTTGGGCAAATCTGGTACGACCAACCGCTCAAATAATGGCTGTTGATATATCTCTCTGAACCTTTTTTTTCAATCCATTCAATTAAGATCAACGTTATTTTCAGTATCACTTTTAACGTTATTTTCTATATTTCAATTACTATCAATGTTATTTTCAATGTCTCGTTTAAATTTATTTTCTATCTTTTCAATTAATAGCAACGTTATTTTTTTTTTTAAATGAATAGCAGATATTATCCATTTTTCAATTAATTCTGACTTAGTTTCCAGCGTTGAGTGAATGGCCAATATTTTTTCAATAACGTAATGATATAAAAAATATAATAATAATTAGTTGTAGTCTAATCATATTTTTTTTTCCAAGAAAATTATGGGAATTTTTTTAAGATTTTGATTAAATTTGGTCGAGATTTTTGTAAATCTAAATTATAATCATCAAACTACAAGATTTTAAATTTTTAATGGAGCTTAATCTTCGTTACTATGAAAAACATAATTCAAACACTAACAAAAATATTTTAAATTTTTTTTATTACTGTTATAAAAAACAATATTAACGCACACCACAAGAAATAATGTACAATGCATCGGAATGAATCTACATTTCATAATTTATTTGCAATGGTCGAAAAAACTTGATTTTTATTTTGCACATCAATAAAATAGTGAATTACATTAACTAAAATTTGCTTAATCATAAAAATATAAAACCATAAAACCATAATTGAAGTAAATAATTAATAATAATATTAATCATTCACTCTTCAACAGGTTAAAGAGACTAAATAGACTTAAACTCAGAGTTATGAAGAACGTTAATTAATTTAAATATATTTTATAAATTTTAAATATATTTTATAAAATTAAATTTATATATTAAATATTTTAGTATATATAACCTCTTTAAAAAAAGCTCAATGTAAAATCATTTATGAAATAGTAATTTTAGAAGTTACCAATTAGTTACAAAACTAATTATTGATATTCGTAAAAACTGAATGGGGATGAAATCAAGAAAGGCAGGCAATCTGAGGGCGCTCGGGGTTATGGACGAGTTTCTGACAAATATTTCGATTTTCTCCATGGCTATCAGCCATATACCAGAATATGGCAATGCAATAAGTATGTGAGTGTGCCCCTGGTGGGGAAGACACTTGCCGTGATGGGTTATGGAAAGGTTGGATCAGAAGTTGATCGGCCTGCAAAGGGGTTGGGGATGCATGTTATTGCACATGACTCATATGATGCTACTGAACGAGCATGTGCTGTAGGTGTGGATCTAGTATCGTTAGATGGGGCCATATTTGTTGCTGTAACATTCCCCATGAAAAGTTAATGTTGGTAAACAGTAAAAGTAATTTTGAACAAAAACTTTATTTGAAATATATTTATAACTCTGTTGTTAGTATTTGATAATAAAAGAATTGTGTTAGTATTATTTGATTTAAAGATATGATTAATCATGACTAATAACTGTGGAGGCAGTTAAAAAAAATAAAACCCTAACTACCTTCAGGAGGTAGTTGAGTCCCAGAGGAAAAAGGGGAAAGTTTTGCCAAGTCTGGTAAGGATCAGATGGCAGGAAAGAGATATGCTATGTCTGGTTATGATCAGATGGCAGAGGAAAGAAATGATTTTCCTGTATGCGCTATGTCTGGATAGGACCAGATAGCGAGCTCTGGTAAAACCAGAGAGACTGCAGCCAAGAGGTTCTGCAAGTGCTTGGGGGTGGAAGAGAGTGAAGAGTCTTCCTACGGACGGGTGGATTGACAAGCATTACAAGTAGGTTGCAGAGAAGCAGGTATGGCCTACTATGAATATATTATTTACTGAGATGTCTCTTGTACTACTCTGTGCTAAAAAGTTAGATACAGTGGAAATATCTGACCATTATTCTTTAACAGAAAATAAGAAAAGAACATTAGCTACTGCATTATAGACAGAGACCGTGACACATTTGCATTCTGAAGAAAAACGAATATTAAAACCCTTGCATATCTCATTCGGAAATAGTAGTAGAAAAACTGAATAAACAGGTCAATGCTACTACAGAGATAGCAAGAAGTACGAACAGGGATAGTACTGTAAAGACCTCTAGATACATGTACATGTCGAAGAGAAGAATCGGAATTCTTTATGTATAGAAAGAATCGAAAGAAATGAACAGGCACTCTTTGCGAAAGATTGTAATATGCACACAAAGACATGACATCTATTTATAAGATGAGGCCTGTATGTCTCGTAAAACAAATGTATATTATAGAAGCCGATTCATTAACCGAATAAGTAAAAGAACATACATATATTAAACCTCGGCCAGGAGGACCGCTAGAACTACAGAAACTTGGAACCAGACCACTGTGATATTCGCATGCGCGGATTAAATACACAGACATATGCATACAAGATTATTAATACAAATAAATGAGTATGTATGCCGAGGAATGCGTGGTAACCCTGGTTACAAGCATTCTCCGCCAACTTTTTAATAAACCCTCGCTCAGAACAGTTACCCTAGCTGGGCTGAGGTTTGTTCTAAACGGCAGAAGCGCCATAGTTGAAACTTAACAAATAAATTCGGGCATAGCATTGTATACCAAGAAACAAGGTTAAGACAGAGCTTAAACTATACCAAATGACTGCAACGCATAAACATGTTTAATGCTGGAAAAAGAACAATGCAATATATACCGAGAATAGTGTAATGCCCAATCTTAATTAAAAACAAAAGCCTGTAATACATAGACGAGCTTGAGTCTAAAATAAGCCAGCAGATAATATTATAAAAGTCAGAACTGTATCTCGACTAGCAGTTATGCCGTAAGTCGAGCAAACAATAGAATATAAACTGTACATAGTTACATTTAATCAGGGAACCGGACTTAAATGGAGGCCGCCGGAACCTGATCCTTTAAACAACAGATTAATGACAATACTCAAACAAGCTAGGAAATAAACCATGCAGTTTCGCAATAGGGAAACCCTGGTCGCATGGCGGAAGGTTGTACATGGAAGCAAGGAACCACGGCATTCCCTGTTCAGTGGAACAGAGGTTTAGCCACCGTTCCGTGAGAAAAATCAAAACAGACTCTATGGGAGATGAATCTCTCATACCTGCGACAGAGTGGCCGAGGGTTAGAGAGTCGGACTTTCTCCCCAACACCGTTTGAACGCCGAAGGTTTTCCCTGAAAATCATGGAGACAAATAAACTGAGAACCTTGTCAAACGACTGAGAGCAAAAGCAATAAAACGAAAACACAGTGGAAATGCCTTTCAAGAGCTTGACTTAACCTGATCAGTAAACCGAGCTGTAATGTTTCTTCGTGCTTTGGTTAAGCATGGAACCCTGGTGCGATGGAGAGCTATACCAGTCGTCGGCCAAATACAGTCGAGCCGAGGACTTCGGCAGCCAAGCTCTGGATTTAAAATGAAACCAATAACCAAGTCGAACATAAAATGAACCTTAAATATTCAATGCATGACCTTGCCTCGTGGCATAGCCTCCGCCCTTGATCTGAATGGGTTTGCCTTCACCGTCCGATTAGTGAGAAGGATCCGGAAGGGTTTTTAGCGCGAAATGTTAAGACCGAGGAGCCAGCCTCGTAACTCTTGCAGCTCGAAATCACGCCACCGCACATGGCAGGACAAAGGTGAGCCGTTGATCATGCCAGGTGGATGATCTATAGCGAACAAGTGCTGTAAGCGACAGTACATCACTGTCCTCACATCTAAACAAAGCAGTTTAGTCCAATCTCGATGTATAAGCCATAAAGTTCGCAATTAAGGAGGTGCCAGCCCAGGGTACCCGAGATCTACCGTGGCAGCAAATCCCTCGACCCCACATCTTGAAACCAATATATAAGAACACCTTTTTGTTAAACAGATAAGGAAGGCGAATTTATATGTGTACATGTAATCCAATACGATTAATATAGTGAGTCAAATGAATTATTGACTATGATGAATACAATGTGCGTGCTGTACATTAGAATATGTATATGTCAAAGCCGAAAGTTCTTTTATGTGTGCTGTAATATTATTACATAATCATATAGGTCAATTGCTTAGTGAATCCCAGTACACGTGGCTTGTTATAATATAAGCTGGTAAATGTGGATTTATTCATATATAAAAGGAAAAAAAAAATTTATCTCTGTGTTAGAGCGTGACAATTTGGTATCAGAGCCCAGGTTACAACTCTGTGACCTTTGGGAGAATTTTGAATTATGCAACAAAATAAACATACAGTGTCATGACAGAAGCTGAGAGTGTGCTGAAAATAAATTATTTCTGTTTAATGAGTTATCCTTAAGCAGGTAGCAGCAGAATGAGGAGAGCAAATAGCGCTCCCTATGGAAATTTGGACCAACCTGATAACATGAGACAACCTCAGGGAAATCCTGAATTCTGGGTGCAACTGGGAGCAGAAGGCCGCAATGTTGATTCGACATTAATGAGGACAGTTCAGGAACTAAAGGACGAAATGGCCCGGTTGCGTGCAGACAACGCAAGACTAAATGTGGAACAGGAGAGGATTTTGAAGAGTTTATTCGACAAGCAACATCAACAACAGTCACATCCAAGGCCCGAACAACCACGAATAACAGATGAACACAGCTATCACACTGAACAAGAGGAAGCGGAGGACAGAGCAGAGACGCGAGGAGAGAAATCTGTCAATGTTTCTGAATATCAGACTCCAAAAAGACCACGGATGGAACTACAAGGGGAGTTCCGGAAGATTAAGCCACCTCAATTCGATGGGGAATCAGAAGAAGCTGCAGAGGCATGGCTAATTAATATGAATAAGTATTTTCAAGTATACGAGTATGATCATCATCTTAAAGCAAGACTGGCTATATTCCAACTGCAGGCCAAAGCCACACTATGGTGGGAGGAGGTCAAGATGGTGTGGGGAGTGAATGAACAGGATGTGACCTGGGAAATGTTTCAAAGACATTTCAAGGAGAAATACCTGACAGAACGTTTTTATGATGAAAAAGCGCGAGAGTTCCATGATCTGCGGCTTGGACAGCAGACCATTGACGAATTTGTAACTAAATTCACTTCCCTGCTCCGATACGTGCCATATATTCGTGAGGAGAAGGCTAAGGTACAAAGGTTTGTTAGTAGCCTACCTCTGGCAATGCGAGAAAGAATAGAGTTTGATAATCCGAAGACGATGGATGAAGCCATCCGGAAGGCAAGACTATGCTATCAGCAAAACAAATCTAAAGGAGAAAATTCTGGGAAGCGTTGGGCAGATAAGCGGGGCAGCAGATTGCCTATGGGAAGTAAGGGAACTCGCAGCAGCTTTCAAAAAGGATTTCCGAAAGGAGCCAATACTAGAAATCCAATCAAAAATCAGAACAGATTCAAGCCTCCTGCAGAATCCAAATATAGTGAACAGCAAGGTAGAGTGGACAATGAAGGCTCAGCTAGACCACCTGTTCAGTGTTGGGGTTGTGGCGGACCCCACTATATTAAAAACTGCCCTCATCGGAAGGACAACGATCAGTTGTCCCAGATCTATGAAGCTTCAACAGTAGGAGATGTGGCTCGATCTATGCCCAGAATAAATGCAGCACTGGAGGATCGACAAGCTGATTATCAACCAACAATGATAGAGTTCGAAGGTAAGATCTTTGATCGAACTGTTTCTATTTTAGTAGATCCAGGAGCTACTCTAAGCTATGTAAGTCCCAAAGTTGTAGAAAGCTGTGGTTTGCAAACCACTAAATTTAAAAGCCCTTGGCTAGTACAGCTGGCCACTGGGGCTAAAAGACGAGTACTAACTAAAGTCAGCAACTTTCCATTAAGGTTAGCTGGCCAAACAATAACAACTAAGTTAAACGTACTCCCTCTTGGTTCCTATGATGTGCTGATAGGAATGGATTGGTTGGAACGACGATGGTCTGTAATCAATTGTAAAACAAAAACAGTCTCTTACCGAGATGAACTGGGTATGGGAAAAGAGATTCAAGGCATCCAGAAACCAGTACAGATCCGGCCGATCACGGCCTCACAACTGGTTAAATGTATCCGGAAGAAATGCCAAATTTATGCAGTTCAAGTGGGGTATGCAGATTCTGTGGATAAGAGTGCAACCATTGAAAATATACCGGTAGTGCAAGATTTTGAAGATGTATTTCCTGAAGAAATTCCAGGGCTGCCGCCCAAAAGGGATTTAGACTTCACCATTGAGCTGATACCCGGAGCAGCCCCAGTGTCCCGGGCACCCTATTGGATGAGTGTGCCAGAGTTAACTGAATTAAAAATGCAACTACAAGAGCTGCTGGAAAAGAAGTATATCCGTCCCAGTGTCTCTCCTTGGGGAGCTCCTGTGCTATTTGTGAGAGAAAAAGATGGGACTCTGCGGATGTGCATAGACTATAGACAGTTGAACAAACTGACAGTTAAAAACAAATATCCACTACCCCGCATTGATGAGCTGTTTGATCAGGTAAAGGGGGCAACCATCTTCTCAAAGATCGATTTAAGATCGGGTTACCATCAAATCCGAATTAAAGATGAGGACATAGCCAAGACAGCTTTTCGTACTCGTTACGGGCACTACGAGTTTGTGGTGCTGCCTTTTGGATTAACAAATGCACCTGCCACATTTATGTGCTTGATGAACAGTGTATTTCATCAATACTTAGACAAATTTGTATTGATTTGTATTGATGATATACTTATATGCTCCCGGAATATCCAGGAGCATAAAGAGCATCTGAGGATAGTATTACAGACATTGCGGGAGCATCAGTTATATGGTAAATTCAGCAAATGTGACTTCTATAAGGAACAGATCCAATATTTGGGCCACATTATTACGAAGGAAGGTATAGCTGTGGATCCCGAAAAGATCAAAACCATAATGGAATGGCCAACACCCAAAGATGTAGCAGATATTCGATCCTTCATGGGGCTGGCTGGATATTATCGACAGTTTGTAGAGGGTTTTTCCAGAGTTGCCTACCCTATCACCTCCTTACAAAAGAAGGGAAAAATATTTAAATGGACAGCAGACTATCAACGGAGTTTTGAACAGCTCAAACATTTACTTACCACTGCACCTGTGTTGTGTGTGGCAGATCCCGAAAAGGAGTATGTAGTCTGCACAGATGCTAGTAAGGAGGGCGTGGGTGGAGTACTAATGCAGGAAGGTAAAGTAATTGCATATGAATCCAAAAAATTAAAAGAACATGAGCAGAAATATTCTGCCTATGATCTGGAATTAACCGCAGTAATTCATGCATTAAAAATGTGGCGCCATTATTTAGTGGGGAGAAAATTTTTACTGATGACAGATCACCACAGCTTGACTAGTTACTTTAGTCAACCAACTTTAAACGCAAGACAAGCGAGATGGGTGGACTTCTTGGGAAATTTCGATTTTGAAATTAAACACTTAAAAGGAAAAGAAAACAGAGTAGCGGACGCACTGAGCCGAAAGGTGCACTGCATTTATGAAATTGGTATTAGTCAAGGATGGTCCACCCTTGACAAAGAAATTGATGAGGCTGCTGCACAAGATCAGAATTACTTGCAAAAGAAGCAGTTGGTACAGAATTCAGACACCCGTTTAATTCAACAAGGGTATACCTTGAATGCAGCCGGAATTTTGTGTTACGAGCATAAGATTTATGTACCTAATCAAAGCGGTATTAAAGAAAGGATTCTGGATGAACATCATAAGAGTCCTTATGCAGGACATCCTGGTTACCAGAAATTAATCACTTTGCTAAGGAAGGAGTACTACTGGCCAGGCATTAAAAAGGATGTGATAGAATACCTGGCGCGTTGTTTAGAGTGTCAACAGGTGAAGGCTGAACACCAACACCCTGCAGGGTTACTACAGCCATTGCCCATACCAGAATGGAAGTGGGAGACCATAACCATGGACTTTATTACCGGGTTGCCGAAATCCAAAAAGAACAATGATTCTATAATGGTGGTAGTGGACAAACTCAGCAAGACAGCTCACTTCATACCAGTTCAGTCCACTTATCGTGCAGCCCAAATCGCAAACATTTTCATGCAGAATATATTTAAACTTCATGGGCTGCCGAAAGTAATAATATCTGACCGTGATGTTAAATTTACCTCAGTTTTTTGGAGGACCTTATTTGAAGGTCTAGGAACTCAATTGAACTTCAGCACCGCATATCATCCGCAAACTGACGGACAGACTGAGCGGGTGAATCAAGTAGTGGAAGACATGCTGAGGTCTTATGTGATGCAGCAACCTACACGATGGGAGGAGTATTTACATCTAGTGGAATTCGCCTACAACAATGGTTATCATGCATCTTTGAAGATGAGCCCATTCGAAGTGCTTTACGGTCGGAAATGCCGCACACCCTCCAGTTGGGGTGGACCGGAGGACAAATTTTTGCTAGGCCCTGAGATGCTGGAAGAAATGGAAGTCATGGTGAAAAAAGTTCGAGCTAATCTAAAGATGGCTCAGGACAGGCAGAAGAATTTTGTAGATCGAAAGAGAACATTTAAAGAGTACCAAGTTGGTGAGCATGTGTACATCAGGATACGAGCAAGAAAAAGTACCCTTCAATGGAATGCTTGTGCCAAATTGGCACCGCGTTTTTGCGGACCACTCCAAATTCTGGCACGAGTAGGGCCGGTAGCTTACCAGCTCGCCCTGCCCAGCCATATCCGGGTTCATAATGTCTTCCATGTATCAGTTTTAAAAACATATGTTTATGACCCTAGGCATATAATAAGTTGGCAGGACATTCAGGTAAGGGAAGACTGTTAATTATGTAAACTGAGATAGAATACTAGTAAGCAGCTAATCTGATTATGATGTGTTTCAGGTGGAACCGGAAGGAGAGTTCCTGGTCGAACCAGTGAACATATTAGATCGGAGAAGAGTCGAGCTGCAGAAAAAGGTCATCAGCCAGGTTAAAGTGCAGTGGCAGTACTTTGGGCCTGATGAGGCCACCTGGGAGAATGAACAGGTTATGAGGGATACTTACCCCAGATTGTTTTTGAATGAACAACAACATCGGGACGATGTAGACTTTCAGGGGGGGGATATGTAACATTCCCCATGAAAAGTTAATGTTGGTAAACAGTAAAAGTAATTTTGAACAAAAACTTTATTTGAAATATATTTATAACTCTGTTGCTAGTATTTGATAATAAAAGAATTGTGTTAGTATTATTTGATTTAAAGATATGATTAATCATGACTAATAACTGTGGAGGCAGTTAAAAAAATAAAACCCTAACTACCTTCAGGAGGTAGTTGAGTCCCCAGAGGAAAAAGGGGAAAGTTTTGCCAAGTCTGGTAAGGATCAGATGGCAGGAAAGAGATATGCTATGTCTGGTTATGATCAGATGGCAGAGGAAAGAAATGATTTTCCTGTATGCGCTATGTCTGGTTAGGACCAGATAGCGAGCTCTGGTAAAACCAGAGAGACTGCAGCCAAGAGGTTCTGCAAGTGCTTGGGGGTGGAAGAGAGTGAAGAGTCTTCCTACGGACGGGTGGATTGACAAGCATTACAAGTAGGTTGCAGAGAAGCAGGTATGGCCTACTATGAATATATTATTTACTGAGATGTCTCTTGTACTACTCTGTGCTAAAAAGTTAGATACAGTGGAAATATCTGACCATTATTCTTTAACAGAAAATAAGAAAAGAACATTAGCTACTGCATTATAGACAGAGACCGTGACACATTTGCATTCTGAAGAAAAACGAATATTAAAACCCTTGCATATCTCATTCGGAAATAGCAGTAGAAAAACTGAATAAACAGGTCAATGCTTGTAGGAATTTACAGGGTAAGTTCCTCAGAAAGAATACCAAAAGGACACCGCTCACAACCAGATCTCAAATCAATACACCAGTATTTTTGACGTGGTTAAAACCCTCAAAGTGCAAGGAGGGAAACAGTCCACGGCCTGTCCCAACGTGGGTACTACAGGCAATTTATTAATCAAAGAATGAAAATTTACATAAGCTTCTCTCATGCACGGATTACCCGAACAATGACCCTCCATGCGCTTTAAATAGAACTCATGGACCAATCGGGTGTCAAGCCACGGATCAAGTGTCGGTAATACCGAGGTGAGAGTGAACCGTCGGATCACTACATATCGTGACCGTCGGATTGTAAGTTACAAAATGTACAACGGTAAAGAAACACACTTTACCTAACTCTAACCTAACTCTATACTAGACCAAGTTGAACTTAACTATATCCTATGTGTCGGAATATCCTAACATCCCCCCTTAAGAACAACTTGGGATAGGATTGAAGGATTTACAAATATGACACAATAGGAGAAGGAAGGAGGCACTAGAGCCTATCCCCCCTTAGTGACAACTTCCTGAACTCCAAGCATATATCGAAGTTTAGTGAACTTCGCCTCTGTGAGAGCCTTTGTGAAGATGTCTGCAACCTGATCATCTGTTGGACAATATTGCACTTCAAGAACATGGTCATGAATGAGCTTTCTGATGAAGTGCATGTGTAGTTCAATGTGTTTGCTGCGCTGATGCTGGACTGGATCTTTGCATAGCTGAATGGCACTTTGATTATCACACCAAAGTGTGGTTGGATGCTGCTGCTCAAAGCCAAACTCTGATAGGATCTGACGAAGCCACAAGGCTTCCTTACTAGCTTCCACGGCACCACGATACTCTGCTTCTGCTGACGAAAGAGAAATGGCAGCCTGTTTCTTACAAGCCCATGTAATAGGTCCTGAACCAAGAGTGAAGACATAACCGGCAGTAGACTTCCGATCATCAGGGTCACCAGCCCAATCAGAATCAGTGAAACCAACTAACAGAGGAGCTGCTTTGGCACTGTAATGAATCCCAAACTGTACTGTACCTCGAACATAACGAAGTATTCTTTTAGCTGCTTTCCAATGACTTTCACGGGGGTTTTGCATAAAACGAGCAACAAGGCCAACAGCAAAGGAAAGATCAGGACGAGTATGGGTTAAATACAAGAGTTTTCCGACAAGTTGACGGTATAAGGTAGCATCAACTTCAGGAGAAGTACAAGAGACTGAAAGTTTGACTCCAGACTGAAAGGGAGAAGGGGCTGGCTTACAGTCTTCCATGTGAAAATGACGAAGAATATCACAAGCATACTTGGACTGGGAAAGGAAAATACCCTCTTGGGATTGCAAGACTTGAAGACCGAGAAAATAGTGTAAGTGTCCTAAGTCTGTCATTTCAAATTTCTTTTTAAGGCTGGACTTCACATGGTTTATAAGGTTGGGATCACTACCAGTAAGAATAAGATCATCAACATAAAGAACAAGGATGATAAGAGAGTTGCCCACTTTCTTGGTGTAGACAGTATTGTCAGAATGACACCTAGAAAAGCCAGATTCTAAAAGAAAGCTATCCATTTTGGCATACCAAGCCCGAGGAGCTTGCTTGAGGCCATAAAGGGATTTCTTAAGTCGACAAACAAGGCTGGAGTCTGTTTGTATGAAGCCAATGGGTTGTTCCATATAGATTTCTTCCTGCAAGTCCCCATGCAAGAAGGCAGATTTAACATCCATCTGATGGACTTCCCATTTTAAAGAGGCAGCAAGGGAAAGAACAAGGCGGATAGAGTTCATTTTGGCAACAGGGGAGAAGGTTTCAGTGTAGTCAATGCCTTCAACCTGTGAAAAGCCCTTAGCAACGAGACGAGCTTTATGTTTATCAACTTTCCCATCTGGTCCATACTTGGTTCTGTAAACCCATTTACATCTAACAAGTTTGCGTCCCTTTGGTAGAGGAACAAGATCCCATGTATCATTTGTCATCAATGAATGATATTCTTCATTCATAGCTGCTTCCCAATGTGGATGGCCTGAAGCTTCTGCAAAAGTGTCAGGATCATGATTTACTGGAGCTTGAGCCAGTAAAGAAGAGGCTCTTTCAAACTGAGAACGTGTACGTCGCTGATCTGTAGGATCACCGGCAAGATCACCTGCTGCATCCCGAGTAGCACGGACCCATCTTGGAAGTTGAGGATCCTGAGAAGGTGGGGGAGGATTATCATCCTCGCTTTCATCATCTGAAGAAGAAATGTTTTCAAAAGTAGAAGAGATAGGAAGAGGTGGCACATCCGCCGGACTAGGCTCGCAGGCCGATTTATTTTCATCAAATTTTACATCTCTTCTAATGATAACATTTTTGGACTTAAATGGAATAAGTCTATAACCTTTTACATCTTCAGAATATCCAACAAAAGTACATTTCTCACTCTTAGGTTCTAAAGCTTTATGCTTTTCATCTGGAATATGGGCCCATGCTTCACTTCCAAACACACGAAAGTGACTTACATCTGGTTTAATGGAACTCCAAGCTTCTTCTGGAGTGATATTCTCTAGAACCTTAGTAGGAGTGCGATTGATTATATAATTTGCACAATTAATTGCTTCGGCCCAAAAACTAAGACTGAGTCCTTTAGATTGCAGCATACAATTAGCCATTTCCTTTAAGGTGCGATTTTTCCTTTCAGCTACACCATTTTGTTGTGGAGTGTATGGAACAGTATGTTGCATTTGAATTCCATTTTCGGTGCAAAAGTTGATGAATGTGTTTTTAACATATTCTCCACCATTATCAGTTCTTAGCTTAAGAATTTGATGTCCAGATTGTTTTTCAACAAAGGCTTTGAAGGCCAAAAAAGTGTTAAATACTTCGCTCTTGAGTTTTAAGAAGTATACCCAAGTGCGTCTGGAGAAATCATCAATGAAAGTTAAGAAGTACTTGCAGCCAGAGAATGAAGCAACAGGAAGAGGACCACATAAATCACTGTGCACAAGCTGTAAAGGGGCTGAGGCGTGCCAAGAGGCACGTTTGTCAAAACTGTCCCGATGATGTTTTCCGAGTACACATCCGGAACAAACACCATCTCTGCAAGATACCATAGGAAGACCTGTCACCATATTTTCTTTACATAGATGCTGAAGGGAGCGATAGTTTAAGTGACCAAATCGCTCATGCCAAAGTTTGCTCACTTCATCATTATGAGCAACAAATACTGAGGGAAGATTTGATGACCCAAAGTTGTGAAACTTATACAACCTTTTGGAATCATCAGCAAGACCAGTAGCTAGAATCTGTTTAGGATCTTTTAGATCCTTGATTACAACATCATGAGGTGAAAATTCAACAATTTTACCTTCACCTGAATGAGTTATCTGATAGACAGATAGAAGGTTGCAGGATAAGGTTGGAACACATAATACATCATTAAACTGACCATTGTCTAGATGAACAGTTCCAGTCCCTACAACATTAAGAGATCTATCATCACCAATATATATATTTTTGGTGTTACAATCATTTAAAGAAGAAAACATGGCTTGGTTTTTGGCCATGTGACAAGAGGCTCCAGAATCAATGAGCCACTCATGAGAATGAGAAGAAGAAGAAGATACATTTAATGCATAACCAGACTGAGATGATTGACAATGACATGCAGAAAGTGCCATTCCGGAAGTTGAAGTTGAAGTAGGCTCCACATGGATGTTATGTTTCTTCATTGCGGCTTCCAAGGCTTCCATCTTCTTAAAGCATTTAGATTCTAAGTGGCCATCTCGATTACAAAAGTTACAATGTCTATCAGTCTTCTTCCATTTGTTTTTATTGGTCTTATCATTTTGCTGAAATGATCTTTCATTTTGAGGCTGAGATGGTTTAGGACCATTCTTTTGAGGATATGACTTCTTAGGATTCTTTGAATTTGGTTGCTGCTGGGCGGCTAACGCTTTCGTGGAAGAGTTTCCAAGATTAAGAAGACCAAGGTGTAAGAGTTTTTCTTGTTCTCTTATTAAGGAATCACAAAAGGAGTCAAAGGAAGGGGCTTTGTAGTCTTGTCCTTGACAAATGAAAGCTTCCCTTGTAGAATGGAAAGTGGAAACAAATACAGAGTAGGCTGGTCCCAACTTAGTAAGGATGGAATAAATAAGGTTACCATCTTCTTTCTTAACTTTAACACCTTCCAAGAGATATCTAAGGGTCTTGAATTTGGACAAGAAATCTTCAATGCAAGAAAAATTATTAGGATCCAAAGTAAGCAGCTCATTTTCAAGTTGATGGGCTCTAATTTCATTTTTAATCCCAAAAACTTTAGCAAGTTTTTCTAATGCTTCATGAGGAGTCTCAAGTTCTGCAATGTGGAATCTAAGATCAGGAGAAATAGACATCCCTATCAAACCACGTGCTTGATCTTGTCTATTTTCCCATTTTGCCGCCTTGTCTTCATCTTTTGGTTTCTTCTCTTGGTCTGTGGCTATTCTGAAGAGACCTTTACTTCTAAGTAAATCTTCCATGTAGGCTACCCATTGGAAGTAGTTAGTGCTGTCAAGAATGACTTGGCATGGACTTTCCATTTTAAAAAAAACTGAAGCTGAAGATGCTGAAAGTAAGTGTTCCAATGGATAGATCTCGAAAAAATAGGCGGTTTTAAAAAAAACGGCTCTGAAAAAGGCTTCCGGATGAAGAAGTTATGGCTTTTTGAAAAATAATTGTTGACGTTGCCGGCAAAGTGCGCGAATGTGCGGGAATGAAAAAAATCCGCGAATGTGCGGGAATGTGGCTATTCTGAAGAGACCTTTACTTCTAAGAAATCTTCCATGTAGGCTACCCATTGGAAGTAGTTAGTGCTGTCAAGAATGACTTGGCATGGACTTTCCATTTTAAAAAAACTGAAGATGAATATGCTGAAAGTAAGTGTTCCAATGGATAGATCTCGAAAAAATAGGCGGTTTTAAAAAAAACGGGAAAAAGGCTTCCGGATGAAGAAGTTATGGCTTTTTGAAAAATAATTGTTGACGTTGCCGGCAAAGTGCGCGAATGTGCGGGAATGAAAAAAATCCGCCCCACAAAATGGAGACAACCCAAGACACTCTCTTAAAATAGCAACCAATTGATCTATACAAAAAATTTGAGAGAGAGAGAGAGAGAGAGAGACCTTGCGTGCTTGCCTTGAGAAACTTTTTTCCCTACAAAACACAAAAACAAAACCCAACACGAATATGCAAAAAAAAACGAACCTTGCGGCTCGAAGTTAGCTTTAGCCAAAAAACTAAATATTTTTCTCAATGTTTCTGATTTTCCGAGATCACACTAAGGTGCAGGGAAAAGAGCATACGCATGAGAAAAATCCTTCCTTTCTGTTTCTGATTTGCCCAGATCGCACAGAGTCGCAGGGCAAAGAGCATACGCAGAAATGAAAGGTATAGATCCGGTTAAAAAAAAAGGCTAAATAAACTGAGACCGAAATAAGCAGAGAGAAAATAACAGTAAACTGCAAAAAAAACACTGTATACCTCCCGATCTGAAAAATGACGCAGCTAGGGCTACCGGAAACCTTTTCGCGTGAAACGAAAGGGGTTCCTCACTGGAACAGATGCTCCGAATGCAACAGAGTAGTCCTCTCGGCCCGAAAGCAGTCAGAAACAGTAGATCTAGGAAACGACAGCCGCATGCAGTTCTACCGGCTTCAGATTTGGATCACCAACGGACGCGGCCCTCAAATAGCTCTGATACCATGTAGGAATTTACAGGGTAAGTTCCTCAGAAAGAATACCAAAAGGACACCGCTCACAACCAGATCTCAAATCAATACACCAGTATTTTTGACGTGGTTAAAACCCTCAAAGTGCAAGGAGGGAAACAGTCCACGACCTGTCCCAACGTGGGTACTACAGGCAATTTATTAATCAAAGAATGAAAATTTACATAAGCTTCTCTCATGCACGGATTACCCGAACAATGACCCTCCATGCGCTTTAAATAGAACTCATGGACCAATCGGGTGTCAAGCCACGGATCAAGTGTCGGTAATACCGAGGTGAGAGTGAACCGTCGGATCACTACATATCGTGACCGTCGAATTGTAAGTTACAAAATGTACAACGGTAAAGAAACACACTTTACCTAACTCTAACCTAACTCTATACTAGACCAAGTTGAACTTAACTATATCCTATGTGTCGGAATATCCTAACAATGCTACTACAGATAGCAAGAAGTACGAACAGGGATAGTATTGTAAAGACCTCTAGATACATGTACATGTCGAAGAGAAGAATCCGAATTCTTTATGTATAGAAAGAATCGAAAGAAATGAACAGGCACTCTTTGCAAAAGATTGTAATATGCACACAAAGACATGACATCTATTTATAAGATGAGGCTTGTATGTCTCGTAAAACAAATGTATAGTATAGAAGCCGATTCATTAACCGAATAAGTAAAAGAACATACATATATTAAACCTCGGCCAGGAGGACCGCTAGAACTACAGAGACTTGGAACCAGACCACTGTGATATTTGCATGCGCGGATTAAATACACAGACATATGCATATAAGATTATTAATACAAATAAATGAGTATGTATGCCGAGGAATGCGTGGTAACCCTGGTTACAAGCATTCTCCGCCAACTTTTTAATAAACCCTCGCTCAGAACAGTTACCCTAGCTGGGCTGAGGTTTGTTCTAAACGACAGAAGCGCCATAGTTGAAACTTAACAAATAAATTCGGGCATAGCATTGTATACCAAGAAACAAGGTTAAGACAGAGCTTAAAGTATACCAAATGACTGCAACGCATAAACATGTTTAATGCTGGAAAAAGAACAATGCAATATATACCGAGAACAGTGTAACGTCCAAACTTAATTAAAAACAAAAGCCTGTAACACATAGACGAGCTTGAGTCTAAAATAAGCCAGCAGATAATATTATAAAAGTCAGAACTGTATCTCGACTAGCAGTTATGCCGTAAGGCGAACAAACAATAGAATATAAACTGTACATAGTTACATTTAGTCAGGGAACCGGACTTAAACGGAGGCCGCCGGAACCTGATCCTTTAAACAACAGATTAATGACAATACTCAAACAAGCTAGGAAATAAACCATGCAGTTTCACAATAGGGAAACCCTGGTCGCATGGCGGAAGGTTGTACATGGAAGCAAGGAACCACGGCATTCCCTGTTCAGTGGAACAGAGGTTTAGCCACCGTTCCGTGAGAAAAATCAAAACAGACTCTATGGGAGATGAATCTCTCATACCTGTGACAGAGTGGCCGAGGGTTAGAGAGTCGGACTTTCTCCCCAACGCCGTTTGAACGCCGAAGGTTTTCCCTGAAAATCATGGAGACAAATAAACTGAGAACCTTGTCAAACGACTGAGAGCAAAAGCAATAAAACGAAAACACAGTGGAAATGCCTTTCAAGAGCTTGACTTAACCTGATCAGTAAACCGAGTTGTAATGTTTCTTCGTGCTTTGGTTAAGCATGGAACCCTAGTGCGGTGGAGAGCTATACCAGTCGTCCGCCGAATACAGTCGAGCCGAGGACTTCGGCAGCCAAGCTATGGATTCAAAATGAAACCAATAACCAAGTCGAACATAAAATGAACCTTAAATATTCAATGCATGACCTTGCCTCGTGGCATAGCCTCCGCCCTTGATCTGAATGGGTTTGCCTTCACCGTCCGATCAGTGAGAAGGATCCGGAAGGGTTTTTAGCGTGAAATGATAAGACCGAGGAGCCAGCCTCGTAACTCTTGCAGCTCGAAATCACGCCACCGCACATGGCAGGACAAAGGTGAGCCGTTGATCATGCCAGGTGGGTGATCTACAACGAACAAGTGCTGTAAGCGACAGTACATCACTATCCTCACATCTAAACAAAGCAGTTTAGTCCAATCTCGATGTATAAGCCATAAATTTTGCAATTAAGGAGGTGCCAGCCCAGGGTACCCGAGATCTACCGTGGCAGCAAATCCCTCGACCCCACATCTTGAAACCAATATATAGGAACACATTTTTGTTAAACAGATAAGGAAGGCGAATTTATATGTGTACATGTAATCCAATACGATTAATATAGTGAGTCAAATGAATTATTGACTATGATGAATACAATGTGCGTGTTGTACATTAGAATATGTATATGTCAAAGCCGAAAGTTCTTTTATGCGTGCTGTAATATTATTACATAATCATATAGGTCAATTGCTTAGTGAATCCCAGTACACGTGGCTTGTTATAACATAAGCTGGTAAATGTGGATTTATTCATGTATAAAAGGAAAAAAAAAATTTATCTCTGTGTTAGAGCGTGACAGTTGCCAATTTTATTTCTCTCTATATGCTCCTGACTCTCAAGACAGATAAGGTTTTCAATGATGTGTTTGTTTATTGTGTTAGATTGATAGTGTTGAATTTTTTATGATATTGATTCCTTATTTGATGTGATAATCATAATGTCAAGTATGTGATTAATTAATATGGTTAAGGGAATCATAAAATGGATGCAAGATTTATGAGACAATTTATGTTAACATACTACAACAGTTGGTTATGCAACTTACTGTCCTCTATTGCAATTTACTTTATGTACTAATGAACATTATATCTCATGGTTAATGAGGAATGTGGAGTAGTGTCTTTGGATAACTACTTGTGGATAATTTGTGTAAAAAAGTCTAACTCCCAACTTTTACATGTGAGATTACCAAAGTATGTTACAATATATCAAATAAAATTAAATAATAAAAAATTTACACATTAAAAAGCTCAATTTTAATAAAAAATTGGAATATTAAAAAGTACAATTTTAATATTGAATAGATTTTGCATCAATGAAAATTGATTCCGTAATTTCCCATTAATAAAGTGCTATCTAACCAGGGATTTTCCAATATTTAATATATATATATATAAATCTATATTTATTTAAATATACATACTCAATATAAATGTTATTATAAATTATTTATCTACTAAATATTATTTTAAATATATAATTTAAAATGATCCATAAATACCAATAATTCTGATGTCAAGAATTTATCCATTATTCACTTCCTACGAAACTACTTTTCAAAAACCACATTTTTCCATATCTTTTAACACCCCATTTTTCCATATCTTAAAAATCATTATCTAACATTTATGTTTATAGAGATAGGCCAAAACTAACAAAATAAACCATTACCAATAAAATGACATAATGAAATGACATTTATAGTATAAATTTGTTGAGGGGAAACTATAATTCTATTGCCACAGCAAGATCAATGACTCTCTTTTAAGTATTTTAAATTTTATAAAAATATATATTTACTTTTTTAGTAAAATTATAAATAAACAATTAAAATAAATTTATATTTATTTATAATATATTATTCTTTAAAAAGAGTAAGACATATAAATATCTAACAACTAGTTTAGTTATATAAATTAAGTGATTGGTAAATGTTGATAGCAAAAAAAAACCATAAAAATAAACATATCTATATCTTAAAAATATATGTGACAAACATTTTAACTATAGAGATTCAGCCCCATTTTATCATGGAAATTATTAACATATAAATAGGCTTTGTTACAACACCATGGGTTGTTGATACCCCATGCTCAAAAAATCATAACAAATTTGAAAAGGTACAACTTTTTTTGAAAAGAAAAAAGGGAATAACTATCTTTGAGATAAATCTTAACCTTCTATCCTAAGTACTATTTTTTTTTTTTTTGTAGATATTTTATATAGGTTCAATCCCTTGTAATTTTATTCAAAAATAAAATCACTTTGTGCACGTGTTTAACACACACATAGCGAACCTACTTGCACTTAAAACATGCACAAAAATCTCAAACACATTTAGCCAGATAAATTGAGCTTCTCTTTTTTACTTTTCTTCTTTTGAATTTTTTTCCAACCCCTAGAAAATAAAATTACTTTTTGCATGTGTTTAACACACACATAGCATACCTAATTTCACTCAAAACATGCACAAAAATCTCAAACACATTTAGCCAGATAAATTGAGTTTCTCTTTTTTACTTTTCTTCTTTTGAATTTTTTTGCAACCCCTAGAATTGAAGTTCGCAATTACTATTTCCATTTCTTCTCCTTTAAATTTTAAGGACATCTCTTTGTCCAAATCTGAACTCTCAAAAGTATGTGTTCATTTTGGTCAATTCACTCCTTGAGAGCTACATGTTTCCACATGTTGTTTTTATATAACCTAGATCATTGCTAAATTAGTAGCATATCTCTATGTGTCTTTCGATATCATTCTGCTTCTTTTCACCCTCCTCCATTTGGGAACCTTGTTGATTATTTCTTCCATTGTTTGTTAAAACTCATTAATTTCTTAGTCTTCATCTTTTGAAAGTTAAGGATGAGGAAACTGACACCATTTTGACTTTTGAGATATTTTCTTTATCATTTTTTCCTTGTGGTAAAACTCATCAATTTCTTAGTCTTCATCATTTGAAAGTTAAGGATGAGGAAACTCAAACCCGTTTGAGTTTCGAGATCTTTTCTTTATCACTTTTTCCTTGTTACCTATTTGAAGACAAATCTTACATCTAAATGTTGTATTGTCAAAATCTAACAATTGAGCCCATTTAAAATCTTTGTGAACGAGATGGATGTGATCTGGTATACCTTTACCAAGGTCCATTTCTATGAAAATCATAGCAAAGGTAAAAATACCTATTTCCATTCTTTCTCAGTCTATCTTCAGAAACCTCCCCAATGTGTTTCCAATGCCTTCTAAAACTTGGTGCTTCCAGAAAGGGAGAGGGAGGTTGTGAAGTCTCACCCATACTAACATCTTCGTAATTGTCATTGTTGTGGCATCAAAAGATGAAAACCATGGATTTACGAAGAGGCACACTCTTCTTAAAAACCATGGTCCCTCATTTAAGAAAATAAATCCAGATCTCCTTGAATATCAAACTGTTCCACAAAACCCCCTTGAAACATCAATAAATATCACATTTATTACTCCAGTTAGGGAATACCCATTGATATAGATCTTCATACTTGGGTGGACATCGGATCGAACTGACGGAGGAGCGATGGAGGTTGTTCATGGGCTTAGGGTTTCTGAAGATCCGATCTACGCCGCTGCGGCCTCCAAAGATCTTCTCTGCTTTGGAACGACTAGAAGCCTGACCGCTAGATCCTCAGAGAGCGATGCTTCCCTCTGGTCCTGGACCGGATCCTCTGATGGAAAGGTTTTTTATGATTTCAACCACAGTAAACAGAGACCGGTGCGTTTCCCCTTCTTCTGGGTGCAGGTCCTTACCCCGACTCGTCTTGATACGCCCTCCTCCACGATCGTTTTGCTCAGGACTGGCAGATCTGTCTGCGACTATGGAAAAAAGAGGTGTATGCTAGTTCCCATGCCCCATTTTGGTTTGCCGTGGATCCGACTTGCCGATCTAGGGCTGGTTTTGAAAGGCATGCTTGAAGACCAGTTATGGGGTGAGAGTATGGACCTGGCTCCTCGGTGTTTTGGGGTTTCCCCGCTCTCTGTAGCGCAGATCCGGGCTTTTACCACCTCGGTGCATGGGTTAAACAGAGGGCTTGCAGATTACATCATGCAAATGAAAGACAACCTCAACAGGAGCCCCGATCTGGGAATCGGCTCATCAGATCGGGCCAAACATTGTAGAACCGGGGTGGATCTATCAGATCTGGCCAGATCCAGGCAGAAGCAAAACGGAGTTTTGCCAGGCCCAGAACACAAATCCGAAAAACGGGACTTGATCAAGGCAGACACAGCGGATCTGAAGCAAATCTTTATCAGATCAACAGAAGGCAGACACGTTTGTATGCAGATCTGGGAACGGATGAGTGTTTTGGAGTTAAAAAAAGAGATCCAGGACAAATTGGGAATTCCAGTTGCAGTACAAAGCCTAATTTTTTTAGGGCTCTATTTGCAGGATCATCACACACTCCAGCATTACAGGGTTGCAAAGGACTCAACTATTGTCCTCAATCACCGATTGCGAGGGGGATCTAAGGGAGCTACCTCAAAACCTACAGGTACCTATCGCGATGCAGCCAAAGGGAAAGAACCCCCAAAGGGGAAAGAATCTACAGCTATAAATGTACCCCCAGGGCAGTATATCGTGGATCAAGTGCCAGAGAGTCCCTCCATCTCTCTGGATTTACCAGAGGTAAAGTACATATTCTCAGATCTACAAAAAAATGTTGTTATTTGTAGATTTAACGGCTTCTGGCCTAGAACCGATGCACTGCAACAATGGATACACACGGTTTGGACAAAAAACTGCCAAATAAACCTTTTCTCTAAGGGTTTCTTCATAGTAAATTTCCTTGCAGAAGAAGAAAAGGAAAAAATTCTCAGCGAAGGGCCATGGTTCTGGGGCAGTGCGGGACTGTTTGTTACCCCATGGTTCCCGGAGTTTGATGCCAACACTATGGTGGTATCAAGGATGCCAGTATGGGTAAGGCTGCATAATCTTCTGATACATTTTTGGCACTCCAAGGCCTTATTAATTATAGGGAATACCCTTGGAAGAACTTTAAAGATTGATACAGAGCGACACATAAAGGGAATCTTCACCTTTGCTAGAATATGTGTCGAGGTAGATCTTAGCCAAGGATTACCTGAAAGCATCATTCTGAACTTCAACAATTCACAGTGGAATCAGCCTTTGGACTATGAGAATACAGCTTTCAGATGCAGGGGATGTCAACAAACAGGGCATCTGTTCAATGCATGCAAAAGCCTCAACAAGAGCAAGCCACAACAAAGGAAGCCCAAAGGATGGGAGAACATAGATGATGTAGTAAAGAAGAGAGCCTCGGAAAAGAAAGCCGCTTCGATATCAGAAGACAAAGAATCAGAAGCAGAAGAGGATGATACCATCATAGAGGAATCTGAAACAGGGAATCAGAAGGAAAACATATCAGAAAATAAGGCTCATTCAAATCAGGATCAGGCAGAGATGACAAGCGTGGATCAAAGCATGGGAGGCATCAAACGGCATCACCATTCAGACACTTCAGACTCAGACAAAGAAACAGGCCCACAGAATGCAGAAACACAGTTAGTCATTGCTTCGGTCGAGCCCACACAAGGAGAGTGGCGCAAGGTCGAAAAGAAAAAGGGGATAAAAACTTTAAGCGTGAGTTTTACTCACTGCCGGAATTTAGTTTTTCTCTCCTCTTTCTCTTTTTCTTATTTCTCTGTGCACGTTAGTCTTCTAACGTTGCGTGGGGTGCAAAAACCCTCGAGCCCATGTGGCATTTTACGGAATGCTTCAATGCATCTGCTAGTGTAACTTTTCATTAATTCTTTAATAAAAGGTTACCGTTTTTTTTCCTTGGAAAAAGATCTTCATACTTGGGCCAAAAGCCATTAAATTTGCAAATAACACGGGGTATTCATTCAACGAATCTCTGACATATCACATGCGTTCATGACATACTAAACAATACCCTTAATCTGAGTACATATTCGAAAATACCTCTAAAATCACACTATTTAACCCCCTACCAATACGAACTCAATACAACTTCCCAACTTAAAAAACTCCGACTTTCACTAGATATTGTAGGCATTCATTTTTTCATTAACATTTTTTAAACCTTTTTATATTTTTTCATTAACTTTGAGCTCCATTTTGTGTCCCTACCAATATAAAAACTCTTTACCCCCTATTATATGCTCAATATATTATGTCATTTTTTCCTCAATATATATCCCCCAATATGAACCCACGTGGTATGATATTGCTCCCCAGTGATGTCCCCATGGCAAATAAGAGATCTAGCTTAAAGGAATATGAAAAAACCACTTACTTCTAATAAATTTACTAATAGATCTGGTGCTTTTTCCATTTTTTCAATGAGGTAAGGATCTGGGATTGACATATTTTTGGATTGTTCGTCTATTGTAGAAACTTTCTGTTTTACAACATCCTTGAAATGAGTTGGACCCATTAGATTTCTGGATGGCGAGACTGATCTAGTTGGGTTGCTCATTCCTGGAGCTCCACCTTCCAATCTCAATTTTATGATAATTGTGGAATTTCGTTCAATGGCATAGTGTCTCACCTAGATGACATATTGTAATGATTTTCCTTCATAAATCACATTGCGTAGGTTTTTCAGTATACCCAAATTATACAAGGGCTTCTTCTTTATATCTTTGACTAGATCCATGGGCTGAACCCTTAAAATGAATGATTTCCCATTGAGAGTTTTCACAAAACTTTGAAAGGGCTCCTCCCCATCCAAAACTGTATTCTGAAGAAAATTCCTTTGAACATAGAAAGGAAGGTTCCATATCTCATATCTAGACCAAAACTAGATCAAAAATCTTCGTCCCAGTTCATCATCTGATTACAAATTATGATGAAATGGATCCAAATATTTAGAGGTGAAAAGAAAAAAAAATCATACCCTCCACATCTATGTGACACCAAAAAGGTAGTCATATATCCAAGGTGGCACGAAAGGTATTCTGCACATATTTTGTGGAGATCCATAAAAAACATTATATATATGTAGATTTGTAGTATTTTCTTATCAGATTTGTGGGGAAAAAGAGCATATCTATGACCAGTGCACCTTCACTCACCACAGTCTGTCATTTCTTTATGATCCGTAAAAATCTCGATGCCCTCTCTGCATCCAAAATGACTGAAAAGCTTTTAGATATTAGTGGTGTTGAAAGAGGTCGAGACTGCTTAAAGAGATTACTAGCATGACCATTTCCATAACTGACCTTACACCAATACAACACCTCTCCATAATCTTGGTTTTCGAGAGCCTCATGTATGATCTGAAGTCAAATCACAAAAACTTTGGATACTATACCTGTGAAAATCCTAGTGCTCCTCATCCTGTCTTCTCCAAACTTTATAAAAAAAAAACATCCACTTATTGTTGGGTTGTGTTATATTCTTTCCATGACTATCCACCCTAGTTAATCGAGGGGATAGAGGGGGTGGGCGGGGGAGTTCCCCCCTATACGGGGGGTTTGACCGCCCCCCTCTATATGGTCGGGGGCAGTGCCCTGGGAAATTTTTTTTGGGACCCTATATTAGGTGGGCGAACCTACCTATGGTTTCGTGCATGGTTTTCGCACATAGTTTTGGGCACAATGGTTTTTGGTCCATGGTATTGGATGCTTTGGTATGTATATATATGTATTGTAACATTGAAAGGAACATAACGAAAAATCAAGCTGGTAGTCCCAGTTTTGGGATCCAAGGGAAAATTTCTATGCATATGTGTTTTATGTGTTATGCTCTCACATTGTTTATTTTCTGTGTTTTAGAATTTGTATGCAGGTAATTTCTATGCGGGGTTAATTTCTACAATGTTATATAAATAATTAAAAAATAATAATGTTTGAAAACATGTGAGTAATAGAACATATGAAGTCAGGGAAAATTGAACTAAAAGGTCGGAAGCAAGGGAGGGCCGAGAGCATGCAGGGGGTTTTTTCGAATTTTTTTTCCCGCGCGACCTTCCATGGCGGCCACGACTGAGTTCCTGGAGTTAGCTGCTGTGGGACCGAAGGCGATAGCGTTTAGGGAAGTTGATTTTTCTGCCTGGCAAAGATGGCGTCGGTTTCAGGTGAAGCGCGGGTGTGCTTTTTTCAAAAGGAGTCGTTGGACATCGATCCGACACCCGAAGACCTCCTCGCCTGTTGGGGCCTGGAAGAATCAGAGGAGAACCTGCATCATTTCTTCCCGATGCAGGCAGTGATGTCAGTAAGCGTGGAAAGGTCAGCGGATGCGGGAGTTAAGGTAACAGATGCTATCGCCCGGAGCTCTGGGGGAAATATAATGCGGGAAGGGCGGCTATCTAGCTCTGCTCGGCCCTCGACGTTTGAAAAGCCGGGAAGAGATGTAAAAGTTTCAGGAGAAGAAGGTCAAAATCTAAGTTATCTGGTAGGATCGGTGGGTGGGGGTTCCAGGAGGGCTGAGGAGCCAAATGAAGGCATCTATCTACAGACTGATAAGCGTTCTGAGTCTTTCGAGGCTGTAGAGGGAGGAGATAAGCCGGAGGATCTGGGTGGAAAGAGGAAGAAGCCCAAAATTTGCAGGAAAAAGGCGGCAAGACCCAGTTGTGTCTTCGGAGTGGATATCCACATAGACAGGGCTTTGGAAGCATCGTAAACCCTTCTTGTCGGCAGAGTTGGTGGAAGGAGTTTCTCGGTGGCCTTCATTAAGAAATGGGCACTGGCAGAATGGAAAGAAGCTCCGAGACAACCAGAAGAGGTCAAGATGCTTGACAGAGGCTGGTTCTGTCTTCGTTTTGGGCAAAAGGAGCATGTCGAATGGGTGTTGTCAAAGCACTGGAGCCTAGGGAAGAGGCCTATCTTATTCAGGAAATGGACGCCTCTCTTTGATGCCCAGAAAGAAAAATCAGAGGAGTTTCCAGTCTGGGTCAAACTAATGGGACTTCCTATTCATTTCTGGACTGACTCGGTTTTTTCCTCAATCGGAAATACTCTGGGTAAGTTCCTTGATGCTGACAAATCCTATTTACATTCTCATGACTGGAGCGCAGCCCGCCTTATGGTAAGTTTAAATCCAAAAGAAGGTTTGGCGGATGATATACTTTTAAAGTATCGCGGCCAAGAGTTCATCCAGACCCTGGACTACGAAAACCTCCCGTTCAGATGCCATCGGTGCAAAGTATATGGTCACCTGGCTCGGGATTGCCCTCGTGGTCATCGTAGACATCGAAGGCAGAGGAAAAATGGGTTTAAGACAGAGGAAAAGGAAAAAATGAAGATCAATGCTCAGAAGGAAGAGTTTCAGTCCAAGGAGGCCGAAGCTCTGGCAAATGTCCAGGAGTTAGGACCGGAACCTATGGAGGGCATTGGAATATCTCAGTCTGAGGTGACAACGAGTGCTGTTGTTTCAAATCAGCTCTCTGCAGCTGGTTTCTCAGCAGTCAATGCAATGGAAGAATTGAATCAGGCATGTCCTCCCCCCCCTAAATACTCCTCCCCTCTCTTATCAAGCGCTTTGCATGTGTCGTGTAGTGGTGAGTTAGATCGTTTATGCCAACTCTCAAAAGATATGACAGACACGAAGATGGGACTAAACACAACCGACAGTGTTCTAATGTCGGTTCCATCCCCCCTCCTCTTGCTCCTACGCATTCCGAAGATGGAGGATGTGAATCTAATTACAATCTAAGGCCTTTAGCTACCAGAAAAGGAAAAGAGTCGGTAGCAGGTGGTTTGGCAATGGATGAGGTGTCCATAGGTCCAAAGAAGTTAAGAGGGAGGAAGTCGGACTTATCGAAAGCCAAGCTGAAGGCTATCATTGATATTGCTAGAGGAAAGCAGTTGTCACTGCCAGGGGTGCTTAGAGCAAAGCAATCACCTCCCGAAGGTTTTAAATGATCATTTTATCTTTCAATTGCAGGGGTCTTGCTAGTACCCCCAAAAAACTAGCTCTGAAGGATCTGGTCCGGGCTAACAAACCTGATATCCTCTTTCTTCAGGAAACGCTTGGGAAAGGAGATGATATTATAGGCTGTCTGCATAAGCTTTTGCCGGGATGGAGTTTTCACGCAGTGGATGCTAATGGGCATTCTGGAGGTGCGGCTCTGGGGTTTAATGTGAAGGTAGCGCGTGAAATCTCATCATGGGGAGCAGAAAACGTTTTGGCGGTGGAACTCTATTCCAACGAACTCTGTGTTCCTTTTCTTTTTCTGAATATCTATGGTCCTAATTCGGAGCGGGAGAAGTCCTGGAACTCTTTCTTCACGAAGTCCTTTTTGGCGTATCCAAATTTTACTATTGGTGGGGACTTCAATTTTTCGTTGGGCCTGACTGAATCATGGGGGGTTAATGCTAGAGTGGATCCCCTCTTTGCTTTCATCCATCAGAAATTGGCCTTGTCGCCTCTTGTTGATGTTAACCCATCAAAGATGTGCCCCTCTTGGAGCAATCGCAGGATTGGCGATGACTGGATTGGGAAGAAATTAGACCGCTTCTTAATAAGCGATATGCTGGCGGAGAAACTACAGGCGTTCAGGCATTGGGTTGGAGATGGTGGCCTCTCTGATCATTTCCCGGTTCTTCTGGAGGTGAAAGGTGATTTAACTAAGCCAGGTATCCCTTTCAAGTTTAACTCCTCTTGGCTTTTGGATGCATCTTACATTAGTCTTTTTCATAAAACTTGGAGGAAGGCCGTGGAAAATGAGAATGAGAACCGAAGTCAGCTGTTTATGGAAAACTTATTAAGGATGAAGGCCGCTTCAAAATGCTGGGCCCTTCAAAAGAAGCTAAAGGAGGAAGAAACAATGCAAGCGGTGATCTCAGAACTTGCCCTTCTCGAGGATCCAGACAGTCAGGGCTATGGCTCAGGTGCATCTCGATCGAGGATACATGAGTTGGAAATGGAAAGAAGGAGAATTCTGCAGCTCAGGGAGCAAAGTTGGCGTCTAAAAAGCAGAGCGATCTGGTTACAAGCAGGGGACAAAAATTCCAAGTTTTTCCAGAATTATGCCAAAGGGAGAAAAAACACAAATACAATATGGGAAATGAAGAAAGCAAACAGTGACTTAGCGCTCTCTTTTGAAGATTTGGCTACTGAAGGGGTAAACTATTTCAAACACCTCTTTAAAGCCCCAGGTGAAGCCACAATCGCAGAAGTTATAATGGTTGCGCAGATTTTTCCTCGGTTCATAGAAGAGGAAGACAATGAATTTCTCATGGCACCTATTTCTAAAGAGGAGGTTGAGGTTGCAAGCATCCTCAAATCAATGCAAAAAGAAAAAGTCCCGACCCGAATGGCTAGAATGTTGAATTCTTCCAACATTTTTTTGAATTCATTGGTGATGAGTTAGTGGAGGTGGTGGAAGAATCCAGACTTTCAGGTTCTATCTATCAACCCTTTAATGCTACATTTTTAACTCTCATTCCCAAGTCTGATCTCCCAGGTTCTTTTGCCGATTTCAAGCCCATTTCTTTGTGTACCTGTGTTTACAAACTTATTTCTAAAATCATTGCTGTCAGGGTAAAACCCTTCCTTTCTAAAAATGTTTCCTCGGAACAGTTTGGCTTTTTAGATGGCAGGAAAATACATGAAGCTGTGGGAGTTGCTCAAGAAACTCTCCACAATCTCAAAGTTGGAAAGAAAAAAAGAGTCGTTGTTAAGATAGATTTATCGAAGGCTTATGATAGAATCAGCTGGCTGTACCTGAGACTCTTGCTAACTCATCTGGGCTTTAGTTTTGAACTTGTAAGATGGATTATGAGTTGTGTCTCGTCTTCTTCCATAGCTGTTCTGATCAATGGAGCAGCCTCCAGTTTCTTTAGTCCTGAACGTGGCCTGCACCAAGGCTGCCCTCTATCTCCCCTCTTGTTCTTGCTGGCAGCAGACAGAATCAGTCGTTTGATCCATGAAGCAAAAAGTCAAGGTCTGTTGAAAGGAATAGAAGTTGCTCCAAATTTCTGGGTCACTCACCTTCTCTTTGTGGATGATATTATACTCTTCAGCAATGGCAGCCTTGATGATTGTAGGATGCTTAAGAGGATCTTGGACCTCTTTCTAAAAGCGACTGGCCTCTGTATAAATGAGAGAAAATCTACTATTACCTGTTTTGGTCTGGCTAGAGAGGAGGTGCGTAGGGTGACCTTGGTTCTGAACTTTGAAGTTAAATCGCTTGAGGATTCTTTCAAATATCTGGGGTTCTATCTGAAACCAGATAATTACAGGATAAAAGATTGGCAGTGAATCCTTGTAAAATTGGAATCGAAATTGAAACATTGGAGCCACATGTGGCTCTCTCGGGCAAGTAGGCTTGTTTTAATAAAATCTGTTTTAATGGCAATTCCAGTGTATTGGGCGAGCTTGACTTGCGTGCCCAAAGGTATTATAAACTCAATTGAGAAACTTTGCAGCAACTTTCTGTGGGCGGGCTCAAAGTGTGAGAGAGTTACCCCGTGGATCGCATGGGATAAAATTACTCGCCCTAAAGAGTGGGGGGGCGGGGGTATAAAAAATCTTGCAAATTTCTCCCAATCCCTTGCAGCAAAGTTGGCTTGGAGGATCATTACAGCGGAAAATCTATGGACTACAGTGACTAAAAGGAAATATATAGATCCATTATCAACGCTAGATTGGATCAGACTGCCGCAAAAGTCGTCCAAAAATTCCTCGGTGGTCTGGAAAGCAGTGGTCGCTTCCGTTCACATCATTGAGAAGGGGTTGGCATGGTATGTAGGAGATGGAACTCAGATCCGCTTGGGGTGCGATCCTTGGATTGGCTGTTCTGAGGGGTTTAATCTATCTCAAGGTTTGGTTGTAGTTTTAAAAGGCAGAGGTTTATTCACTTTAAACCAGGTAGCTGATCCCCGGGCCTCTTCCATTTGGAAGCAGGGGTGGCTTAAAGGACGAGACTTAGATTTGACCGAAGACAGGTTGGAGGAATGGGACAGGTACACAAGGGATCTCGTCAACTCTTCGGTGCGGCTCTCTGACTCTCCGGATGAGTTAAAATGGGTTTTTGCTCAGAATGGCTTTTATTCCCCAAAGGAAGGTTACAAATGGATGATGTCTCAAAAGGGTTGGGAAATTCTGGACTGGTGGGCTAAACTGCTATGGAAGTTAAAAGGACCAGCTAAAACGAAATTGTTCTTCTGGTGTGTCCTTTTCCAGAAAGTTCCTACGTGGGATTTCCTTCAAAGAAGAGGCAGAATTGGTCCTGGTAGATGTCCTCTGTGTAAAGACAGCGCCGAAACTGTTCAGCATTTATTTCTCTTTTTCCCTTACAATTCTAGTCTTTGGGCAGCAATGCTAAGCTTAATAAATGTTCCTCATAGATGGGAAGGGCAGGGACTCTTAGAGGCCTGGCAGAGTTGGTGGAACATTTCATTAAATGAAAGGGAACGATCCATTCCTTTACTCATTACATGGGGGACTTGGCTGGCCAGGAATCAAGCTATTTTCAAGGACTTCGCTTTCCCTATTGGAAGACTTGCCGCTGAGGGAGCGGCCATCTATGAAAGCATTCCTATCCCTCAAGCTCCTAATTCCTCCAGAGTTGTTTGTCAAGAAGTCATTAGACACTCTATGCCGTGGGCTTATTTTGATGGGGCTTCAGATATTAATGGTCGGTGTGGGGTTGGCTTGATCATACATTTTTCAGAAGAGAAGATTGTTAAAGCCTCAGAAGGTCTGGGACAGGGTTCAAATAATTTTGCCGAATTGAAAGCCCTTCATCTCCTCCTCTGCTGGCTTATTCTCCGTAATGTGCGAGAAGTTCAGCTTTTCGGGGATTCCATGAATGTGGTGCAATGGTTCAACGGAGCTCATCGCTACTACAATCTTACTCTGCTTCCTCTGTTTAGAGAAGTTTCTCGGCTCAGGAATCGTTTCATGGAGATTTCTCTTATTCATATATACCGGGAAAGGAATTCTGAAGCAGACCGTCTTTCTAAAGAAGGAGTAGACCGTGAGATGGGGTCGTGGGCTGTTTCGGAGGTTGATAATGGGTTTGTTCGGCCTGTTGAACAACCCATCTTCGCTTAATCTTTCTTCACGTTTTCTCTGTTCCTGTAAATATATGTGTGTGTTTCTGTTTTTTCCATGTCTCCATCTCTCTTATTTTCTCCCCTGCCGGATTTCTTGGGCTGTTTTCCCTATTTGTGGATGCCCGGGCAATGGTTCCAGTATTTTCGCAGCGGCTTCCAAATCCTCAATGATATTGTGGATGTTTATTGTGGATCCGCGTGGTCTTTTATTCCAACGTTGCTGGTGGTTTTGGAGGCTTTGTTCCCCTTGTGGTGGCTCTTCTTTGATTAGCTGCGGGCCGTTAGGGCTATGCTCAAATGTTTTGAGTGGTTTGGGAGGAGTTCTTCCCTCCTGCGACGGGTTTTCTGTCAGCGAGCAGTTTTGCTAGCTGAGTCTCGCCCTGTTTGCTGGCGGTTTCAGGCTTGGCGTCTTACTTACATATTTTATGTAACCCTTTTTATTAATAAAAGGTTGGAATTTTTCTGTGGAAAAAAAAAATAGAACATATGAAGTCTTCTCACTTGTGTGATTTTCACGAAAATAAAATTAAGCCTTTAGAAAATATGAATAATGACAAGAAATTATGAAGCCTTTTCACTTGCATGAGAAGAAGGTGGAGTAGCTTTTGGCAACTACCAATTTACTTTCCTTGTTGAAATTTTGTTGGAATAAAATTTGATTGATAAATTGTGTTAAATTTCCATAAGGAAATCTATATTGTCTTTAATCAAATAATGTTACAAATAAATATATGAAGTGTTGTTTCAAGATAGGGAAACTATCTTGGACACACAATCACTTGGTTGAGAGAATATCTAAACCACACACCAATCTAGGAAACAACTCCTAACTAATAGGAACAGACTCCTTTACATAACAAGAATCACAACTGAGACAAGTAGGAATTACATTTTCCAACACACCCCTTTAATGACTACTTGTCTCGATATCAATCTACAAAGTCTAGTTGTGGTCAAACATAACAAGATAATATGTCAACGTCCATATAAAGGAACAACCATCCACCAGAATGCATGGGTGCTCAGCCATTGCAGCCGCCAATTTAGTGGGATGTCCTTCACATACGTGATTATGTTAGCCGTTATAACTGTACGCATGTACCTGTAAATCCCCCTCCAACATCATCATTATGGGTTTTATCGGATTACCCATAACCATGCTGTGGGTTTTATCGAATTAGCGTCAACCATGCCAATAAGAGCTCTCAACCACCAAGGCTCAACACAGCCACTAAGGCTCAACTATGCCACCAAGGCACTCAATTTGGCCACGTAAACTCAACACAACCACAAAGTCTCAACTCTTCCACCAAGGCACTCAATTCAACCACACATGCTCAAATATGTGACAAAGGCACTGAATTAAGCCACCCATGCTTACGACAAACCCAACTTAACCAAGCCCAGGGTTTTCTCGGCTCACCCTCAACCATGCTAAGGGTGTTGTCGGCTAACCCTAAACCATGGCTGCAGAATCCCTATCCACTTCACTCTCGCACGTGGTTATAAACCAACACTGCAATTACAAACTGGTTTTAATATTACCACAAAGTTTATGGGGGTACACATGCCTCATCGGGCTTACATTTCACACTTAAATTGTTGGAGTTACCAGGTACATACTTTACAAGACCACTACAAAACACCCTAAACTTGCTTACTAATAAATGTATGTGATACACTATCATCATGAGTCTATTCCAAAAACTCACACAAACTTGATTATCCATAATCCTCCCATCTCTGATGTAGCTCCAACTACTATCCTTTGATTCCATCTTCACTGTCATATCTTCATCATATCTGGTAGTTAATCATTTCTGCAAATAAATTTGTCTATTTTTGAAGTGGCCAGTTCCAACATAGACTCAAACATGCGACAATAGTTGGCCAAACTAAATGCCACTATATCTTTTCAACCATAATTATATCAATGACATAACATTTTCTAAAAAATTTTATCAATCTATTGAGAAACACCAGTCATACTACTGAGACATATGTCATCATGTGTTTATAGATTGTTCTCGTAGTAATTAAAAAACTTGATAGAATGATGCTTCTCACAATTCTATAAGAGGACCTTTTAGATCTTCCACATCAACGTTGGGAATTTGACCACTCTGTGTCCACGAAATAAGGCAATAGATAGGATATTCGTTTCCAAGGATAATTCCCACATAGATTCTCCGGACCCTTCAGAATAAGGCCATTTCCATTGCGCTCTCAATAACGATGGCGCCATGAGATCGGAATCACGAGACCATCGTTGGCTTTGGCATCTTCCATCACTACGCTCACTCCCATCATTAGTGATGCAGCGGAGACGAGACCATCTTTGGCTCTGCAAACTTGATATTTTCTACTACATTCCCACATATTTCACGTATAACTGATCTTTCGTTAGGCCATTATTCCTATGCTTTATGGTGGTTTATTGGCCATAGATCAGTCATTGAGGAAGATTGATTAGGGCGATCTTGGTGTCAAAGGATCTCTTCCAATGAAGCCAATGTCTACCAGTTGTGTCAATGATCCTTGAAACAGATCGATCAAGCAATTTTTTATCTGCTGCTTCCTCGATATTTGTTGAGTCCTCAATGAAGGATCTTGGCATCCTCGAAAAATATGCTATCTACTATTATCTGCTACGCTAGGAACACGACTACGACCACGCTACCAATGTGGCCTCGCTTCCACGCTTACTCTGCCTCCTACGTGAAGGCACCAATTGATCAACCAATCGACCTGGATTTGCAAATCGATCCACCAATCAACCACTGTTTACCGCTGTAACCACAAGTGATCTACAAGCTCCATGATCGAGTTCACTTTGGGTTCATAACGCATAGAAAAATTGCGTATGAACAAAAAACAGGTTGGCTCGTATCTTCATGGATCACCATTTTATAATTATAAAACAGAGCCGATGGAGCTTATCACTCAGCTTATACTGCAGGGTGCACCTATATAGTGGTGCTCATACTCACCAACTGCAGATCTGGGTCTGGGTCTGAAGGTTCTGTGGCTGACTAAGGGCGATGATGTCTCAACTCAAATGACCAATAGCTCCTCATCTCCCACGAAGCAACACTAAATTGATCAACCTTCCCACTAGATATAGAAAGGGTCTAGTTGACAGCAAGGCCCCGAGCTGTGAATATCCTCGATGACTTCCTTGCAAATTGAATGTTGCAGATCTATCTCAATTCGATCGGCACACACAAAGATCAGAACTCTCCTAATGTCATCCACAATTCGCCAAAATCTCTGCCCGAATGAATGGACAAACCTAAAAAAAGTGAACTGATAAAAAACATTCACTAAACTCTTTTATTTCCCTCGACCCATAAGGGGCCAAGGCCTAGGCCTATATGGGCTCTGATACTATGTTAAATTTCCATAAGGAAATATATATTGTCTTTAATCAAATAATGTTACAAATAAATATATGAAGTGTTGTTTCAAGATGGAGAAACTATCTTGGAAACACAATCACTTGGTTGAAAGAATATCTGAACCACACACCAATCTAGAAAACAACTCCTAACTAATAAAAACAAACTCCTTTACATAGCAAGAATCACAAACTAATAGGAACAAACTCTTTTACATAGCAAGAATCACACTGAAACTAATAAAAATTACATTTTCCAACCGATTTCTAATCATAAAGTAATTTGTTTACACATTAAAATATTTTTAATTAAAAAATAAAAACAAATTATAAAATTGTTAAAATAATTATATCCCACCAATTTTATTATTTTAAAATTCTTGTTTTAATTTCATCGATATTACATTTATAAATAACATTTAAAATTATACGAATAATTGATATTTTTCTTCTTTGTCACTCCTACAACATAGAGTCAATTTTATTTTTATCTTTTCAATCAATTTTCCTTCAAATTATATCCTAATTAGAGTCGATTTGATTATTATATATTCAACCAGAATGATATCGTAAAATGATTTTGATGTCCCTCAATACTTACCCAATTAGAAAATGAATCGGTGGTCGTGTTGGTCATATCGTGTCCGAGTTTTTGTTACGTAAATATTATTTTCGTTTAATTCGACGTTGCTAATATCAATGCATTTGATTATAATGTATTTAATTAAATCTGATTATAAATTTAAAAAATTTAGCTACAAAATCGATAGTTTATCTATGGGATTTTTCTTATTAGTTTTAACCTTTTACTTTTGGAATGTCAAATGTATAACTTATATTAAAGTGCTCATACACTTTTTGATCTCTAAACCCTGAATTGTCTCTAATACTTGCATACAATCCACCCTTTTACAGAATAGATCAATACACTAATTCATCATTACTCTAAAATTTTACAAAAGTAATGATATTTTTTTTTTAATTTTGGATTTTCCACCTGCTAAATTATTTTATTATAAATGTTGAAATTTTTCAAATTTTGGATTTTCCACATGCCAGAATTATTTTACTACAAATGTTGAAACTCTTTTGATTTTAGATTTTCCATATACTAAAATGAGTTACTCTCTAAAATTTCTCATGTTTTAGTAAAAAGATTTTCTTTTAATATATCAACAAAATTTTACCTATAAACAAAATTTAACGTATAGAGACAATTTCTAGACACACGATTCATTCACTTAAATTTCTTAAAATAAATCAATTCAATATAATATTTATATAGAAGAATATGAATTCTTCTCAAAATGTTATAAAACTTTGTCTTCCAAAAACTTGATAGTTTAGAAACTCCAGTACTTCTACACCTCCTAAATTTACAATTAAAAAACTTAGTTATACAATTTAATAAAAACATAATTTGATACCAAATAAAGTTCTTATTCGTAAAGATACCTCTTTATCATTTCTACATCAATTTCACTTTACATTTATTATTTTTATTGTAATATAGTTACATAGAAGAATATAAATTCTTCTCAAAATGTCATAAAAAAATTGTCTTCCAAAAACTTGATAGTTTAAAAACTCTAATACTTCTATACCATTTAAATTTACAATTAGACAACTTAGTTATACAATTTAATAAAAACATAATTTGATTCCACATAAAGTTCTTATTTACAGAAATACCTCTTTATCAGTTCTGCATCAATTTGACTTTTCATTTATTATTTTTATTGTAATTTTATAACTAAATCTCACTGGAATTTCATAAGTTTATTTCACTAGAATGTTGTTGTTGTTATTACATTGTTGTTTATTTTATTTGATTGTAATATAAGTTTTATTTATTTATTTATGGAATTGTAATTTTTGTTATTTAAAATTAATAAAAATAAATTAAAATTACAATTTGTTATATTATTTATTATTATTTTTTTTTTTGTAAAGTTTGGTAGGGCTTTCTATTTTCTATTTTTAAAAGACAAGTTTACACCACATAGATGAGATAGGTGGCCTCAACTTGCCCAGTGGAAAACCAAGTTTGTTGGCAACCTATCCTCATTATACGCCATCCAAAAATAATATAATTTAAGGCGATCTACCCAAGTTATATATACATCTATATCATGATAAGAGTATGAGTTTCTGTCTATCATAACCATACATTAATAAAATTAAATGCTATCTGCTAAAAACCAAAAAATATTGAGGAACTTGACTATTCCTTTTGATCCTCTGAGGCTGAGTCAACCGGGGCCGGGTCTTCAGCTAAGTCTCCTGGTGCTACTGCCAGCTCGATAATAAAAGGGATATGCATTTGAATACGATCTAGGGGAATGTACTGCTTGCACAATTGGAACTAGATGGCCTACATGTCTTTCTTGTAGTTTGGCATGTCATCGAGGGTCGTTGCCATCCCCATTGATAGCTACTTCATTACCTTCCCCATGAGGCTCTTCATGAGCCAATACAAGTATAGAGTCTGCTTGAATTGTGTGAATCTCCCCCTAGTGTTCCTTGGGTCCGGGATTACCTCACGCCAGGCCTCCATTTCCTCTTCTGAATCTGCCTCCTCTTTTATCTGTGCCTTTCAATCTTCTAAGATCTTCTTGATGCCCGCATTCGTCCCTACCCTGTACGTTATTTCCACTTCATTGATAAGCCTTTCTACTGGCTTTCTTTCACGTCTGGGATCCGAGGTGCCTGGGTTGGCTACACGAGGTAGCTCCCTTTCCCTTCCCCTTCTACCTCATCCTCTTCCATGGGCTGGTCTTGCCATTTCTCCTGTTGTGCAAACCTATTCACATACATTTCAGATTAGAGGACAGACATTAAGTTATGGACTTTCCACAATGTTGTCACTTCCCCTCTCCTTGCCTTTCCTGCCACACTCGTCTCTACCCTAGTGACCCTCTGCCCATGGCTGCAATGCCTCTCCTCTGCCAGGATTATCACCACCTCTCCCTTGCCAAGCAATCGCCTCTCCGCATCTTTGGTGTTTTCCTCTTTCTGCTCTGCACCCAGGGGTAGTGGCCTGATGCCCAATTTGAGTGAAACTTTCGGCACTGACTGCCCTCACTCGAACTAGATAGCCACTACAACCATCCGCTCCTCTCTGCCACTCCCAATTACCCTCCCTCGCACCTGCTTATCTACCTGCTCTCCTTCCTCACTGGTTATTGAGCAGGCCAACTTAATTGCGGGTGATTCCTCATGGTCTCGTCCCTGATGGTCTCTCTCTTTGCCACTTACAGGTTCGACCCTAATCCCCTTCCTTCCCAGCATGCCCAGGTCTCTCCCACCTATTTCTCGACACCCCTCTTTGGTCATATCCCTCATTCCTCTTCCATGGAAACTCACAGAAAACATTTCAAAAGACGAGTAGAGAGAGATAACATAACCGATGTCGCTTCGAAGGTGTCGTTGCAGGTCTCTGGGTTGATATTCCTTGTCGTTTCTCGATCTCTCCTCCACAACTATCCTCTCCACATCACCCTTCATTCCTTCTTAATCCCCTTCCTTCCCTCTCTGTCCCATCCATCCTCCTATCCTATCCTTCCCACCTCTATCATTACCTTGGCATTGGCTGCCACTTCTCCATGCCCCTCTGTACATTATCATGTGGGAGGCCACCACACCCATCGCCATGAGCGTGTGGGCTGTACCCAGCATTCAGTTATCCTCACAACCATATCTGTCCTGCATCCTCGGGCACTCACCCCGATCGGGGGTAATTTTATTTTAATTAATATTACGTGTAATTTAATTTAATAATTTAAATGTATAATATATCCAAATTCGCTAACAAAGTTGACTATATTCAAAAGGGAAAATTAAACATTTATAATAAGTTTTCTATACACAAAGTAATGATGAATTTGTGATATACAAAAAAAGAGTACTCTTACCATGAAATTTCATATCTTTTAAATTTTTGGGTCAAATTTGGTGATGATTTGTTTGACATATGTTTTTTTTGAGAGATCGTCGATTTCACGGGGCTTTTCTCAATGAACCTCTAACATATCACATGCATTCATGGCATACTAAACAATACTTATAATTTGACTATATATTGGAAAATACCTCTAAAAGTCAAATTATTTAACCCTCTACCAATACGAACCCAATACACCTTCCCAATTTAAAAAACCCTAATTTCACTAGATATTGTAGGTATCCATTTTTTCATTAACATTTTTTACACCCCCTTTTTTTCATTAAGTTTGAGCTCCATTTTTTATACCTGGCAATATAAAAACCTTCTATCCCCTATATATCTTCCAATATATTATGTCATTTTTTCCTCAATATATATCCCCTAATATGAACCCATGTCGTATGGTATTTCTCCCCAGTGAAACCCCTGCAGTGGTGGATTAAGCATATTATATGCTTATAATTACTATTTTAAATCATATCTTTACTGTTCAGATTGTGGCTTGTGCATATTATAGGCTTATAATTACTATTTTGAATCATATCTTTACTATCCAGATTGTGGTTGGTGCATATTATAGTTTTATAATTGCTATTTTAAAATATATCTCTCTCAGATTTCAAAAAAAATTGACCAAAAATATTAATAAGAAAAGTAAAAAACTATATCCATGAGAAAACCATATATTATTTGTTTTAGAGCATTTTTTAGAATATTTTCCGATTGAATTTGTCCAAAATCTTAAAGGGATTTGTTGGAATCACAAGTTTGAGTTCTGAACTCTCCATAATTGAAGTGCCTCCTCAGTGTTTTAGGGTGTGAAATTCATAATCGTGGTCATAAACCCTTTTTAAACAACAAAGAATCACTATTTAATAAAAAATGATTTCACTAAATTCCAACCAGAAAAATTCTAAAATCTAAGATAGTTAAACGATGCGGAGAGAAAGGTTACAAAGTCAAAGTCATCATTGGCACAAAGGTTACAAAGTCAAAGTCATCGTTCAAGTAATCGTGACAAATTCAAAGTCGTCATTGACGTAGCGGTGACAGAGAAAAGTCATAATTGAAGTGGGATGGCCCGTGCCTCGACATCTCGTCCAGGGGTTAAATTTGACGCCCGTATGCCCGTTTTTTGAGTTTTTACCCGTTAAATACGATTGGTTTCTAAATCTGCACGTAATCGCTGACTGGCCAATAATATTTCAAAAAGTCATATTGACGGGTATATGAAAAATTAACCAGTTTTAACTTTTATATATATATTATTTTATATATACACCGGGTATATGGAAAATTAACAGGTTTTAACTTTTATATATATATTATTTTATATATACACCGGGTACGTCGAAAATTAATAAGTTTTAACTTTTATATATATATTATTTTATATATACACCGCATACTTCAGTGATGGCACTCCGGAGTGCACTCATTCGAATTTCAAATTTGATTTCCCGCTTTGTTTTGAATTTCAAATGGACTTCACAGAGGCATCGATCTTCCGGCTACGCGGCACGTGTAAGTCTGTTTTTCGCTTTGAATTTTACCCGTCTCTGCATAGAGGTTGAGAAAGCTAACATATTTGAGGTGGGAAAAAATGGGGAACGAGAAATTCGTGAGAGCTCTGAAGGCCATGAAGCCTCTAGGCCTACGAGTAATGATGTATCTCCAGTCCTGAAGCGTTTGCTGAAGGTATACTTGCATTTTCAGCTGTATAATTCCATGTATGATAGTTATTGCATTTTGATTTTTTTTTTATTTTGGGCGTTCTGGTACAGGTATTTGACAATGAGTGGCCACTTGCATGTAAGTAATTGGGCTTTTTGTTTCAGCACAAGAGAAAAGAAGGAAAGAGGCGGGGTAAACGGACAGTGGAAGAATTTGATGATGATTACGGTGATACTGAGAGTGAGTGTGAATGTGAATATGAATTTGTGCCTCCCTTGACTCGAGCTCGCAGTGCTTTGGTTAATAAACCCAAAAATGAGGAAATCGTAGACGTAGAGGAGGGTTTCCATGGTGGAAATGGTGTGTCCATTGAGGAGGAAGCAGCAGAGGCTCCCTCTTCCCCTCCCCGTAGAAGTTCCAGGCACAGAATTGGCTCTTTCGCTTCCTATGTGTCTGCCTCTGCCTCTGCCAGCGGCCAACGAGTTAGTTCACGGCTTCAAAACGAAAATGAGATTGAAGGGAGAGGGAAGTGAATTGCCTGCGAAAACGAGATTGAGATTGAAGGGAGAGGGAAGAGAATTACCTGCGAAAATGAGATTGAAGGGAGAGGGAAGAGAGTTGCCTGCGAGCCACCACCTTTCGTCCTGCCTCCGGCCACCATTGTTTTACCGAAAATTGAGGTCACTGAAGATTTGGAAAAATATAATTATGGTGGTTGTTTCGGTACTCCCATTGTTGAAGAGATCGATGAGAGTAGCAAGGGGTTTGATGATTGCCAGACAAGCGGTGAGCTGAAAAAGCCCGAAATTGAGCGGGATGGATGCACATTTCCCTTTCCGGTGATGAATGTGGTTCCAATTACTGCTGTCAACGTCTGCCCAGAACCTAGTTCGGACCAAAATGGTACTGTAAATTACCTTGTTTCTGTTAACGTGCATTACTATTTTCTTGAATTGAATTTTGGCTAGTAGTGTATGCATAAATATAATTATGAATATATATTTTTTCATTTCATAATATTAATTTTTGTTGTTTTTATATATATTTCCCATTTATTTTATCAGTATTTCTATTTTAAACAAAAAAACTCAGAACATTTGAACAATCTGGAAAATTTGCAGAAAAATTTGATCCGAATTGTACAACAAAAAATGAAAAATTTGAACAATTATGAGTACAATTTGAAATTAGATGAAACTTGTACAAATAAATTTTAAAAGTCATTTGATGGGTAGTTTAAAAATAAAAACGTCATAAAAAAATTCCTTGACGGGTAGGGTCACCCGTCAAATTTAACCCCTGATCTCGTCCAAAGCTACCACAACAGATCCAACGACTTTTAGTGTTAAATGCATTTTTCCTAGTTAATGAGAAAGGTTACAAAGTCAAAGTCATTGTTGAAGTAGTTGTCACAAATTCAAAATCGTCATTGAAGTAGCGGTGACAGAGAAAAGTCATAATTGAAGTGGGATTGGCCGTGCCTCAACATCTCGTCCAAAACCACCGTAACAGATCGAACAAGTTTTAAGTGTTAAATGGATTTTTCCTTGTTAATTGGTTGGTTTATATCCATAAAATTATTAATAATTTTAAATTAAATTAAATTAAATTAAATTTTATGGTTAATCTATGTTATATATCAAATTAGTGTATGCTATTTATTAGGTAGGATAATGTTTTATTTAACTATTTAATTAATTAAGTATACGAAGGTGTAGTTTAGGGTTTAGTTGGGAATTGTGGTTTGTAGTTTTTCTACTGAATTCAATTTTTACAAAAATACATATTGGCCATTGTAATAAGATTAGAAGTGTATACAACCTTTATAAAAATACATTTACATTCCAGTATACCTCATGATACTTTAGCTCTATTAAATCATATATTGTTTTGCTACATGTTGGTTTGTAAATTATTAACATTAAAAGTTACTAATTGCTCTAAATCTTATAAGAAAAGTTTATATATATTCTATACTATTAAATTGGAATCTATAATTTTTTCAAAAGAAACATATAAAATCAATTTTAATAATTAAAATAATTAAAATCTTTTCAAAATCATTTTTTTTTTTTAACTGAAACGGGTGTATCTTTATTTATATTGGAAGAAATTTGGTCTTACGCCAATGCTGCCATCATTACACTGCATCTAATACTATTCCATGGTGCATGCTGCTTAATCCTCATGGATTACATGGGTGGATAGAACTTTCCCCATTTATGAGAATTTGGCCTTTCCCTAGAGTACAGCCCTTGTTTGCCAACAAATTAGCTTCACTGTTCAGATTTCTAAGTATATGAAAGCATTTGTAGGATTCAAAATCGAGGAGGACTTCCTTCAGTCTGCTCAGAGTTTTGTTGAGGCTTACATTGATGAACAAGTTCTCCGAATTCAACTTTTTAATTATGAGCTCGGAGTCTCCGAAAACTTGAATTTCTTTGTCCCCTCTGTCTCTAGCAATTTGGCAGGCTTTAAGAAGGCTTAGAATCTCGGCTTGGTTGTTAGATTTCTGCCCAATGCCCCAGGAGAAATTGTCTCTTTTGACTCCCGCCGGGTCATAAATGACCCCACCTGCCCCAGCAGCCCCGGGATTGCCTTTGGAGGCGCCATCAAAAAAGATCGTGGATGTTTTTTGTTTTTTCCACCATGCCTGAAAATTTTCTTCCGTTTCTCTTATTCTCCAGATTGGATTCATTGCTTGAGGGGCAGGAAGCAACCTCCGGGGGTGGGGGGAGAGATAATTCAGCCACCTTTCTTCTTCGGGAAGCAGCAATGGATTTGTAGAAGAGTACTGTTGTTGGGCAGCTTCCAAGAGGAGGGATTTCGCTTTTGCATCTATAGCTAGAGGAGTTTGTTCTTTTCCGTTGAAGATCATGTCATTCCGGGCCAACTAGGTCTGCCAGCAAGTGAATTTGGGGATGGCAATCCAGATTTTCCTCCAAAAAGATTTGCTGGGGATTTTGTGGGGGTAGCAATGATTCCAGGCATCGAAGAGGTCTGCTACAGAATTATATGAGGGAACAGTGATTTGGAACTCATGAAGGATAAGGCGCCACACCTCTTTGACAAACTTGCAGTCCATGAAGAGGTGCTTGGTTGTTTCTTCGCTGTTGCTGCACAACACGCATCTGTGAGGCCCAGCTATGCCTCTCTTCATCAGATTTTCTCCGGTAAGCAATTTATTGTGAGCCAGGGTCCAAAAAAAGAAGTTGACTTTTGGTAGAGCGAGGGGCTCCCATACCTTCTTCCAGAATTCCGGATTTTTGCTGCTGTTCTTTATGGGTTGGAGAGCGTTGTAGGCTGCCGCTGATGAATAAGTCCCTGTGCGCCCCCAACCCCATCTGTCCTTCGACCATCTGCTCACTGGAGCTGCTTCCTCCAGCAACTCTTCGAGCACTGTCATCTGCTGATTTAAGCGACTTGGTATACCGTGGAAGTCCCATCCGGACCATGCGCCACGACTATCCCATTTGGAGAGATCGTAAACGCTGTTAATTCCAATGCGTTCCAGCCATTGCCTAATTTCATCGATTTCCTCATTTTCTGACAGAGGGGCGCTGTCCATAATGCGATCTTGCCACAGATTTGTATGTTTACCATTGCCGGGGATTTTATAGACTCTATCTTTGAAGAAATTCAGACTTTTATTACAGAGTTTCCATACCTGGGAGGCGTTGGTTATTTGGGAAGCCTGAAGGTTTCGGAGCGGAACCTTATGCGCATACTTTGCTTTCAGAGTTTCGCTGACTGGATGCTTGGGATTCTCGTATAAATTCCATAGAATTTTTCCACCCAACGCCAGGTTGACCATGGCTGGATCCCTGATTTGCAGGCCTCCTTCTGCGAAAGGCCGTTTCACCTGCTCCCATTTCACCAGATGCATTTTATGAATGTTCCCTTTCCCTCCTTGCCAAAGGAAATCGCGAATCAGTTTGGAGATGTGATCTGTTACCTGCTTTGGTGCTAGTAGGAAGGCAGCTTGGTAAATTGGTAGTGCTGAGAGAACAGACTTGATCAAGATGACCTTGCCTCCAGGAGTGAGCCAGTATCCTCCCCAACTTGTGATCTTTGTCTTAATTTTGCTGATGACTTCAGCCCACAGGGCTCTCTTGTTGCAGCCATTAATGATAGGGAGTCCAAGGTATTTTATCGTCTCCCATTGGGCTTGGCTCTTGAAGCCTAGGATAGCAGAGATATTTGCGAGTTCCTGATGATCGATGTTCCATCCAAAGACTTCACTTTTCCTTTCGTTTATGGAGGCTCCCGTGGCCCTGCAGTAACTTTTTAGGACTTCGTCAAATGCTTTAGCAATTCTAGGAGAAGCACCTCCGAGCAGGAGAGAGTCGTCTGCAAAGAGGGCATGATTCTGGGCAGGAGAGGAAATGGAAGGTTTGAGGCCTGGGAGAGAGCTTGCCTCTTTTTTTGCTGAGAGCTTTCTGCTGAGGGAGTCCGCCATCAGTATGTAGAGGAAGGGAGAGAGAGGGCATCCCTGCCTAAGACCTCTCTGGGCTCAGAAAAAGGAGGTGGGGCGGCCATTGACAAGAGGGGCAATCCAAGGGGAGTCAGTGCAGGCTTTGATGAGAGCAACAAAGAGAGGGGAGAAGCCATAGGCAAGGAGAGCTTTGTAAAGGAAGGCCTGGTTAACATGGTCAAAGGCGTTGGCCATATCAAGTTTGATCAGCATCCCCTTTTCTTTTCGTTTCTAGCTTGAATGAATGATCTCTTGAACTTGTATGACATTGTCCAGAATGTGCCTACCTTCAATGAATCCGCCTTGATTGCTGGAGATGAGTCTGTTTAGGAGAGGCTTGATCCTGTTTGCAAGGATTTTATAAGAGGCATTGCACAACGAGATTGGCCTGAATCGGGCAAAGGTTTCAGGATTTGATTCTTTTGGGATGAGGGCCAGATATGTGGAGTTGGTTCCTCCCCCTACTTTGGCTTTATTCCTGAATCCTTTAATCATCTTTAGAAGATCTGCTTTAATAATGTCCCAACACATTTTGTAGAAGTGGATGGTAAATCCATCTGGCCCAAGGGCCTTGTCCGGGTCCATAGAACAAATCACTTTTATGACTTCTTCCTCCGTAAAGGGCCTGTTGAGATCGGTGTTGTCTTCAGCTCTGACTAGAGGGGGAATATTGGAGAGGAATTCTGCCATGTCCTCCTCATTACCTTGGATTCCAGCAGTGTAAAGCTGACTATAATGGTTTACAGCTGCCCCTTTGATCTGATTGAACCCTTTACAGGTCTGCCCTTCTGCTGTTGTTATTTCAGAGATGTGGTTCCTGCAGAGTCTTGCCCGATATTGGCGGTGAAAGAAGGCGGTATTCCTATCACTGGCCTTCAACCAGAGGCTTCTAGATTTGATTCTCCAGTACTCCTCCTCTAGCCGAAAGGATTGAAAGGTCGAGCGTTGGATTTTGACTTCTTTATCCAGCAGTGCTGGAGTGACATCTCTGTTTTCCATATCTGTTTGCAACTCCTCGAGGGTCTGCACCATTTCTTTTCGGATACTAGTTGGATTTGGAGCAGGTTTTTTGATCCACTCCTTCAGAGCGTGCTTTGTGGCTTTGAGTTTTTGCTCCCACACGTAGCTGGGGGACCCTGAGAAGGGTTTGCTCCAAGATGCTTTCACTGTGTCAAAAAAGCCTTCTCTTTCTGTCCATAGAGGGCTGAAGCGAAAAGGGATGGGGCCCAAGTCTTCTTCGTCTTCTAGAGAGAGCTGGATGGGCTTATGATCTGAAGTAAGTTTGGGGAGGATTTTGGTAGTGATGATCTTTTTAGTTGCCATCAGAGCACCCTGGACCAAGAATCGATCCAGGCGAGCAGAGATATGGTCCGCTCCTACCCTGTTATTGGTCCAGGTGAAGAGCCCTTTCGCTGGGATGAAATCGGTGAGGTCCCAATCCTGAATGAGTCCTTCAACCATAGGAAGGAAGGGATCTCTACTGTGAGTGCCTCCCCTTTTTTCCTTATGTTTTAAAACGATGTTTAAATCCCCTGCCAAAATGATATTTTTGGGAGAGTGATGCTCCAGGAAGGCTATGAGGGAGGTCCAGCAATCTCTTTTTTCTGAGTATAACACAGGGACATAAAGGTTGAAAAGGGAGAAGGATAGCTTACTTGGATTGTGCATTAACTCCGTGTAGATCCAGTGTTGAGTTTCTTGAGAATTTTTCAGCTAGAAGAGATCCTCTGACCAGAGAGTTGCAAGGCCTCCAGAAGAGCCTCTTGAGCTGACTGCTTTTCCTACATTTTTCTTCCATTTCTTTTGGCTGATGTCCAGGAGGGCTTTCCCCTCTATCTTTGTCTCTTGGAGCAAGAGGATGTCTGAGGGCTCCATCTTGAGAAGATCTTTGATCGCTTCAGCTTTCGCGGGATTACCCAATCCTCTGCAGTTCCAAGAGACAAGGCGCATTATTTACCTGGGAAGTGGAGGGAGCCTCCCTTAGGAGCCCTGTTCCTTGTATTTCTTCCGCTAGACATCTCAATAGTAGGCTGGCTTCCTTGAGTTTTTAGCCTTTCGGCCTCCTCTTCCCTTTCTTCTCCGCGAGATTTCCTGCCTACTTTTTTGATGGGTTGCTCGAAGGTCTCGTCCTCCGAGGACCCTGAGCTATCAATAGGCTTTTTCCTTGTGACATCTGCATATGTGGGATTTGAAGGGCTACCTTGGGTGGCCTCAGGCATAGTCTTTTCCCCTCCATCTTGTATATTGGTGGGAGATCCAGGCTGTTCCAGGTTTTCCTGATTTGTTGTAGCTGCCGTTTTCTGGCTGTTATCTTTACCATTTGGGTTATTGCCTTGGCTGTGGTTGGAACTGCTTGGAGCCTCCTTCAAAGGGCCTTTCCCGTTGCCCTTCCTATTGGGTTTTTGAATTAGAGTCCACTGCTCTCCGTTTTGGTTCTCTGGGAGATCTTCTGTCTTTTTCTTGCAGTGTTTGGCAAAGTGCCCGTAGCCATGGCAGTGTCTGCATTTGAATGGGATCTGTTCGTAATCGAGCTCTTGGACATGGGTCCATCCTGCTACTGTGAGTTTGATGGCTTCCGGTAAGCCCTCCTCTAGGTCTACTTCGACGCAAATGCGGGCACAGGAGTATTGATCTTTCCTCGGGGCTTGGTCGATGTAATTGCCTAAGGCATTTCCGATGATCTGGAGGGACTTGGGGTTCCAGCAATGGAGAGGGAGGTGGGGAAGGCGAACCCAGACCGGGACGGCCGTAGGAACATCCTGAGCTGGATCAAAATCGGGCGACCATTTGTTGAGGTAAAGACCTTGCGGCCCCATGAAGTAAGGGTCGTTCCTGAAAATCAAGTTTCTGTCCTCTGCACTTTCGAAGACAAAGACGAAGAAACCTTTGCCCACGAAATAGCTTTTGACTCCCTCTTTGATAAGCGGCTTCCAGTTCCTTTGAGTCCACTCCTCCACCGATTTGGGAGAGGGCCAGAGGCCCGTGAACTGGCCAATGAGGCCACGCTCAGCCAGATTTAGAGCAGCTTTACAGGTTTCTTCCTCTGGGAGGGCGACAGAGGGGATGGTGTCCATCTTCTTCACAAATTTCTGCTGGCTCACCGAAGAAGGGCGCTTATTGCTTTGAGCAATCATTTCCTTGAAGGCTGAAACCTCCGGGGGGGGAGGCGGATCCGAGCCCCCAGAGGGCTCCATGGCTGCGCGGTTCAGCTGCAGATCAGGGGCAAGGCGCGGCGGCCCAAGGGGCGCGCGAATGCTCAGAAGCCCTAGCCCGGATGCTCGTTCACGGGCAGAGCTCTCTCCAAGCGCGAAAAAAAAATTTCAAAATCATTTTTAATAATCAAAATAATTTAAGATTTATTTTATTTAATATTTGAAATGGAGAACGATTGTTTCTTTAAATGACATTGAAGAGGCTAAAACATTATTTACTTTTTGTCTCTTAGTAGGAGATATAATTTCCTCCTTTTGGTATTTATGGCACATGTAGTATTCAGGTTTGATTTTTAGTTTTGGCAATGTCATTTATCTTCTTTACGTGGAAATTGGTTTTTTATTTTATTTTTTAATTGATGTTCGATAAGTATAAGTTAAAAATGATATCTCATGGTACATTAATTATAATATAAATTTAAAAAGACATCAATATTACTCAAAATACAAAGAATCAATCTCTTTTAAAAATTTTATCATATTTTTAATATAAAAATAAATTCAATTTAAAATTTTAAAATATTTAAATTATATATATTTAAATGCTTAATATTTTAATTTTAAAAATTAAAATTAAAAATAAAAATGACGACTCAAATAAAATAAATTAAAAACTCAACCCAGTTGATATATCACTCTTAACCCATTTTTCCATCCATTCAATTAAGATCAACGTTATTTTCCGTATCACTTTTAACGTTATTTTCTATCTTTTCTATTTTACCTTTCTCGTTTAACTTTATTTTCGATCTTTTCAATTAATATCAACGTTATTTTTTAAAAATGACTCGCAGATATTATCCATTTTTCAATTAACATTGACTTATTTTTTCTAGCGTTGAGTGAATGGCCAATACTTTTTTAATAATATAATAATGTGAACCATTCAATAATTAGTATTACCATTATAAAAAACAATATTACCACCAATCACAGGAAATACGGTACCATGCATCGGAATGAATCTACATTTCATAATTTGTTTGCAATTGTCGAAAGAACTTATACATCACGTTCTATGTATTTAGAAATTTTTGTTTTTCACTTCAAGAATATAGTTAATTACTTAATCATAAAATTATAAAACCATAACTGAAATAAATAATTAATAATAGCATTAATCTTTCGCTCCTTTTGCAATTGTCGAAAGAACTTATGCATCACGTTTTATGTATTTAGAAATTTTATTTTCAGTTGAACAAGATAGTGAATTATTTAATCATAAAATTAGCAATTGTCTCTAAAGGTGCAAAGATACACCGAAGGTATACAAGATTTGGGAAGATTTGTCTTTGATTGATGTGCTTGAAATAACAAATTTGTCTTGTGGTTATGTATACAACATCTTGAATGAATTATCACCAAAATATGTGAATTGTGAGTGGAGTTGTAGCAATTGTCTCAAACTTAAGGATTGGGAGTTTAGTATGCAAAAAATATGCTACCACAATTTAAGGATTGGGAGTGTGGAATGCAAAAAATATGCTACTGCACATTTTAACCACGACCATGTAAGGCCTGCAGATAATCCTACTAATGCAATATCAACACCGGATCATAAGGTTGAAAGCCATGCTAATCATGTAACTATTGGAAATCAACTGCTAATGCAATATCAACACCAGATCATAAGGCTGAAATAGGTATGTTTATTGTGACTTGGCTCAATGTGGTGATTCCCCTTAAATGGTCCCAGTAGAGAGTGTTGTTTGTTTGTCATAATCTGAGTCAATTTATCTTAGCTATGCCATGAATTTGAAAATATTTAAGTAAATATTTCCAAGTTAAGAAAAATCCAAAAGTTGATACTTACAATTTTCTTAAGATAAACATAATAGCGAGCCTTTACAAGTTGTACTTGAACTCGTTGATTTAAGGCTTGCACTCTGTGGAGTTTATTTCTACTTCTTGTTTGGCTTTCAGTTGTGAGGTTTATTTCTACTTATTTTATGGCTTACAGTTTTTGGGGAAATGGTGTAATTACTGGTGTTGTTTCTTGTGCCATATGACAATTCCATGTTACTGGTTTGGATCGGAAATGGTTTTTCCACCCTAGTGTGGTGAATCTAGTAACATAGTTGATCACATCTATGGTTGTGCAAGTGATTATTAAATATCTCGCAATTTTTCTCCGTGTTTCTTTTGATTTTTAGGGACTTAATTAGAACAATTATTGCATAGACTAAGAAGAGGGAAATGGTAATTAAATACAATATCTATTGTGTATGCTTTCTCATGTATGTTTGAACATCTAAGCAACCCATTACCAAACATGAAGGTTATTGTCTTTATATTCATATGGTTTTATTGGCTTTAATGTCCAATTGAAATTGTATTCAGTTTGTGCATGTAGAACATCCTAAAACCATATATAAGGATGAAGTTAATATCATTGTGCATTGTTATTTTGCGTCGTATAGCTTTACATTGATGGTAATTTGGTCACCATATCTAGTAAAAACCATAGAGGCGTATTTTGAGGGCATCCCTCAAGGAGTAATCAAGCTTTCGATGTTTTAGAACCAGAGTGGGTGACTGTGCTACCAAATATTGATGCCATCATTCTATCCTTTGGCCAATGGTTTCTTATATCAAGTGTCTACACTATGAAATATGAGGTAGTGGGTTGTCACAAGTGTCAAGAAATTGAAGAGGCTAAGAAAAAAAGGTATAATATATTATTTCCTCATCTATTTTTTAAGGAATTTGACACGATCCCTTGGCACTTATTAACTCATAGGATTAAGGTATCTTTGGGTCTTGCACCCTTGGCGGTATTGCATGTAATGACACTTCACAAGCCCATAGTATGCAAAGTACATCATGAACATTAGTGAGATAAATGAGATCCATTGTACTATAAGAGCTAAACAAGGCTATCGACCCCCCCTACACTTCTTGGACCTTAAATTGATGAGTTATATGCAATCACATTAGATTCATTGAGTACCTCAAATAGTTTCTTACTATTTCATTATTCTTTTCCTATTTGTAGTTATCCTCATGTCCCACTTGATGAAGGATCTTTAGAGACACGCTAACATCCTAGCTCATGTTGTGACACTCATTAGCTTCAAGTTTATTTTGTGAAAACAAAACTCATGGTCATTAAGACCCCTAAAAAAAAACAAACATCGTGATTATTATTTACATAGGTGGCCTTGTCATATGTATATTTGAGGGCCCTCTTCTCCATATTTTTTTTTATCATGACTCTAGTGATAGATGTTAAATTAAGAAAGGGATAAGTTACTCTCACCACTCTTGCAAAACAATGTTTTGATCTTCCATTTCATGACATTCAATTGAAGATCCACTTATTTCACTCATTGGTCACACTTACCCTCTTGTACGGGTGTGAGTTATGGAGACTATAAATGTGGATCAAAACATGATAGAGAGAGACTTTTTATTACATTGTTACCCAAATATCATGCCATGAGATTAGTGATCCACGATATCATTCTTGCATAGTTTGGCACAACCCCACTCATTGTTTCAATGATATTTCATGTGTTGAAAATGATATACAAGTTTAGATGGATGGGAAACACATAGACTGGTCACTCTTAGATATTTGTATCGTGCTCCCAAATCCTCTATAGAGTAAGCAAAATATGAGCTTGATTCAATTTGGTGAGAGTCTTTTCATTGCTTCAACTCATTGACCTTGAAATTAACAAACCATCATAACTTAGATTTTTAATTGATGATTATGATATCTCTAAGGGTGATTTGACTTCTTAAAGCCTAAAATTGAGTGTCACTTTATATTTCCATATTTTCCCTATTATGAGATTAGAAGATGATTTTTTCAACTCTTCAAAGATTAACTTGGTTATCTCTTGACACTCCTAACTTTTAAAGGTCGAAGATGCTTAGCCTTCTTCCTCCAAGAGATGTGTGGCCTTCACTAATGACTGACTTGAGGCTATCTCCTCAAATCAACATCTACCAAATTGATTGCCACTTACTTCCAACCCCTTAGCACTAGTAGGAAGAGACCCCATGACCAATTTACAAGCTCACATGAGAGACTTGTGAGGTGTCATACACATAATTATTACCATGGCCTCATGCCCATTGCATTTCTTTGTGCCCTTGAATAATAGAAGTGTTTCTCTAAAGCAACATATCTTCGCTATAAAAATGTCCTTCACAAACTTCTTTATTGGATCATGATTTCCTAATTATTTATTTATTAATTTTTTCTTTTTCTTCCCTTTAAAATGCATTTCTATCCTTTTTTTTATGATTTTCACATACTATTTTCTTCATAAACCAACTTTAATATTAAATAGAAAAAAATAAAATAATATTATTAAAAAATAAATCTTCTTAATTGTATACCCTTATATTTTATCCAACTTTCTTAGCCAAGTCTAGTTTATATTATTCTTCCCACTTTTACAATTAAATTGTATGCAGCAAATATTCTCATATTCTATGCTTAATGAAAAGTACCTTTGTTTTTCCAATATTTTCTTTATGATTAAGTTTTATGCACTAAATTTACAAAAAAAAATAAAATATGTAAATATATATATATATATATATATATATATATATATATATATAATAAAAAATGGAAACAAATATGTATGTTTTTTCACTTTCCTTCCATCAACCAAAAACAAAGATATTTTTTTTAAATTAATTATGTAACAAAAATAATATTATATTAAAAATACAAATTTCAGTTAATAATTATCTCACAAAATTTAAATTATATATTAATAAAATAGTTTCTTTTATATATATATATATAATACTTTATTTAGAAAACACATATTTTCAATAAAAAATGAAGTATTTTAATTAAATTTAGATCATAAAATATTTATTAAGATTATAATGTTAAATTATTTAAAAATTTATTTTCAATATAATATCGATTTTCATTATACATTTTGCTGCAATTGTAAGATGACAGGACATGACAAGACATTGTGGAGTGGAGATGATCCCCTGTAACCTGTGGAACCATGTCCCCCCATTTTCTTCACAAGCTCAGCAAGTTACTATTGGCGGCAAGTAATAGATGCTTGTTTCTTGAATTTTGCATCCCTGATGACCAGGAGCTCATCAAGAGCTGCATATTATGGACGGAAAACTTTAACAAGTCTTGCACCGAGCACACAACCCAAGAGCGAAATTTATGAAGACGAAGTATGGTCAGCACGGTGCGGTAACTTGCCTTGACCAATTGAATGGTGGAAAATGTTACAGATGTTTTTTGGAATCAACAGTGGAAAACAAAAAGGTAGACAATGGTTGGTGATGAACCAATTCAAAAAGAAACACCTTCGGTGTAATTATAAAACCATAATTGAAATAAATAATTAATAATAGAATTAGTCATTCACTCCTTAACATATTAAAGAGACTAAATATATTTAAACTCAAGTTATGAATGTAAATTTTTTAAAATATCAAATAGAATTAAATAATTAAAAATTTACATATTAAATATGTGATTCTAATAATTGATAGATTTTTTTTGAGAAAATATTTAGGCAGATCCATCTGAAAGGATTACATGGTGTTGACTTATTAGTAGGGGTTCATTTCAAATTCCACTTGATAGGATCACATGGTGTTGACTTACATGGTGCTGACTTATTACTAGGGGTGCATTTCAAATTCCACTTGATAGGATCACATGGTGTTGACTTATTAGTAGGGGTTGATTCCAATACGGATCACATGGTGTTCACTTATTAGTAGGGGTTCATTTCAAATTCCACTTGATAGGATCACATGGTGTTGACTTATTAGTAGGGGTTGATTCCAATACGGATCACATGGTGTTCACTTATTAGTAGATGTTGAATCCAATACTTATTAGTAGCAGTTGATTCCAATATTTGATAGATTTTTTTGAGAGGCAAATTGACCACATGGTGTTGGCTTATTAGTAGAGCCTAATACCAAGGGCGACGTCAAAGAGCATCGATTCTGTGACCTCCTATTAGGGAAAGGTGCTTTAGCTATGGGAACTCGACCAATTGAGCTAATGTTAAGGACTTTCCCAATATTTAATACATGTATATGTGAATGTATATCTATTTAAACACACATACTGAATATAAATATTATCCTAACTTATTAATTTATTAAATACTATTCTAGGTATATAATTCTCAATATTTGATAGATGTATATGTGAATGTATATCTATTTAAATACACATACTGAATGTAAATATTATCATAACTTATTAATTTATTAAATACTATTCTAGGTATATAATTTCCAATATTTGATAGATGTATATGTGAATGTATATCTATTTAAATACACATACTCAATATAAATATTATCATAACTTATTTATTTATTAAATACTATTCTAGACATATAATTTAAATGGTCGATAAATACCAATAGGTCTAAAGTCAAGAAAATACCAACATTCACTTCCAAAACAACCACTTTTCAAAAAACACATTTTGAGTGGAAACTATAATTCTAATGCCACCACAAGATCAATGACCCTCTTTTGAGTATTTTAAATTTTGTAAAAATAAATATCTATTTTTTTAGATATCTATCCTAAATAATACTAAATTTTTTTTGTAGATAATATATATAAACATTGTAAATTTTGAAACGGGAACTGATACGATTACCAGTTTCGTAGAGGTAGCAAAAAAGTGACCGGATTTTGAAAAGTGGTGATGCAGAATAAACATATTTTTTTTTGCATAGATTTTTACACTTTAATTTTTTTTATGTACATTAGCTTTTAGAATGTTAGTGATTTGCATGTTGATTTTAAAAAATGTTGATTCTCCATCAGGTCCTTTTTTAAAAGACCTATTTTTTTACTTTAAATTTTCTTATGTATTAAATGTGAATAATTATTTTCTAAATTTAACAATTTTTGAATTGGTCTTCTTATTCATATTTTCATGTTTTTATTTCATTTATTTAATTTTAGTTTTTTGTAGTGAAGTTTTTATTTTTTTGCATAGTTAAAGAAGAAGGTCGATATTTTAAAGTTTTGATATTCTACATATTTATATATCGTTAATTATTTTATCAATGCACATCAAATAATTGTCTCTATAAAAAAAATAATTTTTAACAATTGACATAAAAATAACCATTTTTAACATAAATATAACTAAAAAATTACACATTTTGATAATTTTTTGCTAGAAATGACATGTCAAAATTACGATTTTTTATAGGAAAAATTAAAAAAATGGTTAAATGATAGTTTTTTTTTTATGAATTTCATGTCAAAAAATAATAATAATCACTGTTTTTTTTTTCAAAAAATAATGATTCATATAAAAATAAAGTGAAAATCACATAATACAAATATTGAACACATAACAACATTAATTGAATGTTTATTGTTCTCATAAAATGTCAAACTAAAAAACATTACAAGTATAACTAATTAATTGTTACAAAAAATGAGTTTGATTTCCAAGAATAACCTAAATTTAATCAACAATATCACGTAATCCAAACTCTTCATCCTCTAGAGTTTCATCATTGCCTTCTCCCACAATATTTCCTGTTTCATTTTTCTCGTTTTCCTCTTTTAATGAATCTATAGTGTCTACGAATATCCCAATATGTTCCTTTCCAATCATTCCATGTAATGGTGGTTGAGGTTCCTTTACCTTTTTTGACACATGTTTTTCACTAAAATCCCCTTAATTCAACCCAACTTCTTGCATTGCATCTGGAAGAAATTGAAGAGCATTAATTCTTTGCAGAATAAATTTGCACTATAGTGGATCTTTTTTAATGACAATGCAATCTATTCATTTTTGTAGGCAACATGGTAGTGTTGTACCTAATTATCGAGCACAAAACAAATAATGAATTAAATTAGTATAATGACATATAAATTAAGAAAGAAGATATTGAAATTCAATTCTATATAATAAAACTTACTTGAGCCAGAAAATAAATCCAGAACCCATTCTCCTTCATTTGAACATATGTCTATAAGATAGTTAATCAATGACTGTGGTTTTTGATAAATGTCAACTATCTCTCCTTTTGCTTCTTTGTATTCATATGTTAGTTTTTTCACAACACCATCATAAACCAATACTTGGCTATGCATCTTTCCATCTACCCGATTAAAAAGCATAGACATATAGCTATCATCTTTTCCCCAACTATCAATATGGATGAACTCACAATCATTTATAAATAGTTGATCTTCATGGTTAAGAAGATTTGGCTTTTTCCTGTAACATGAAATAGTAAAAGTTCAATTAACTTGTATATAAATGAATTTTTTAAAATTAATCAAACATAAATTTTCAACGTCTTACCATGTAAGTTGCATCCTTAAGTTTTTTTCCCCCTTGAAGGTTGCCAATAACATTGCCAATTGTGTGTCTCAATGAAATGTCAGAAATCTCCATAATGGTGATGATGTGACTTCTACAAATCCCGCAACAACTTTATGAAGAGCAAGTATAAGGTTCACTATCATAGTCAATGTTTGAGATATTAAAACCATGGGGAATATCTACAATAACTAGGGAATAATCCCTTTTAGGTATGAGTTTAGCAATGTATTCATAGTCGTCTTGTATTACTTGATATTGAAAAGTTTCAAGCCCATTCCAAATTAAATGAGTAAGAGTTGGATCAAGTTCAACATTCTTAAGATGATGCTTCTTCAGTCTTTTGATCTTAATTTTTCAATAAAGGTTCTGACACTGTTTGGTGCTCCATTCGCATCCCTCATCATCTTTAATAAAATAAACAAATATATGTATAAGTTATAAAATAAAGATAGTGTACAGATGAATAAAAATAAATGTATAAATCAACATACCTTTTTAAATGCAAGATACAAATCTTTTAGTGTTAATATAGAACTTGAATCTGGATAGTTGCATACAACATCATTCCAACTATCTTCATTCAACAATTTAACCATTTCTTCTTATATTTTCATGTAAAATTTGTGACTGAATAGATAAAGTAAAAAAAAGTTAATATAATGATATGTATAAAAAATACTACCAAGAACAACATGTTATATTTAAAAGAAAATTATAATCTAGAAATAAGTAAAAATAATTCAACAAATTTACTTTTGAAATTCCTCAGACGTTTCCTCCAATGATAATTCCACTAACCTCACACGACATAATATTGCTTTGAAAGGTTTTTCATCCTTCACTCCTTACATTTCTCTCCAAGGCGTGATAGTCATATCTTCTAGAAGCTGCTTCATTTCAGGACCTCATGTACTATTGCAACATATCAATGGTTTAGTCCTTTTGACCTTTTGGTTTTTAATGCCAATGTTCTCCCACATACTAAAAATCTCACTAATCAATTCCCATATCTCTCCAGTTCTAAGTGCCAACTGGAAAATGTTATTAATACCTCTGAATATATGAGTATTTACTATGCTTCCTTTTGAATTGATTTTCTCCTCAAGTTGATAGCCTATTTCCATACAACATTCCTTTCGGAAATCTACAGTAACATTTATCTTATCCCCACCACATTTTTCTACAAATTCACTATGAATTAATCTAACCCTTTGGATGAAAGTCATATACATCCTATATTCATTATCTGAATTATGATCCCATGTCAATAACTTTGCTTATGTATCTTATAAACCATCATATATAATACATTTCATTGTTTCAAAACGTGGGTTATTGTGACATTCCTCCATCAACTTCCTTTGAGATTCTACAAAATGGTTCCCCCTAAGCACATAATAATTGTATTCAAAACATTTTGACTTATCAAATGCTTCTTTGTTGGGAACTTGAACTGGATCAACAAGAAGAACATAATTAACCACATGAGCATATGGATTGTAGCTCATCAATGTCTTCAAGTTGTGAACATGCAGGTGGTGTGGCTTTCTGATTTGAAATTTACATTGTCCTTCCCTTGTCTTATAGATTTGTCTCACATTAAGCTGAAATGTATGACCACCCTAAACTAAGTTTTTATTTGTCAAGTTCTGTTGAATGGAATTTTTTTTTGTTTTATAATTTCATCCTCTAAATCATCTCCTAGTGTAGTGATTTCCCTGCTTTGTTTTGAAGTTTCACTAGGATATTCACCGTTGTTAATGACAACTTGAGAATGTTCAACTTTACTTTTCTTCCTCCTAACATTCTCATCATTAACTAGAACATAGACATTCCTAGGCATTGTTACTTTTGGTCTTTTATGGCTCTTTTCCCTTTTAACATCAGTTCCAATGTCATCCTCTGTAATGACAACATATTCTTCAGTGTCAGTTTCAACTTCCTCATCTTCAAAAGTAACTTGTCTACCTTTTCTAGATTTATCCACTAGAGGGACTTTTTTCTGATCCCTTGGATGTAGTTTTGTAGCATCATGAATTACTTCTTTTTGCTTGTTTCCCATATCTTCTTCTGACCCTGAGTAAAAAATCCTGACAACATTCATAATATCTTTCTCTATGAAATGAATGCCTCCCAACATAATTTAAAGACTTTGAACAAAAGAATTTCAAACAAAATATCATATGTCAATAAAAAATAAGTTATAAAAATATAATGAGATAGTTACAATAACGCAAAACACAAATATAAATAACAATACTTACGATATCTTGTGCAATCTCATTTACGATTTTTAGAAAACTTTGTAGATAACTCTCTCATGTCATACAATGAATATGATAACTGATATTTAATCTTATCATGTGACTTGGGTGGTTTTGTAAGTATATAAACAACTTTAGTGTCTGGTATCAAACACATGTCTATGACCTTTCCCAACACCTTATAAATTCCACTATCTTTAGTTATATCAACATATAGATATATCTGGACATCTTCGCCTTCTCTTTCTTTCACATACCATACATTCGCTGGAAGTTTCACATATTTTAATTTGTTCCAGTATGAAATTTTCTTCTTATCGTTTGAGGCACTTGATAGATTTGTAGCTATCAGCTCAGGTTTGGCTCATTCAATAGTGTTTTTTGAGGATCCACCTTTAATTTTAGCAGTCTTTGGTCCAGAATGATTCATAGAAATCTTCCTTGATGCCATTTTCCTACAAAAAAATACACATATATATAATCAGTAAATTAAAAAAAAAAGAAGCTTAAATTAACAAACAAAACGATAAATGATAAATAATTTTGTAAAACATAATCATTTAGATTTTTATTTTTTTTTAAATAAGAACTTAAAAAAATGAAGCCCCCTGCCGCCCCACCTCGACGACCCCAATCGTGCAGCCCCCTCCCGTCCCACCCTCGCGGCTCAATGACTTGCTGGAGTTGGTGGGTTGATTGTGCCCAGATGCCCACCCCCGCCACCCCGGCCAACCTTTGGGCCACTAGGGTGGGGCGGGGAAGCTAGCGCCCAGCCCCCTGTCCCACCCCAACGGCCCAACGGCAAGCCGGGGTGGCAGGCCGATTCACAGAATTAGGCCGCCGGGGTGGGGCGTCCCCACAGGCCCGTTGGGCTTCCAGTGACCACGATCAGGCCCACCATGCCCACTGCAGACGTAATGGGTAAATCAATCTCATCTAAATTTTTTATTTCAAAAAAAATAAAATTTGTTAAACCTATTGAATTTTAAAACTTGCACACAACAAAACAGAAACTAACCTTTCAAATGCGATAATCTTCCATTGAATATGTTGTTGATAGCAATGTAGCTGGTCCACATATTCGCTCCAAGTCTTTTAACGAACCTCGAAAAACCTTGACGTGATGTGAGGAATAGTGATAATGAAATTTATTTTATAGCGGAAATCACGGAATCTTTTTACCGTACGGTTAATGTGGGACTAATTTGTTTTTTATAAAAACTTTAACATGTAAATTTTGTTATGGAGATATAGGAAACTATGATAAAATGAACATCATGGAATTGTTTTACCGCACGCTGAATGTGGGATTAATTTGTTTTTATAAAGACTTTAACATATAATTCTTGTTATGGCAATATAGTAAATTATGATAAAGCGAATATTACATAATTTTTTTACTACACGGTGAATGTGGGATTAATTTGTTTTATAAGATATAATAAAAAAAAAAAAATCATTCAATTGTCTAGTAAATATTATATAGTTTAACTAAAAAATTAATTTAGGTAAAAGATTTTGTTTACAATTTTAATTTAAAGATTTAGTTTAAAATATTTATTTCATAAGAAAATTTTAGTTAGAATTTTTCAATAAATTGTAGAAGAAAATTATGGAGGAAAATACATGAAACAAAATTTCTGGAGGTAAAAATTTCAGCAAAAAATTTTGAAGGGAAAGTTAGGAGAGAGTGCATTTGTATCATTCAACCTCTTTTGTTTGAAAGGCATAGATTCTTCTGATAGTGAAGTTTCACTTTGTGAAGCATCAACATCTTCATCATGTAACAACTCTATTCATATTGATGAATATAACGTAAATTATTCCACTATGAATAGAGAGTCAAATCTTCCACTTAGTCATAATCCTAAGGACTATGAGAGCAGCATTGATGAAAGACAGGATGAAGAATTTCAAATAAATAAAGAGTCACAGTTTCCACTTAGTCCTAATCCTATGGACTATGAGAGCAGCAGTGATGAATATTTTCAAATAAATAAAGAGTCGCAGTTTCCACTTAGTCTTAATCCTATGGAATATCAGAGTAGTAGTGATGAAGAGCATGATGAAGAATTTCAAATGAATAGAGTGTCACGATGTCCACTTAGTCCATTCCTATGGACTATGAGAGAAGCAGTGATGAAGAGCCTGATGAAGAATTTCAAATGAATAGAGTGTCACGGTGTCCACTTAATCCTAATCTTATGGACTATGAGAGCAGTAGTGATGAAGAACATGATGAATAATTTAAAATGAATAGTGTCACAGTGTCCACTAAGTCCTAATCCTATGGACTATGAGAGCATCAGTGACGAAGAACATGATGAATCATTTCAAATGAATAGAGTGTCACGGTGTCCACCTAGTCCTAATCCCATGGACTACGAGAGCATTAGTGATGAAGATCATGATGAATATTTTCAAATAAATAAAGGGTCGCGGTTTCCACTTAGTCCTAATCCCATGGAATATGAGAGCAGCAGTGATGAGGGCCAGGATGAAGAATTTCCAATAAATTTAGAGTCACATTTTCCACCTAGTCCTAATGATAAGGACTATGAGAGAAGTAGTGATGAAGGACAGGATGAAGCACTTAGTCCTAATCCTAAGGACTATGAGAGCAACAGTAATGAAGGGTAGGATGAAGAATTTTTAGTCAGTAAAGAGTCACATTTTTGACGTAGTCCTAATCCTATGGACTATGAGAGTAGCACTGGCAATGCACATGATGAAGAATATCCAATAAACATTCAGTCAAATTTTCCATTTAGTCCTAATTCTAAGGACTATGAGAGTAGCACTAAAGAAGGGAAAGATGAAGAATGTCCTCGAAGTCAGTATTTCAAAAGCACATATGATCATAGTGAGGATAAGATTCCTCATAATGATGATGAAAATGCTTATACAAATTATGATCCAATGATGGAGATGTTGCCAGGAAGTATTATATCGAGGTGTAGGAGCAGACCTTTTCATATCAATCCAAGATGTTCTAGTTATACAAGGGGTAGAGTAGAATATCTGATGAGAAGAAGTTCTATCAACGCTCTCATTTCAAGTGAATGTTGTCAAAAAGATTTTTGGAAACATATGGATTTTAAGTTTGCATTAGAGAAAAGGAAGGGATATTTGTCAATGAATAAAAGCATGCAAAATTCATATTTAGTGGGGTGCATGCAATCTACATTGTCAGGTTATGATTATCATATTGGGTCTTTATTTATCTGTAGAAAGGCTTTCAAAATGTTTCATTCAATGGGTAATTTTCGTTTGTCAAGAATCTAAGAAAAATTGGAAAATGATCCCACATTTTATTCATAAGTACGTCATAAATGACAATTTGGGCCATTATCAAATACTGCAATGTCATGGATGAAAGATTTATTTTCAAATCATGGAGAGTGTATGCCAAATAGAGAGACAATACATATTCCAGATAATTTCTCAATACGCGAAATATACAACTTATACAAATAATATGTAGAAGGTGCTCAGGGACATGGTCAATTTATTACATACCAACATTTTGTGAAGATATGGAAGAAATAATTCAACAATATCTATATTCCTAAGAAGACAAGGATGGGGATTTGCAGTCCATGTGCTTCTCTTAAATCAATAAGGGATAAATGTGAAGGGTTAGAAAGAGGTAAGCATTCATAACTTTAAATTTTAAAATTGTATAGTAATCAACTATGAAAATGTAATTCTTAATGACTTTCTTTAATGTTGTGTAGATTCCATTGTTAAAGCACTTTAAGAGCATCACGAACAACAAAAAAGTGAAAGGAAAAAGTTGTACAAGCATCGAAAGAAGTGTTATGATAATCCAAATAAATATTTGGGTTTGATAATTGATGGTATGGACCAGAAGAAAACACTTCTACCACATTTTGTTCAAACACCCAAAAATTTACAGGAGGAAAATTTTATTCAGTATCACTTGGTTGGTTGTATGGTCTTCAATGCGAAAATGTTGCCAAGGGTATACTTCACATCTCCAAATATTCATAATGATGAAAATATGAAAATAACCATAATTCATGATGTGCTTTCTCATTGGTCTAGTAATCTTCCGGAAGTTTTGTATCTACAATTGGACAACACTTGTCGTGAAAACATAAATCAGATTGTTTTTGGATATCTAAACGTGCTTGTTGAATTGAGAACTTTTTGGAAGGTAAAGGTTGGTTTCCTTCTTGTTGGGCACACTTATGACCATATTGATCAGATGTTCAGTCATTTTTCAGTCACATTGAGGAGGAAGGAAGTTGGGAGCTTGCCATCATTAATTGAATGTATTAATAAATCACACATGACAGAGCCTAATTTTGATGTGTTGGAAGAAACTATTGACATGTGAAGGTTTATTCTGGGATCACATGGTGAGGAGAAATACATTGAACAAATTAATGACATTAGCTTCCAATATCAATTTCGTATCAAAAAAATTGATGGGAAAACACTAATATGGGGCAAGAAGTATTCAACTACTGCAGAATGGCCACTGTCATCAGGTTTGGCATTTTTTAAGTTCATTCGAGATCAGCCAATATTTGCATCAAATACATTGTTATTACAATCAATTGTTGAAATTCATAATGCATGTAGACATAATAGAGATATAAATTATTCTGATTGCCTAGAAGAAATAAAAAAATGTATTAGATATACATATGAATATTTTGATATTGTTGATTCAGATTGGTGGGATTACTTTTTCAATAATCAAAGTGATATCATTTCAAGAACCACAAATGAAGGTATACCTTTGAAAAATCCATTTATTGGGCCACAAAATGTTTCAAATGAACATGAGGAAAGAAACATTTTTGAACAACAACAATCTCAAGGTATTATTAATTCTTCACAAGCAGAGGAAATAGAAATGTATATTGGTTCCAGAAGATCTCGTGCACAACATGAAGCCATGGAAGACCTTTACAGGGGTTCAGTATAGGATATTAAGGAGGGTTGCATGATCGCAGTGCTAGCATATGGAGATCCCAATGGCTATCCATTCTGGGTTTCTAAGGTTATGAAGGTCATTACAGAAAATGAAGATGTTGCAGGTGTTGAAGTACATTGGTATGACACAAATACACACCCATTCAATGTTGTGTATAAGCTAGAGATGGTAGTTGATAAAAAAATTGGTGGAAAGAGAAAAATAAAGGTTACAAATATAAATCCTTGCCCCACAGACCTCTTAAAATTGGAGGATATTGACATACTTGTTTATGACTTCAAATTAACAAAGAGAGGAACTCTTCAATTGAAGACGATAGAGATTCCGAAGAGGTTGTTACCAAAAGGAACAATGTTGAGATGGGAGTCTTTTGAAACCAGTCGCAGATCCAGAAGAATTTTGAAACATGAAATGATGGGCATGCATGTGGACTCAGATGGGGCACTAGTTGGTGAAAGAGAAGAATATGGAACATCTTCATCTGCATTGAGTCATTCATATGAAGATGTGAACTCTAATTTTTGCATCATATCATGAAATAAATTTTTTTATTTCCATATCGTGTTAAATGAAGTTATGAGTCATTTTTATGTTTGTTGGATTATATGTTCTAATTATGATGATTTTTATTGTTTAGAATATCAACAATGCAAAAATAACTTAGAGATATAATGTATGTTTCATTGAATCTACAAGTAACGACATTTTGATTAATTTAGTCATGTAATTTGTTCACAATGTCATGGTTTTTTAATTTTATGGTTGAAAATTTTCCCATTTTTTTGTATCTTTAATGTTATGGTTGAAAAAAATTAGAATTTTAGCAATTTTTAGTGTCATGTTATTATATGTTTAACAACATGGATGAAGACTGACAGAATTTTGATGTGTTTCAGATCCCATTATTTTTTCTTTATCTTCATTACTAAAAATTGTTGAAATTATACCTAGGAAACAAAAATGTTATTTTACCAAAAACATTAGTGTGTTTTTTTCACAAAAAAATCGGTTTTACTGCCATTTTTTAAAAATGTTCAAAATTGACCCTAAAAAAGCATCCTTCCAGTATAGACACTTTTCATTTTTAGTACTGTTTTTCATGTTTTTTTTGGATTTTTTTTGCCGGAGTTCTCGTTTTGAGTTTATAGTTCCCGTTTCAAACTTTACATTGTTTATAGGTTAAATCCCTATCATCCACCTATTTTATCCGGAAGAAAAAACTTGTAATTTTATTAAAAAATCAAATTATTTTGTATGTGCTTAACACATGCATAACATAATTGCTTGCACTCAAAACCTGCATAAAATTCTCAAACACATTTACCCACATAAAGTGAGCTTCCCTTTTTTACTTTTTTTTCTTTTGAATTTTTTCCAACCCCGAGAATTGAAGTTGGCAATTAGTATTTTCATTTCTTCTCCTCTAAATTTTAAGGGAACTTCTTGTTGTGGCATCAAAAGATTGAAACCTTGGAGTTATGAAGAGACACACTCTTCCCCAAAACCATGGTCCCTCATTTAAAAAGAAAATCTAGATCTCCACGACTATTTAACTGTGCCATAAAAAACCCCTTCAAACACAAGTAAATATCACATTTATTGGTCCAATTGGGGAATACCCATTGATGCATATCTTCATACTTAGGATAGAAACCATTAAATATGAAAATAAGAGATTTGGCTTGGAGGAATATGAAAACACCACTTACTTATGATAAGTTTACTAATAGATCTGGTCTTTTTCCATTTTTTCAATGAGGTAAGGACTTGCGAATGACAGATTTTGGGATTGTTTGTCTATTGTAGCAACTTTCCCTTTTACAACATCCTTTGAAGGGACTGGACCCTTTGTATTTAACGCTGACGAGATTGATCTAGTTGGGTTACTCATTCCTTGAGCTCCACCTTGCAACCTCAATTTTATGATAATTGTGGAATTTCGTTCAATGCCATAGTATTTCACCTGGATGGAATATTGTAATGATTTTCTTTCATTAATTAGATTATGTAGGTTTGTCAATATACTCGAATTATACAAGACCTCTTTTTTCGAATCTTTTACTAGATTCATGGACCAAAACCCCTAAAAGAAATGATTTCCCATTAGGATTTTTCACAAACACTTGAAAGGACTCTTCCCCATCCAGAACTATATTCTAAATAAAATTCCTTTGAACATAGAAAGGAGGGTTCCATATCTGAGGTCTAGACCAGAACTAGATTAGAAATATTTCATCTAGTTCATCATCCCACTAAAAATTGTGCGGAAATGGATCGAGATCTTTAGAGGTGAAAATAAAAAACTCTACATACCCTCTAGGTCTATGTGGCACCAAAAATGTATTCGTAGATCCAAGGTGGCAAGAAAGATATTCTGCAAAGATTTGTTGGATATCCATTAAAAAAAATATAGATATGCAGACTTTTAATATTTTCTTATCAAATCTGTGGGGGAAAAGAACAGATCTATGCATAGTGAACCTTCATTCAACACATGCTGCCATTTCTTTCTGATCCTCAAAAATATCTCTTCCCTTTCCGCATCCAAAAGGACTGAAAAGGTTTTAGCTATTAGTGGTCTTGAAAGAGGCCGAGATTGCTTAAAGAGGTTACCAACGAGACCATTTCCATAACTAGCCTTACACCAGTACAACACCTCTCCATATCCTTAGTCATTGAGAGCCTCATATATGATCTGAAGTTTCATGACAACAACCTGAGATACGATTCCTGTGAAAATAATTGTGCTCCTTATTTTGACTCTTTAAAAATTTATCAAAAAAATAATAATAATTAAATTAAAATTTTAAAAACTTTATTCCAAAATAAATATGTCTAACAATATAACAAATAAAAATTTAAAAAATAGAATTTTTTTTCAATTTTTTATAATTTTATATTAATAATTAAAAGAAAATAAAGCTTCAAAATATATGAATAACGAGAAGAACATATGAAGTCTTATCACTTGCGTGATTGTCACGAAGATAAAAGTAAGCCTTTAGAACATATGAATAATCACAATAACATATGAAGCCTTTTCACTTGCATGAGAAGAAGGTGGAGGGCAACTAGCAATTTACTTTCCTGGTTGAAATTTATTGGAATAAAATTCGATCGGTAAATCGCTGATCATAGCGTAATTTATTTATTCATGCTAAAATATTTGCCTGATTTAAATATTTTAATTAAAAAACTAGAAACAATTCAATATGTTGTAATTTAGTTTATTTTGATTTCATACCAGGTTGCCTTCGTTGATCTCACACTCATCTCCTAAACAAAATTTCCTTATTTATTCAATGATCGTCTATTAGTTCAAGCTCAATTTTTTTATCAAATCTTTGTTTTATCATCGAAATCTGTCATTATTTAAAACAAGTTAGAAAACCAGAAATATATTAAAACCTGTATTTAAAATTGAAAACTTATTTTTATAATATTTTTTATTACACCCAAATTATTCCATTAAATAAATAGATATTATTTATTTAAAAATAAAAGTCTATTCTCCCTATTAACGTTTTGCTATCTATTTTATAAAATGAAAATCAAATTTTAAAAATCATATAGATGTGAAAGTATGGATTGATTTGAAATATAATAATCCATGCCCTCAATTTTAATATTGAAATGCATTTATAATTTGTCCCTATGGATTTATTTGAAATATAATAATCCATGTCCTCAATTTTAATATTGAATGGATTTATAATTTCTCCCTTCCATTCTATTAAGTTACACCGAAATTAATTAAGGTTGTGAACTAAAAAATTATGTAAATGAAATGAAGGAACATGTATTAAAATTTTAGTATCTTGTTTTCGAACTTGGAAGTGTTGAGAAGTCTGAGTTATTTAGTGCTTTAAATGGAAGGTAATTAATTGAAGATTATACATCAATTAAAGGTAATATGAGTAAGGGGAGAAAGAAAATATTAGCCATGCATAAAATTTTACAAAGTGGAGTATACAAGCTAAGTCAGACTATATTATATTAGATGATTGTGATGCTAAGTCGGTTTAAGCATGAATGAAGTTAAAAAAGGATTATATCCTTGCAAAGAAGAAAAGAATTAAAATTGCGAATGCAAGACTTGTGCATCCTCAGAATTCTTAACAGTGCAATAGGGAAAGGTTCAATTGTTGAGTCAAATCATACAATTAAATTAGAAGATGGAAAATTACAAGAAGAAAATTGAACAAATAACTAAAAAAACACATAACATATCTATAAAAGGAATCCATTTGTTCCAACATCACCATTAGATCCATGAGAAGGGTTGAATCCATTAGATTAATTAGATTTATCGTTAGGAAATTTCAAGAAAATTATCACAATTAAATAGGATGAATTGCACATTTTGAAGGAGTGGATTTTAGAGAAGTATGGGACAACTATTTTTATAAAGTAGTTAGAAAAATTTCAAGGATAGTCAAACAATTAAATCATCATCAAAGCCATAAAAAAAAAATTTATTTTAGAAATATTTGGAAATGAAAGAACAAAATTCTCTGAATTAAACAAGATTTATGTTCATAGCCATGGAAATGAGGGTATTCTAATACTATATTATTCTTAACCCTTGATTATGAGATGGGACAATTGCAGATGGAAATTTTGGAGCTAAAAACTCAAACTGTTAAAATTGTTGGCAATTATAAAGGTTTAAAGTATTCAATGAAAATAGATAAGATTAATATGGTGGATAAGATGGATATGCAAAGGCAAATAGGAGATATGGTATTTAGAGACCTAATAAAAACTTCATTAAGTGTATTCAAAGTGCAAACTATGGAATGAAAAATTGATAGTCAACTCAAACATTAAAAGTTCCTCACTACAACAAATTAGACGAGGATGGATGAATTGGAACAATGGATAGCTATGTTGGGAGGTAATATTTATGATGTTAAGTCAATTCAAGAATGAGTGAAGTCAAAGGATACTTATATCCTTTCATTTAAGAAAATACTTGAAGTGCCAAATACAAGACATGTGAATTTCTCATAATTATTAGCAATGCAATGCAATAGGAAAAGGATCAATTGTTGATTTAAGTTATAGAATTAAATTAGAAGAAGGAAATTTATGAGAAAGAAATAGAAGAATTAACTAAATAAAGGACATAGCATATCTATCAAGGGAATTCATTTGTTCCAACATCACCATTAGCTCCATTATATTAATTAGACCCATTAGTAGAAAACTTCCAAAGAATGATCACAGTTAAAGATGATGAATTGCACATTTTGAAGGAATGGATTTTAGAGAAATATGTTACCATTACATCCTATCAATAACTTAAGGCTAATCTTCAATAGGATTTGGAGTAAATGCAGAATAGTTTAACATGAAAAACACACTTAATTGGAGCTTGACGCATCTTATGGGACCATATCATGGAATAAATCACAAAGCTTTGGAATTATTTTAGAATAAATGGTGATGAATCTACATAACCATATTAAACACATCAAATTATTTAGGAAACATGGAATGAATTAGGAAATAATCCTTAGATGGAAAATATAATTACAAATTTCCTCAATTCTAATACTTAGGAATAGTTTAGTGCATTGGGAGTGTTGTCACCCCGACAAACACCCTCCAAAATTATACCTCCACTCAAATTTTGGAGCCTCCTTGTGATCCTATGATATGTTGTTCCGTGATTGTTCTTAGTTGATTCGTGATTGGTCGATGATTTTCTAAGTGTTTGAGTCGAAACCACTTGTATACACATGCTTAGTTCTTGATGTATCGATAGGCACACCCCTTTCTAGCAAGCTTAGTAACCAATGTCTATCCTTGAGTATATCCATTGCACAGTTCTTGAAAGTAAGGTTTGTGCATGTAAAATAAGTCAGTGTCCCTCTTCCACGATCGTGAAAATAAAAATCCAATAGATGCTATGTTGAAGAAGATAAAGGCATCCTACGCAGAGAGGTGAAGCAAGAAACTTTGCCAAGCTACTAAACAGGCCTGCTAGCAGTGAAGCAATTCATGTGATTCCTTGAGGTGACTCCACTGTGGCACTGAACAAGCTCACTGGAAGCAAAGCAACACCAAGGAATGTGCTTCACTCTAAACATCAAAAGCTTGGTATACTTATTATCCTTCCCCCCTATTGAAACAATTGAGTTATGACTAGTCCTGAAAGTGTATTTGAAGCTAAGAAAGGAAAAAAAAACTAGACTATATCTTAAACCATGATAAGTGTAAATGTCGGGGTAATATACATGTGAATCAATAATTCTCGAAAGACTGAGACCTTTCACCTATGGATAATACCTAAATAGAGAATTTAAGGCTCTACAAGTGTTGCCGTTCACACAAACAACCTCCAATTTGTTTCCCCCACTTGAATTTTGAAGCCTCCTTGTGATCCTATGATGTGTCATTCTTTAATTGTTCTTAGTTGATTCATGATCGGTTGATTATTTTCAAAGTGTTTGATTCAGAATGACTTTCTTACACATGCTCAATCCTCGATTTATCGATAAGCACACCCATTTCTAGCAAGCTCAATAACCAATGTGAGTCCTTGAGAATATCTCACTTATTCCTTTGCTTCATTTTTTGCTCTCCTTTAATAACATATTGATAATCAACTACTAGTGAGTAGATGTCTAGGAAATCCATCTCCACTTGGATTTACCTTAGTAGGCCACTACAACACTTCAAAACCAGATGTCACTGAGAGTCTTTTATATCCAACTTTGAATGTGAGGTATGAAAAATATTAGTGTTCTCTTTAACTTATGGTGTCTCTCTTATTGCAAATCCATCTCATATATTGGCCACCATAGTTCCCTATATGGTAGAATTTCTCCTTGAGGGAATCAACAAAAGAAACCTAAGTGGGACTTCCATTAAATATCCTATACTTATATTTATTGTATCTTTCTCAATAACTTTCCCACCAATGTTTGATATGTTGTAGGGTTTTCAAGAGTTTGAAGGTCATTTAATTATTTTCAAAAAGAATTTGGATAAAGTAATAACCCTCTCACATATTAACGATTTATCAAATGAATTTGCATCTATTTAGCATTTGAATAAGGTGATATCAACTTTAAAATGTACCTTGAAGGGTGTCACACCTCCAAAATTGATGCTTGTTAAAACTTCTTTGATCATTGTTGGGATTTTTTGAATGATTTAGGTGGAAATTTTCCATCATCTCTTTCCTCGTTCACGTGATTTGTTCATTAAGAAACAACTTCATATGAACTTTTACTCCATCATATCTCTTTTATTTCACCATGGGAGGTCACTGGGCTAGTAAGAGTGGTTATACTCAACTAGAATTAGCATAAGATTCAACTCTATATACCTTGACCTCGTTGGGGACATGTGTTGGGAAATGACAAGGAGAAAATTCCATTGATACCACTGATTTGAGTTGTGAGAGGAATGTGATAAAATATTCACAACAAAATATTTCATAACTACATAAGAAAATAATGTAGAGGAAAAAATCATATGAAAAGCACTTATTTCTTCATAGTAAATGGTAAAAATGTCATAAGACTACATCATGAGAAGCTTTACGGATTTTTCAATGGTGAAGGTCGATATTTATATTATTTACGAGTGGATTTTCACTTAGAGACATGCACTTCATTATATTTTGACAGTGGATAAATACCATGAGTTACCAGAAACACATGGGTCAATATCATAAATCAATATGGTGAAAAATAATGAATGGTTGTGTATAATAAAAGATATATGTATAATTAGATTTTTATTTTTTTCTTATACTTTTCGAATATTGTAGGTGGATACCATGGTTTAGCAAAACCATGGGATTATATATCACAAATACTATAAAACAATTATTGGCCCTAATGTTTCATCAAAATCCACCTAGATCATCTCTTGACCAATGCATTCATCCTAAATAATGTGTACCCATACAAGGAATTCTTAGCTTGCGCACTTGCTCGAAATGAAGGACTCAAAGGTTTTTTCATGTAAGATGGACATGTGATTAGCTATGAATCCATGAAAATAAATGAGCATGAAAAGCATTATGCACCACATAAATTAAACCTTTCAACGATTGTGCATAATATAAAATGTGAAGGCACTACTATTTTGAGAGAAAGTTCATATTAATCATAACTCACAGTGGGATAAAGTAAATTTTTTACTAGCCTTAATTGAATGCCATGCAAGCTAGCTAGATTTCCCTTATTAGTGAGTTTGACTTTGAGATATGAAACATTGAACCGAAATAAATTCAAGTAACAAATGTACTCACTTGGAGGATGTGTAAAATACATATGGAAACAATCAATATGGGTGGATAAAATATAAAAGAAATAATCAGTGGTTCCCTATAGGATGATGAACAGTTCAAGTATGTAAACAGATGCTTACATCAAGAGCCCAAGGGGCCAAATGGAAAAGGATAGAAGGTAATAGAAGAGGGTTTATTTATGTACAAGGGTATATTATACATACCAAATTCAAAAAACTTGAAGAGGCTCATAATAGATGAACTCCATAAAAGACCTTATTTTATTGACCCAGGTTACCAAAATACGATAACAGTCACAAGAAAGTTATATTATTAGCCTATAATGAAGAAAAAAAATGGTGCATATATTGTTAGATTTGAGACTTTTGTGATCCATATTGTAAATAAATGTATTTCGGATTAATCACATCGTTAGGATGTGATTATATTGTTCAATGTTGTTAAATGTTTGGAACATGAATAAGTTAAAATTGAGTCGTTAATCATCAACTTGAATGTTGTACCTAAAGCCAATTCCCTAACAAAAGTGGGAAGTTATATTTATGGACTTCGTTCTTGGTCTAGCAAAGACTTCCAATAAACATGATTCAATCATGGTAGTGGTGAATGACGTGAGTAAGGTAGCTCACATTATCCCTATGAAGTCCACTTATAAAGCGATCAATATTGTCCATATTTTTATGAAGTATATTTTTAGATTGCATGACATGCCCAAGAAAACATATATGGTTAGGATGTCAAGTTTACTTCAAATTTTAAGACATCTCTATTTGTAGGTTTTGAGCCACAGTTGACATTTATTACATTCTATCATCCTTAGATAGATGGAAAACTAGAAAGAGTGAATAGAGTATTGGAAGATATGTTAAGGATGTATGTTATGCATCAACCCAAGAAGTCATAAGACTATTTACCTCCAATGGAATTTTCCTATTACAATGGCTACTAGGAATCACCAAGAATGGCTCCCCTTGAAGTGTTATATGGTAGAGCATATAAAACCCCAATCAACTGGGTTAATATGATGAATATTATTAAACTTGGATAATATATGTTGAAGGAAAGGGAACAAGATGTGAGAAAAATAGAACAAAATATGAAGATGGAACAACACTGCTAGAAAATATACATAGATTAGAACATATAATTTTAAGTGGGTGAGCATGTCTAATGTAGGGTCAAAACCAAAATTTTTTATTTGAAAGTGGGATCATGTGCCAAGTTGGCACAACATTATTTTGGAACCTTGAGATCCTAGAGAATGATGCCAATAGCATACATGATTTCCTTACTACTTACAATAAACATACATGATGTATTCCATGGGTCTTGACTTAAGAAATATGTGCATGATGTTAATCATATTATTAATTGCATTGTGATTCAAGTCGAACTCGAAGAAGAGTTTTCATTAAAGCCTCAATGCATACTCGATAGGAGAAAGACCCTGCACTAAAACTGGGTCATTGTGTAGGTTAAGGTATAATGCAAAAGCATTAGAGAAGATTAGACAACACGAAAATTGGAGAATGCTATGAAAATGACATATCCATTCTTGTTTTTTGTACATGGCCTCCATTATGATTATTAGAACATTGAGGACATTATTCCTTTCAGGGAGAGAGGATTGTAACACCCTTTTATAAACCCCAATTTTTGTAATCTATATTTATAATGATAATGCTAAAATGACCAAAGTAGATATTTTGATAGCCTTAATTTAATATTAATTTTTTAATATAATATATTGCTAAAGTTGAAGAAGAGAGTAGCCAACACATATCTAATCGCTGAGGGGGATGGGGTAAGGGGGATTTGGGAAGTTTCTTATCTTATTTGAATTAAACATTTTGATTTCTCATTTGGTATTTGAACCACCCAACTATGAAAAATTATGAAAAGGAATGGGAGTGTATTGAAATGCTCTAGAGTATGGGCTACATACCCATTTTAGAGACTTTTGATTGGCCATATAGCTCGAGTAGGGACCCAAAATTCTCATGCAAGAATGTACATGTTGCTAAAGAAATGATACTAGCTAGCAATGGAGTGGGAAGGGAGGTGAGAAGGAGGGGTGTGTGTGTGTGTTTGAGAGAGAGAGAGATAAGATTGTTCTCATGAACCAGTGGAATCTATGAGTCAAAAATTGAACCACACATAGGGATAATAGTGTAACTTTGATTAGCAGTGATAAAGAACCCTCTAAGTCACTGGAACCCTATTTGGAGTTTTTGAACTTATTTAAATTGGAAAGCAAAAACAATGTGAAGGCCTTCAGACTAAGCTAGAAGCCAAAAAATCACATGACTATTTGGTCTTAATTTAGCACATAAGAAGCTAATAAAAGAGAAGGATTGAGAGACTACTATACGAGTGAAGGAAAGACTCCATTTATGTCATTTAATCCCATAATACTAATACCATGTATGTTAACCAACCCAAACTTATAAATTGAAATATTGAACATTTATTTCTTGTATGACTAAATTTACACTATTTCTATAGATACTGAACAAAATTAACCACTCAACTCTTCCCTCACAGACATTACAAAAGTTTTCCCCAAATTTTTTACCTACCCCAATATTGAACTCCATAGTTGCCTATTGATATGACTAAATTGGCGCTTTATTGTTGTGGGTACAAAAAAAAGTTGATCTCTCAGTGCAAAACTATAATGTCCCTTAAGAACATAACAGAAGTTAAACCCCAATATTTTGTGCATGGCTCAACTAATACAATCAATATTATTCACACAAATATTGAATTTCCTACTTGCATATGGATACGAGTAACACTTTAAACTTTGACTGAGTTGATAATCACATTGATAGACATGTCTATTTGAAAATAGGCCTTTCATATTTTTAATTTAATTATCAGTAATCAGGTGGATGACAAAGATTTAACCTCCATGGAATAAGTTGTAATATTCATAATAGTGTTCAAAGATCAAATGTAAAGATTTATCTTCAAGTTAGTTATTCTCTTTTCATTTATCAAAACAAATTCCATATCAACACATGTCATATTGGGCATGTGGTATTGATAAGCCATGGTATTGTCACGAGAACTATTTACAAGTTAAAAATTTCCATGATAAAGTAAGGTGAATTTTCTTAATTAAGAATATTATAACATGTTATTTAGCACTGAAAATATGGTCCAATGGTTAGATGGACATGTTTGGTGCATGCACATCTTGCGGTCCAATCTTGAATAAAACTATATATGCCTCAGAACTCTTTTTGATGAAAAACAAAAACATATTATTTAAAATTTATACCTATATTGATTCCTTTTATAATTTATAATAAATTTATAATTTAATTAATTTTTATAATTTTAAAAATGCAATGTTTTAAAGTTTATAATGTTTATAATACAACTTGAGTGGGCCTAATGGTTAAGAGAATGTGCTTCCTCCTGAGAGGTCAGAGGTTCAAAACTAGAGGGGGTAGAGTATGTATGCATGCGTAGACTTAGCACTCAAATCGATGTGACCTTAAAATTCGGTGATAATAATAATAATAATAATAATAATAATAGATGACTATAGAAAAATATGACTACTGTATGAGTGACCTTAAAATTGGATAATAATAATAATAATAATAATAATAATAGATGCCTATAGAAAAATATGACTACGCTACATTGTATGAGATGTTATGTTTTTACATAATCCAACCAAAATAATTTCATTCACTTAGCAGATGCCTATACAATGAGTGACCTTAAAATTGGATAATAATAATAATAATAGATGCCTATAGAAAAATATGACCACCCTACATTGTATGAGATGTTACGTTTTTACATAATCCAACCAAATTAATTTCATTCACTTAGCAGTGAAATCATTGTGACCTTAAAATTGGATAATAATAATAATAATTACTGCCTATAGAAATTTAATAAGAATATGCTACTTTGTATGAATGACCTTAAAATCAGATAATAATAATAATAATAATAATAATAATAATAATAATAATAGATGCCTATAGAAATTTAATATAACTATGCTACACTGTATGAGATGTTACATTTTTACATAATCTAATCAAAATAATTTCATTTCTTGTGGGATTCTAAGGGAGGTTTAACCTACCCATGATTTCTACATTATTGTATGAGATGTTACATTTTTACATAATCCAATCAAAATAATTTTATTTCTTGTGGGATTCTAACGGAGGTTTAACCAACCCATGATTTTTACATCCACGGGTTCCTTTATCCATGAACAAAAAGTCTCATACACCAAATTAGTGTTATTAGTGTTTGACTGACCTTAAAATTAGATAAAAATATGTATCACATGTTACGTTTTTACATAATTAAACCAAAACAATTTCATTTCTTCTGGAATTCTAACGGAGGTTTGACCAACCCATGATTTCTACGTCGGCACGGTAAGGATCGAGATTTAAAATTCGAGCCACTATTTAATAATAATGTGTCTCTACGGTCATATTATTAACATCTCTTCGATCTCCTGCTAGGAACTTTCATTTAGTGTGTGAAATAACTGCGAAATCTCAGCGCGGGAGCAAGATGAGCATGTGGAACTATGTCGAAGCTGTATAGAAGGCCACCAGTGTTACTCATTCCTGCGTGGGAAGCTTTACCGGTCCTCATGACATTAATCTCATTATTGCAAACTGCAGCAGAATTGAGATTCATCTTTTCACTCCAGAGGGTTTGCAACCATTGCAAGAGGTGCCCATCTACGGACGAATTGCAACATTCGAGCTTTTCCGGACTCATGGAAAGCTGCAGGATTCTCTTTTCCTTTCAACAGAAAAATATAAATTCTGCATTCTTCAATGGGACACGCAGGCTGGTGAAATTATTAGCAGGGCATTGGCAGATGTCTCAAATCGTATTGAGCGTCCCACAGAATGTGGGCAGATGCGTAGCATTGATCCAGACTGTAGGCTCATAGCACTCCACCTATATGTTGCCGCATTGAACGTTATGCCATTGGACAGCAAGGGAGAACTTGAAGAGTCTTTCAACATCAGTCCAGAGGAACTTCAAGTTTTAGATGTCAAGTTCTTATATGGTTGTCCAGACCCTACAATTGCTGTGTTATATGAAGATTATATAGGGAGAAGGCACCTCAAGACATATGTGGTGGATCTAAGAAACAGGGATTTGAAATTGGGGCCTTGGTTAGAGGTAAATTTGGATAGTAGTGTCGGTGGTGTTCTTGTCATTGGTGAGGAGACAATTTGTTATTGCAGTCCCTCTGTATACACACAAATCCCTGCCATACTCAACAGTGATCAAATTTGAAGGGCAGGTCTTAATTTCATTTAGAAGGGCACATATTCAGGTCGCACTTCTATAATGAAAAGCATAAAAAAAAAGAGTAATTCAATTGACAACAGTAAATTATTTTCAAATTTCTTTTTATTTTTTCACAGGAAAATGGTGGAACAACAACCCCATGGATGTTGTATACAAGGCAGGTCTGATATGAGCCACAGGAAAATGGTGGAACAACAACCCCATGGATGTTGTATATAAGGCAGGTCTGATATGAGCCACAACTAATATATCGAATGCATTTACCATTAATGGATAAAAAGGAGACCTATATTCCTGCTCCAATTTAGATAAGGATTAATTTTGTAGGAAATTTTTGTGACCAAAACGTTCAAGCCAATATACAAGTAGCTCAATCAAATTTAAGTTTATTGCATGAACGAAAAAATTTAGTAAAATTCTAAACAGGTTTAGGATTCAACAAACGAATGTACAAATGTGTATATGTTTTTGGTATCTCCTTTTTTAATATGAAAACATACCAGGAATTGGGAATCTGCAAACAAATCAAATCCAGTATGTTAGGAAGCTTGTTGAATGCGCTCCTCTCCAAGCATAAATCGTGCTTAAACCTTGCTTGAAAGTCGTTTGCTGAATGATGAATCTATGCTCCTCTCCAACTTAAATCATCATCAAACCTTGCTTTAGGCAACCTTCAAGCACAACCCAATGAAATTACAGACCTAATACATGGCCCATATTGACATCTAGTCGCTCTCAATTGAAACTACCAAATGTAATGGTATCAAGGGGTAGTTGTGACATAATAATTAATAAGAACTTCTATCATATGCACAATTAAAAAAAAACAACTCGAAAAGAAACTGTTGTTTTTGAAATGGGAACAACTGCCAAATGTAATGGTATCAAAAGGTAATTGTGACATAATAATTAACTAGCATTTGCATCAGATGTTGCAAAAGAAACGTCGTAAGGCATAAATTGAAGAACACAAATACAACACAAGATTACTTTGATAAATAATAAAAATATATTGACCACTCAAATCAATGCCCCATTAACTGGAACCACTTAGTAGACATATCTATCAACATTAGGATTATACACAATGATCAAGAAATTTCCCATATACAAACAACACCTTCCGCAACAACCTTTTGTCACGTCCACATTTTAAAAAATGCCTTGGAACATGATTGGAATCTCCCATATTGTCTTTTTCATTATGAAGATAAATCTTCCCTATTGCTATTTTCATCAAGAATATTGTTAGTTCATTGTTGTAAAGTGTTAGTGTGTTAAAATATACAAACAGCACGTTCCACAACAACCTTTTGTCACATCCACATTTTAAAAAATGCCTTGGAACGTGATTGGAATCTCCCATATTGCCTTTTTCATTACGCAGAAAATCCTTCGATCAAGTCTTGTGTAATGTGCAAGACTAATCTTTGTGGGGAAGTCACTGTTGTACACTATGATCCTTTAGAGCCTTTCAGGATTTTAGACTCTCTTTCAAAATGTTGGTATTTATATCGGGGCCTACCTTCTAAAGAGTGGTTGTTACCGACGGAGTCACAGATGAGGCTTTATTTAATGAGCAAGGAATATTTTCCCTCGTACTCCAACTTTAGAGTACAAGACACTAAAAAAATTATGCAGCTGAAAATGATCCATCTTCAAGATATTTTTCCTGTCAGTTACGAACAAAATGTTTAAAACCTCAGTTCTGCAAAGAACTCTGTTAAGCTGGAATGTAAGAGTTTGCCTTGTATTTGACAAGAGCTTGAGAAAAACTTCGCAGAGGAAATCGTTCAATAGGAGGGTTTCCTTTTCCCTTTTTCAGTTATATCTGTGATCATGAATTTCCGTTAACCCACAAGTTTCTTCGGATCAAGGTCTAATCCGTGAGTATTGAAAACCATTTTCAGCACAAATTCACCTTAACATAAGCAGGTTTCAGTCTTTTAACATACATCTCATAAGTCCTGACTAATGAGACAACCGACTAGGCTAAACTGCTGAAACCTATGTGATTCCATTCTAACTAACTTGAATGCATGCTGAGACGAATTGATTCAAGGTAAAATATTTGCAAAAACAATAGTTCCCAGAAGAAAAGGTTTCAAACATGTTGAAGAAAATAAATATGAAGAGATCGAAAAAACATAACTAATTCATATTGAAACGCCTGTCTGCTTAAAGTATTGCTTGCAAAGAAAAACCGAAGATGATTCGTCCTTTTAACTAAAAAGGAAAAAATCCTCCATTTGCTCATACAATGCAAATGTACCTATGCTGTTTGTTGAGAAATCGCTGCCATCCATGCTCTAAATGCCTTTAAAGAAGATAATCTTGGGGAGCAAATAAACAATAGCAGGGATATATGCCTTCAAGATTAAAATTGATGAACATGAAGATTGCACCGAGAGTCTTATTCTTTCTGGTGAAACACATCAGAGTGAATCTATTCCATTCACTCAAGTCGACTGGAGGAGGCCATGCCCTTGGTTCGATTCTCACAACAGAGGAATCCACTTTAGGGCATGGCGTAAAATGCCTCTTGCTCACATCCATAAGGAGCTTGGTACTGGCCAGAAGATCCACATTGACAGCCAGGCGATTGAAAAGGGAATCACCAGGCTTTGCCACGAGGCGGTGGCCAAATTCCTTCTGAAGCATGAGGGTGGCACTTCGAAACTTGGGCATGGTGGACAAAAGCTTGAAGATGAGCGGAGATGATATCTGGTAAGGTATATTGGCTACACATATGTCAAAAGTTGGCAAGTCTGTTCGTAGTATGTCCCCTCACACCAACTGTCCATAACAGAAAAGAAAAAGGAGATAGTCATATTAGAGAAGAGCAACTTTGATTTATCGTAATCCCAAAAATTAATAAGGTATCACCAAAGACAGCAATCACAAGGAACAAAAAAGGAATTTCAAGAGACAATTACGAAGACATCACAAGGGAACCTGCAAAGCACATAGCTTAGGCTAACCTTGCAGTAAACAGAATCTCTTTCCAGTGCATTTTCCTTGTAAATCTGGCAGAAATTTTGCCAGAATCTTGGAATTACAGGTTTGAATTGCATAAATTTAATACTGAGGTGCCCAATTGGACATAAGGGGGTAGGGAATCCATCTGCAACATCAAATTTGCAAAAAGAAGAAGTGTTTTATTGCCAAAATTGGCATTTTTCATTGCCAGACAGAAAGTGCAGTACGTTACAAGATTATGGCTTCCCAAAGCACACAGGTACTTCTAAGCATCATTAGATTGGAGAAAGGTAGTAACTGAAGAAAAGAAGGCTGCTATCACATAAGCATGAGGACTTCACCCCATAGCCAGTTTTCATCGCATAGGCATGAGAAATTCACCCTAAACCCAGTTTTCAGATTGGCAAAGATTTGAAAAAGTTTTAATGTATGTGGTATTTCACAAATAAACCTTCTTCAGTATTGTTGTCAATGTAGGATTTTTTTTTGGTTGATGTTTCCAGTTTACAAATGCAGCAAGCGCACCCTTCTCCATTATGGGATTATCACGATGAACTGAAGTCAGGTCATGCAGAAAGCATGCCCATTTCCATTATGTGAATATCACAACGAACTATAGCAGGCTGACAACAGATATTCGAAAACATATGTCTCAGTGATTGTGGCAGAAGACCTACACCTTGCCCCATCCACATGGAGCCGGAGCCTGAGCCGCTGCTTACACAGGTGCATAGAAGCAACAGCTCATGAAGGGAAAACATGTCTCTGAGGATTTGAAACTTGGGGTGGGCATGAAGAGTCACAATCCATGTGGAATTGACATATTGTTAATGAGGTAAATAAGGTGAATGAATGTAAAAACAAGATGCAAAGGAAATTGGAACTCACCTCCAATCTCTGAGCCATTTCGGTCCCCTTTATGCGTTTGTGAACTACTTCGATCATCCGGGATCGATCTCGACTGCGATGACTCTGTGGGCGGCCTGCAGCAACTCTAGGGTTAGATTTCCAGTACCCGGGCCGATTTCCAGGACGGTATCGCTTTCTCTCATGTCCGTTTTCTCAACGATGGATTTGAGAACACCGGGATTTGTGAGAATGTGGGATTTGTGAGAATGTGGGATTTGTGAGAATGTGCTGCCTGCTCAGTACAGCCTTCGGATCAATCAACTCCACCCACAGACAGTACAAGAAAAGCCCGCCAACAGGGTTAGTGGGATGCATGTAGCACTAGAGAGCCCGGTTCAGCTGCCCTGATGAAACTATTCGATCTGCCAAATGAAACGCCCAAATCGTTTGGGCAACCCTTTTGAATCAACGATCAACGGCTGAAATTGTTGCAATCGTCTAACATATAATCGTGTGGCTTACACGATGACAGGTAAGCAGAGAGGGGAGTTGATTTCAGAGGGAAACGCCTTACGGCGTAATAAGAACTTGCATCATATGCACAATTAGAAAAAACAACTCAAAAGGAAACTGTTGTTTTTCAAATGGGAGTTTCTAAAATGGGACTTAAGTTTTAACATGAAAAGAAATTTACAAATTCAACATTCCTAAAATTCTAATTTTTTCATTCCTAAAATTCTAATTTCAGGAAAAATGAAATTTAAAAAAAAATTGACAATTTGACAGCACTTCTTAAAAAATTTTAAGATATTATTCCAATTTTTTTTTTAAATGACAAAAATCAATTTTTAAATTTTTTTTGACTGGTAAAATTTTCTTCTTACTTCTCTGACTTGCCAGAGACCCTTTGAAGGGCTCTGACGTGTTCAATTTTGATCACTGAGACTCAACTCTATGACTATCACTTATGCTTATGGTAGAGTTGATCCGGATGGTTCTCGATACCTTCTAGGTGATCTCTCAGGGTTTCTTCATTTGCTTGTCATCATACGTGAAGGGAGAAGGGTTACTAGTCTCAGGCTAGAACTTTTAGGAGAGACATCTGTTGCTTCAACAATTTCTTATTTAGATAGTGGACATGTGTATATAGGGTCGAGATATGGAGATTCACAAATTATTAAATTGCATCAGCATCCAGATGTTTGAGGCTCACATGTAGATGTTTTGGAAAGATTTGTAAACAGTGGTCCTATAACAAACTTCTGTGTTGTAGATGAGGGTCAAGCACACGGCCAAATTGTTACCTTTTCTGGAGCATTTAAGGATGGTTCCCTTCGTATAATCCGTAGTGGGATTGGAATCAACAACCACGCATCAGTAAAGCTTCAGGGCATAAAGGGAATTTGGTCATACTTCTCTGGTTGTCAGCTTCGTTACTGAGACTCGTCTGCTTGAAATGAATTGATCGGAGTATGAGCTGGAAGAAACATATATTGAAGGATTGATCTCTAATGCTCACTCCTTATTTTGCCAATATGCTATTCATGACCAACTTGTTCAGGTGACGGACAGTTCTGTGAGGTTAGTGGGAGCACTGTCTCGAAAGCTATTGACTGAATGGAGAGTACCCCCTGGATTTTCTACAATTGTAGACACAACTAATGCTACTTAGGTTATTTTTGCCACTAGAACGGGTAATCTTGTCTACCTGGAAACTGGAGAGGGCTCCCTAACAGAGGTGAAACATTTGGCCATTGAGTTTGATGTATCATGCCTCAATATAAATCCTATTGGTGATGATCCTCTGCGTACTGAATGGGCAGTTGTTGGTCTCTGGAAAGACTATAGCATTAGGGTTTACTCTCTACCCCATCTGAAATTGATTACAAGATTGAAGGTTGGATAAAATGTGCACCCTCGGTCTAGTCTTCTCTGTAGATTGGAAGGGATTTGTTACTTTCTATGTGGTCTTGGGGATGGGCACTTATTTAACTTTATATTAGATATGAGCATTGGGGAATTATCTGATAAAAAGTAGATTTAGTTGGGCACGAAAGCTATCAGTCTTCACACTTTTTGTTCTAAGAATTCAACGCATGTTTTTGCAGCATCAGACAGGGCCACAGTGATTTACAGTAACAAGAGGAAATTGCTCTACACAAATGTGAATCAGAATGAAGTTAATCACATGTGTTCATTCAGTTCAGAGGCATTTCCTAGTGGCCTTGCCATTGCAAATGAAGAGATGCTTACTATTGGGTCAATAGATGAGATTTAGAAACTTCACATTCGTACAATTTGTTGGAAGTTTGACAATTAATTATGTAAATTTGGGTAAAATGTAATAGTTATTAACGAGTTAGTTTTATACCGAAACATCGGTTATGTAACTGAGGAGGCTCATATAAAACTGATGAATGCCCTAACTATTGGATGGAGAATCATTTTATTGATCAAATAGAGAGATTCCAATCCCTTGCCCTGTGGATGTTTCTTTGACACTCTGTTAGGGTTTAACCATCTAAATTATGAGTTATTTCTTGAGAAGTTGTATTCATTTTCCTATCAGTTACATTTCTTTCTTGGTTAAATTAACCTATTTAAACTACAAATGGTATCAGAGCGAGGTTAGTTGAGTTGAATGTCTTGGAGAAATCGGAGCTGTGAGTGTTGTGTGTTAAAAGACTAGAACCTCTTCCAGATCACGTTGCTTTATATTGCCAAAGGCTGAGGAAGAGGAGCGTGGAAGCGTGGAACGAGGAGGAGTCTGGAACGGTATGAAAGGAATCTACGTGTGAAGACCAAAGCCATCTTCTCTTTGCATGGACCAGAGCAATTTGCGTTGGACCAGAGGTGAAGACCAGAGCTATCTGCGTGAATACCAAACCCTCTACCCTCTGCATGTATTCTCCACATGAGGAGGAAGCCGTGGAGCTTTTGCTGGCTTGGAGGGTTGCGTGCTTGAGAATACCTCTGCGTGCAAGAGCTGTTGAAACCTTTGCGTGCTAGAGCAGAGAGGAAGAACCGTTGAAGTGCGCGCTGCCATGAAGTGTGCGGGTTGTCTATGTGTGGAATGTGCCAGAGCCTACAAGGAAGTGTGTTGCCTTTGTGTGCTGTCATAGCAGTCAAGGAGGCGCTCCAGAGCTTGGCTTGCTTGTTTCCAGAGGATTTTGATCAACAGATATGGATCCGGGTATTTTTTTTTAAATAATTTGAGAGAAATTTTTTTCCAGGAAATTTTTTCCAGATATTTGTTCAAATTTGGAGGAAGAAAAACAAAGGGATTTGTTCAAATTTGGAGGAAATAAAATCATAGGGTTTTTCATTAAAATTTGAAGGAAAGAAAAACAAAGGATTTTCATTAATTTGAAGGAAATAATTAAAAAAAAATAGTTGAAGGGTTTCTTTGTTTGAAAAAATGGGGATTTTTTTTTTCCAAATTTTTTTTGAAGAAAGGGAAACAAAAAAAATAAACCCTAGTTTAAAGACTGAAACCCTAGGAGGAAAAAAATGGCCAAGATGTCAAATGCAAAATTCGAGGTGGATAAATTCACTGGCAAGAGAAATTTTGCTCTTTGGAAACTGAAATTTAGGGATTTACTGGTGCAACAAGGGTTGCACAAGGCATTGGACGGGGTAAATAAGAAACCTGCAAGCATGACTGATTTGGACTAGGAGGACTTGGATGCCCGAGCTCTCAGTACCATCAGGTTATGCTTGGCGGATGAAGTTCTCTTCAACATTGTTGAAGAGAGTACAGCTTCAGGTTTATGGGAAAAACTGGAAAAACTATATATGACAAAGTCGTTAACCAATAGAATTTATCTGAAGTCATTGAATGAAGGAGGGTTCAAAAGTTGCAGAACATTTTAATGTTTTTAATACATTTATATGCCAATTAATAGATATGGAAGTTAAAATTCAGGAAGAAGACAAAACTATAACCTTGTTGTGTTCTCTACCCGAATCATGGGATCACTTTGTAACTTCAATCGGCGTGAGTACCGTTGATTCTTTGAAATTTGATTCAGTTGTGGGAGCTCTCTTGTCTAAAGAAGTACGAAGGAAATCCAGTAATGCAATAGCTGCATCAGAATACATGGTAGCTAGAGGACGGTCAAAGGAAAGAGGAGAAAAAACAAGGGGGTCTTCCAGGTCTAAATTAAAGGGAAAGAAGTCTAAGGCAAAATGTTGGCACTACAATAAAATTGGACACCTGAAGAAAGACTGTTGGAAATGACAAGAGTCTGATAACTCGAAGAAGGAAGAAAATCAGGTTGATTCGGGTATGATAGACGAAGTTTTATCTGCTGAAGAATTATGTATCATAGATGAAACTTCATGTAATGTCTCTGAGGGTGTTGAAAGCTAGCTGTTAGACTTTGGTGCTTCTCATCACATGTGTCCACACAAAAATTGGTTTACTTCATATGAAAATGTAAATGGTAGTTCTGTGTTTATGGGTAATAATGTATCATGTCAGACTGTTGGGATGGGAAATATCAGGATTAAAATGTATGATAACACAGTTAGAACATTAACTAGTGTTAGACATGTACCTGATTTGAAGAAAAAATTGATTTCTTTGGGAGTGTTGGATTCAGATGGTTATAAGTTTACAGGTCAGAATGGCGTGCTGAAAGTCTTTAAAGGTGCCCTAGTTGTTATGAAAGCATAAAAGGTTGGAAATCTTTACAGACTCAAAGGAAGTACTCAGATTAGTGAAGCAACGATTGTGTCAGAAAAAGAAGAAGTAGGTACTCACCTATGGCATCAACGATTGGGTCACATGAGCAAGATAGGTCTTCAGATATAGCATAAATCCCTTCCTGATCTGAAATCTTTGAAGTTGGATTTCTATAAACATTGTGTGTATGGAAAACAGTGTAAACAGAGATTTAAAACTGGAAATCGTAATAGTAAAGATATTTTAGACTATATTCACTCTGATCTATGGGGACCATCTCTTGTTGTATCATATGGAGGTGCTCTATATTTTTTTAACTTTTATTGATGATTTCTCCCGTAAAGTTTGGGTCTTTATGCTAAAAAAGAAAGCTGATGTATTCAATGTCTTTAAACAATTTAAAGCAATGGTAGAGAAAAGAACGGGAAAATCAATTAAATGTTTAAGAACTGACAATGGTGGTGAATTTACTTCAATAGAATTTGAACAATACTATAAGGATGAAGGAATTGTTAGACACAAAACTGCTGTTTATACTCACCAAAATGGTGTTGTTGAACGTATGAATCAGACTCTTATGGAAAGAGCCAGAAGTATGATCAGCAATGCTAACTTGCAAAAGGAGTTGTGGGCAGATGCAGTATCCACTGCTTGTTATTTAGTTAATAGATCACCTTTAGTAGCCATTAATTGTAAAATTCCTGAAGAGGTTTGGACAGTTCAGTCTTGTGGTTATTCACATATAAGGATATTTGGATGTGATGCTTATTCTCTTATTCCTAAAATTCAATGTTTAGAATTAGATCCAAAATCGAAATGTTATGTCTTTGTTGGGTGTGACTATGCAATGAAAGGATACAGGTTGTGGGATCCTAAAGTGCGGAGGATAGTCATTAGTAGAGATGTAACATTTGATGAATCTTCTTTTTTAAAATCAAATGGTGAAATAATTGAATAGGAACAGGTATCGCCAAATCAACAAGTTCAGTTGGAGGCTAGATTTTTTGGTGACAGTCAAAAGGAAGAAGGAGCTTCTCGAGAAAAGGGTGTTGAAGATATAAAGGAAACTGTTGAAGTTTCTGAACCAGTTCAAGTTTCTGAACCAGTTCAGCAACCAGTAACTCTAAGAAGGTCTACAAGGGAAAGAAAAACTCCCAAATGGTATGACTATTCTGCTCCATCTTTTGCTTTGATTACTGAAGATGGGGAACCTTCTCGTTATTAGGAAGCAATTGATGATACAGATAGCGAAAAATGGAAAACGACCATGGAAGAAGAAATGGATTCCTTAGCCAAGAACAATACCTGGGATCTTGTAGAACTTCTTGAAGGGAGAAGTGTTGTTGGATGCAAATGGGTCTTCAAACTAAAATGGAAAGTTGATGGAAGTATCGAAAGTTATAAGGCAAGACTGGTAGCAAAAGGGTATTCTCAGGTTGAAAGTATCGACTTTCATGAGATTTTTTCACCAGTTGTAAAACTTATTTTTTATTTGCACTGTGTTGGCACTAACTGCATTACTTAACCTTGAGTTAGAATAGTTAGATGTTAAAACAACTTTTCTACATCGTGATTTAAATGAAGAGTTATATATGGAACAACCAGAAGGTTTTGTACAAGGTCGCAACAGAAGATTAGTTTGCAAGCTTCGGGAATCATTGTATGGTCTGAGGCAGTCTCCTAGACAATGGTACAATAAGTTTGATTCCTTCATGGTGAGCCAGAACTTTATAAGAAGTGAGTATGGTCATTTTGTATACTTCAAGAGTTTCAAGGGCATATTCATTATCTTACCTTTGTATGTTGACGATATGCTTATTGCAAGAAAAAGCATGGAAGATATCAACAGGTTAAAGGCTCAGCATTCTAGGACATTTGATATGAAGGATCTTGGAGCAACAAAACATATCTTAGGCATGGAGATACACAGAGACAGGAAAAATTGTAAGCTTTTTTTATCATAGCAGAAGTATGTGGAGAAAGTACTTGAAAAGTTCTGTATGAATAATGTGAAACCTGATAATGTTCCATTAGCTTCCCATTTTAAGCTTTCTTCAGTTTTGAGTCCTAGAACTGATGAAGAAAAGCAGTATATGTCTCATGTACCATATGCAAATGTTGTAGGAAACTTAATGTATGCGATGGTATCTACAAGACCTGACATTTCACATGCAGTTGGAGTTGTCAACAAGTTCATGGCAAATCCAGGTGAAGAACATTGACGAGCAGTGAAATGGGTGCTTCGATATTTAAGAGGCACAAGTGATCATTGCATCATCTTTAATGGTAGTGAAGGATCAGTCTGCGGATATGTAGATGCTGATTATGCAAGTGATTTGGACAAAAGAAGATCTACTATAGGTTATGTCTTTACTCTTGCAGGTGGAGCAGCTAGTTGGATGTCAAAGCTTCAAGAAACCGTTGTGTTGTCCACTACCGAAGCAGAATATATAGCTGCTTCAGATGCTAGTAAAGAATCAATATGGTTAAAGGATCTACTTGATGAGATTGGAAGGACGCAGGAGAAAGAGAATATACTTTATGACAGTAAAAGTGCTATTCACTTGGCTAAAAATCCTGCTTATTATAGTAGAACCAAGCACATTGATGTAAGGTATCATTTTTTGAGACATGTGATCGATGGCAGAAAAGTAGCTCTTAAAAAGGTCCACATGCGAGAGAATTTTGCAGACATATTCACAAAGCCAGTTACAGTAGAGAAGCTACGATGGTGTTTAGCTTCTCTTGGCTTGCAGAAAAGATGATGAATGGGCATGGGCAAGGGATTAGGAAATTGTTGTCAAGGTGGAGTTTGTTGGAAGTTTGACAACTAATTATGTAAATTTGGGTAAAATGTATTAGTTATTAACAAGTTATTTTTATACCGAAACATCGTTTATGTAACTGAGGAGGCTCATATAAAACTGATGAATGCCCTAACTATTGGATGGAGAATCATTTATTGATTGAATAGAGAGATTCCAATCCCTTGCCTCATGGATGTTTCCTTGACACTCTGTCAGGGTTTTACCACGTAAATCCTGAGTTATTTCTTGTGAGGTTGTATTCAGTTTCCTGTTAGCTACATTTCTTTCTTGGTTAAATTAACCTATTTAAACTACACAATTTCACATGGAGAACATCATTGTTGAATTTGGCATCAGGAGCAGTCTTGCACATTTGCAGTCTGAAATATTCTGCTGATTCAGATATGCATTTTGTGCGACTATAAGATGATCAAACATTTGATATTATTTCATGATTCCCACTTGAAGTTTATGAATATGTGACTGAGGAAAACCCTTCTATTACCCACAGTATGCATATTGAAATGCATAAACCATTTTTCCCTAGGAATTAATATGACCTACCGGGTCAAATCTTCATTAGATAATGGTTAAGGTCCCTTTTATTAATTCTCGACGGAATGATTTATCAACCACTGGAAACAATTCCATAAACTAACTACATTTCATGCCCTTCATCAATCCTTTCAATTGGGACTTTGTTTAACCCTCATAACCTTCACAAATAACTTTAATGAACGCATTGTTAAACCTTAATTCCTGCACATATAACTAAACCCCATAAACCTTTATTAACTTTGGGTCATACACAGGCTTAACCCACAAATCAACTATCGGTGCTTTAATACTATTATAAACCTTTTATAATAGAATCCACATAAAACATATATAAACCATACCTTTTCTTGATTCCTCTTCCTTAGCACGTTTCTCGAGACTTATCTTTATCGCAATCACAATCTCGTAGATCCACTAACATTCCTTCCTCCTTTCTACCCGATATGCGATAACACAACCCAGATTCCAAATATCATAAACTGCATCCATACTTTCTTGGGTCCGCTCACATTGCATATCGCAATACCACTCATAGCAGTTGCTAAGGGCCCAATACATTACCATGGGATATTTGCGACGTGATCAAATCTTCAATCACATCAGATATCGCATATCGCACATCCTTGTGGCCCAAGGTTCATTCCTCATAATCAAAACATTGCGATGCGATATTTAACAAAAGTCCTCCACCATTGATTTGAGCACCCAATCCAATGATTAACAATAAGATCACATTTCGCAATCGCAACTCGCTTGCGGCCGGGTTTTGCCCACTACTATAATATGTTGTGATGCGACACAACTTCCTCCCTTTGCTGCGACTTAATTCTGGGCATTGATCTTCCAAATCTGATGACTCCTGTACACTAACACTTCATTTCTTTGTTCATCTCTTTATTTGGGTTATATGCCATTCTTCAATGGTTCACTGTGGTTTCGGTTATTTCAATGGTTCCCGTCCTTCCACTGTTTCGCTGCGCAACTCCTCCTGAGCTTAACTCTATGTGTTTCTTTGATCAAGATCGCTCCAAACCATTACTTGGGTTCTTCGAATGGATTCAACGATCCATTACGTTCCTCTGTATTATTCTTCTCCTCTGTGTATTCGCCTGGACTTTGCCTGCACACATATGTTATACAGAATACTCTGATTCATACATAACTTTAACATTTGATATTCAAATCACACATTTACACACTTTGGAATTAAATCTCTGTATATGTACATACAACCAATAATTACATAACAATACTCTCTGTCCCTCTTTGGCCTGATCTTCTAATTACAATGCCTCTAATTTACAAGCTTCCTGTAGGCTTACAGTCACACTCCAGTTATCTAACTTGTTATCTATCTAACCTATCTAACCAACCTCTGTCTATGCCTTTTTGGCTTGCATTTATACAAAAGGATTCTAAAACCATTTCCTGGTTTAGATCAATAAGCTTCTCAACAAAATCCTAAAATATCTTCCTTATCCCTAAGGATTCTCTCAAATCCAAAAAATCATGAACTAACTCCTAATCTAAGTTTTACAATTAATTCTCAAATCCTTCAATCTCTCAACTATCCTAAATCTCTCATATTCTCCTATATTTGAGAATATTTACAAATATGCCTCACTATATTCAATTAAATCCTATTCTAGCTTCTCTCATTAAAATCACTCAAAATTCTTAATAATTACGTTAACTCAATACTTAGGAAACCAACTTCCATGAAACACAAGACCCCCTATGTCTACTAAAATACAATGATAATGTTGAGCTGAATGCTCCTGCATCAAAATGGATGCTCAATACTAAGTTGTTCATTTACAAATGACAAAAATGTCTACTATTGTGTGGGGACAACTTATGTGTTGCTTGAGGAGTCTGAATCTAGCAAAGGCTGAATTCTGGTCTTTTTGGTTGAAGATGGGAAATTGAAACTTGTGACTAAGAGGGAAACAAAGGGAGTTGTATATAATTTGAATGCATTTAATGGAAAGTTGCTTGCTGGTGTCAACTAGAAGATTCAGTTGTATAAATGGATGCCCATTGACGATTCTTCACAAGGGTTGCAGTGTGAATGTGAATATCTTGGTCATACAGTTGCACTCTATGTTCAGACTCGTGGAGATTTTATCATTGTCGGGGATTTGATAAAATCTATTTCTTTGTTGTTATACAGGCCCGAGGAACGAGCTATCGAAGAGAGGGCTCGTGATTTCAATCCAAATTGGATGACCTCTGTTACAATTCTGGATAACGATATATACCTAGGAGCAGAGCATAATTTCAATCTTTTTACAGTGATGAGAAAGAGCAATGCTACAAGTGAAATAGAGGGGGAAAAATTGGAAGTTGTCGGGGAATACCACCTCGGGGATATTGTTAACCGATTTAGGCGTGGATCTCTTGTCATGTGTGTACCAGATTCAAAATCCAACAAGATCCCTACAGTTATATTTGCAACAGTAAATGGGGCTATTGGTGTGATCGCATCTCTACCTGAGGAGCAATACCAATTTCTTGAAAAGTTGCAAATGAATCTTGTGAAGGTGATCAAAGGAGTAGGGGGCTTGAACCACGAGGAATGGCGGTCATTTACCAACAAAATGAGGAATACTAATGCAAGAAGGTTCTTGTATGATGATCTGATTGATTCATTCCTTGATATCAGACGAAATAGGATGGAGGAAATTGGAGCTGCAATGGGTGTTACAGTAGAGGAGCTATGTGATAGGGTGGAAGAGCTGAACAAGTTACATTGATACAAAGATAATTTACGAACATCGAGGCATCTAGTTTTGTCTGGGTATATTGTATAGTGCTCACAGGTGAAAATTTAAAAGTATATATTACATTATAATTTATTGAAACATTAAACAAGGTCGCATAGCTAGCTTTTCTTGTCGCTTAGTTTAATTATTGAACTTTGAAATGTATGAACCAAATACCACATTTGAACAAGGGCTACATTGCTCGTAATAATTGAAAAGGCTTATTATATATGTCTAGCATTCAATTTTTTTAGTGTCTATTATAGTTTAACAATAGTAGTTAAATTTTATTATTTTTTATTATATATAAATATATTTATTAAAAATCTAATTGGTTAAGTTCAACAAACTATATGAGCTAGTATACAAATCTCTTTTATTGGACTTGAATTTGAGAAAAAAATACGAAAATTCACCATATCACAACCTGAAGCCCTAAAAATGCATTGTGTACTATGGTTGCCTGGTCAAAACTACATTTGACATGGGACAAGCCGCCATAAAGATATGAAAGGATATCAAAGACCTAGTTTTTAGGAAAAGGAAAAGTATTAAAAAAGAGCATTTATTGTATGATTTGATTAGGCAAAATCTAAATCTCTCGTCAATTTTATAGAAACACATAACAACAATTTCTGATAAAAGTTTTCGGATTTGCATTACTCAAACCTGGCCATTAATGGAAATGGGGAAAACTAGTGTCACACCCACTTATTATTATTTAATTTGGTTAAATGAGAACCTAATCATTTATTATAAACAATAAGAGTTTTTTAACTAAAAACCGAAAGTGCTACTGTGAGGCGAGGACTTGTCTGAAAATTCTACATTTGTATCAGCGAGGTGGATCGACTTTAATTTTTCATATAAACAAATTTACACATTCATTTTTATTATAAAGAAGAATAACTCGTAATTAAAGAAATATTCAAAAAAAACCTATGCTTAATTTTTAAAGCACAATGTCTCACAAATAATAGTGTTTCAAGAATACGAAATTTACCATTTGGAAGCGAGCCCGCGCCAATCACTCTGAGAGACATATATCTACAATAACATGTACGATTCATGGATGTCATTTCTAAGAGGGGAGCCTCTCCAAAAAAAATATATATATATGCTGCTAAAAGTTAATAGAGAAGACGTTCTGACCACTGAATCAACCTAAGCCGAACATATTTACACCTGGCAATCCCCCATTATATGTTCTTTCAGAAGGGAAAATACATGTATGGTTTATGGCTGTCATTTTCAAAAGGGGAACTCATGCCGAATATGAGAAGCTTAAAAAAAGGCATACACTGATAAAAGTATTTTTTATATCGATAAAATTTAACCGAGAAGGAGATTTGACCAGTAAATCAATCTGAACGGAACATATTTACAGCTGGTACTCTCAGTTTGGAAATAATAAAGGAATATGAATAGTTGACATGTTAATGAATTTCACGAGCTCACATGCTCGGATGACATAAGGATCTGTTCACACTGAATCTCACATCGACTGAAGAAGGGGCAATAAATTAGCCCAGCACTCAAAAGAATTCAGAGTAGTACGCCAGCTTGACGCGCTGCGCGTTGGGGAGGCCATTAGGTCACTGTAGCTCGAGTCAACCGTACGCCGACAAAGTACAATGTAATCATGATTTAATAAGAGGAGGCTTGACACAACCAATCATCGTTTAAAAAAATGAATTTAAAATAATTCAATAAAATAATTTATTTTTAAATATAAAGTTAACATTATACTTGATCAAAGTAGAAAAATTAACTTTCAATGCATTTGTGAATGCGTTATATCCTGCCACGACAAGAATAATAAGTGAACTGAGTTATACTGAGAGGAGCCACAAATAGTTGACACTTCTAAAATTTTCTGTAATGTAAATTCATTTTGATAGAAATGTGACATTTCTATCTATGAGTGTATATCAACCACATTAAATTAGATGGTTGTGTTAGTTGATAATTGATGTATGTGGTCGATTTGTTGACTATGGTTGAAGAAGGTTGACTATTTGTTCATTATGGTTGACAAGGTTGATTGAAGCTAAAAAGGGTTAGGAAAAGTTGACCATGCTCAACCATCAATGTAAGAATGTATTAATGTTGATGCTACATTAATGTTAATGTCAATGTTACATTAGTTGATAATTGTTTACCATTGTTTACCATGGTTGATATTACATTAATCTTAGTGCTAACATTGATATTACATGAATGGTTAAAGTGGGTTGACAATGTTGACCATGGTCGGCCCTAGTTGACCATGATTACTAATAATTATGATGGTTGACCTTAGTCGATCATGAATAAAATTATTACCATGGTTAACCAAAGATTAAGGGGAAGATTATGGTTGATCTTGATTCACCATGGTTGACTAATGGTAGAAATTGTTGATTGTGGATGAAAATGGTTGACTGAGTTTGACCATCATCAACCATAAATATAACAATGTATTTATGATACATTAGTCTAACAATGTAACATTAATGTTATCAATTGTTATGTTATTACATTACTTTTGACCATGGTTGGTGTTAGATTAATGTTACATTAATTTTACAAAACGGGTTTCACTAATGGTTGAAGAGGGTTGATGAGGTTGACCATTGTTGAAGAGGGTTGACCAAGTACATTGTTGTTGACTTTGTTGTTTTTCATTCACTATGGTTAACCATGGATGGATATGTTAAACAATTTTGGAGAATATGATTGACCTACTTAAATATGGTAGACCAAGATAACTATAGTTCACAAGCACTATCATTGGTTTTGATTGTCATATTGCAACATGGATGTTCAATGCATTGTAATGTCACTATTTTGGTTTATCAAAATAGTGACATCAACATTTGTTTGTCACATTATGATGTCAATGTTTTTATCGCCATATTGTAATAAATATATTTCTTTGATGCATGTAATATAATTTTTTTGGTTTCTCAAAATACAATATTAATTTTTGTTCATCAAATTGCAACATCGATTTACATTCAACACATAGTGACAACAACATTTGTTTGTCACTTATAACGTCAATGTCTTTATTGTTACATTGTAGCATATCATTTTATTTGTCACATTGTGATGTCAAATTTTAGTTTTTGTCATTAGTGTTGAAGTATATATATATATATATTACTTTATTTCAACATTGAACTTTATTAATTACTAAATGTTATTTGGGCAATTATTTAACTAAATATTACTATGCTTTACCATGTTTATTGTTGCTAATGCTTTTTTTTATCATAGCTAACCAAGTTTGAAGATGGGAGAACATGACTGATCTACTAGATTATGGTTGACTAAGGTTGACCAAAATGACTACTCAATTTGTGTTTGTTACATTGTGACATTGATTTATATTTGACACAAAATGACATAAATATTATTTGTCATTAAATTAAAATTTCTATTTTCCATTTTATTAATGTATATTCTTTTCTATTTTATCTAGTTTTGAATTGTAATATCAACGTTGGTTTCTCACATAAATAATTAAAAAAACACATTTATATTTATTTCAATTTTCATTCTTTAAACACCAAATTTGTATATCTAAATATTTAACTCTATAACATGACTGAACTTAGATATTGATTATTATATTTAAAAACAAATATCTATATATATATTCATAACATTTTAGACTCTATTAAAATTTAATTATACAAAACTTACTATTATTAAATTTATTATGAACATAAACTTATAAAATTTTATAAATACAACAAAAACACATTTATATTTTATAGTTATTTAATAATTATTTAAAATTTATAAATAAAAAGAACACATTTAAATTGTGTAGTTATTCCATAATTATTTAAAGTTCACAATGAAAATATATGAATTATTTTAATTTTAAGTTATTACATATTTTGTTAATATTATTACTTTGCAATCTAAACAGTCAATCTCAATCATAATATTACATCATTAATTAAATTAATTAATTAAAAAAATTTATACAATTATTTTTAAAAAAAAGTTGTAATATAAAATTGATTTACTATGAAATACATGCATAACAACTTCAATGTAAAGTTATGCAATAATAATCTTAATGCAATATTAAATCATATAAATGCATCCCTGTTTATAAAAACATTTAAATATGGTCTTTTCGCATATTTAAATTCATAATAGAAATATAACATAATCATATATAAAATTAACTCATCAATTTAATATAACTGAAACACATTTCCTCTCATCATAGTTTTTTAATCACCTATTCATTGACTCGGTATGGTTAGCTGAAATTTTAGTAATCATAGTGGAATTCTCGTTTGGAATATGAAGTATACAGCATAACAAGTTTGGTTCTTCTCATGTGATGAGTTTCTTATGGAAAAAGTGAGCATAGTAGATGCATAGAGGCATTTTTGCATATAGAAATATATTACAATTATAAGATGTAAATACAAATGTGTCCTATAATTACCATTATAGCTTTATTTGTATGCATTAAATCCATTATATCCTTCTGGGTGTTGTTGGTTTGTTTCTAAATTTAATGCTATCATCCTTTTTATTGTGATCTTTGTAAAAAAAAGTATGCGAATATCATTGTTTAAAACTTAAGCAAACTAAATTTTTGTATGATTACTTTTATTGGTGTCACCTTCCAAAAATATAGAAGAATAATCCCTTCAGTATTTTCTGAGTTAGAGTTCAAAGGAATATGCTAATTGCTTTTCAATATGTTCTGCACCAAGCATTGACCAAATCCTTCTTTGTCATTATTTTACCTACAACCTTGATAGTTTATAAAACTCCCTTAGCAAATTAATCATATATATGTATGTGTTTGAGATTCGAAATTCAGATGGTGTATAATTCGTTTTTTTCATGTTTTTTACAATCTTGATAGGTAGAAAATTTGCTTAGTTACTTTATTTTTTAATTTGAAATTGGGCTTATTTTTTAGGTTACAAAGTATTTTGATTTTATAATTTATTTATAGATAATATTAAATTTTGTATTAAATGGTAATTGAAAGGAATCCATTTTAATTCTCTTTAATTCTATCTTTAAACTTTTACTATTAACTTTAATTATAAATATAATTTAAATTCACTTGAATCTAATAACTAAATATCAAATTTTTTTATCAATATTTAAAAAAAATTAAAATAATTAATTTTAATATTTTTATTATAATAAACAATTTCCTATCCATAACCAAACCACAATATCAAACCATACCACGATATCAAACCATAAAATGACTATAAATACAAACACAATAATCAAAATCAATTCACTTCCACAAACATAAAAACTAAAAACATTATATTGAAATATATAAAAACCAAAACCAAATTATAAATGCAAACAGAAATCTTAAACTATACAATAACTGCAAATACAAACACAATCAAATACTTAAATCAATAAAAAATTCCAAAATAAAAATAAATATACTTAAAAAATAGGTTTGCGAAAATCAATTCAGTTCCACAAACATAAAAATAAAAAACATTACATTGAAATATGTAAAAGTCAAAACTATAAATACAAACATATTAAACAAATAATTAAATCGATGGAAAACTTGAAGTCAAAATTTAAATAAATGTGCTAAGAAATTCTCACTATGTGAATTCACTAAGGAGAGGTATTCCACCAGGAAAACCAGAGGGCCTTAATGTATTCTATAAAGGGCCAACTCATAGGTCGAGGGTTTTTCATCTCCTAGTGATCCATTGGTTTTGATGGAAACCTCCTGGAGACTGAGGGGAACAATAGCCAAGAAACCTTAGAAGCAAGTAGTTGGATTAGATGGGTGGATTGCTTCATAAGTAATTTAGCTAGAGTTCATTTGGTTATAAAATATAATGAGAAATTTATAATATTAATTAATATTTTTTTTTTTAATGGTTAATATTATTTAATTTATTGTTTTAAATTTTCAATATTAAAATTTATTTTAATTTAGTTGTCAAACTTACAATGGGATAATTATTGTTGGTTTCTATTTGTGAATGTATGTTGACTCTTCAATACTATTTAAGAAAAACTATCTTACGTGTAATTACCTACTAGTAATTTGTAAGGGTATAATTTCACTCTTGCTACATACCTCTATGTCTTAGGTTGTTAACACATTTCCTTATCTTCGAAAAACATGAACTCTTAATCAATTAGGAGCAGTTTTAAGACATATTGTAAACCCCATTTCAACCCTATTTCAACTCTAACAATTACATCATAAACCTTATCAAAACAATTTAATTTAATTAATTATTTCATTTTAAAATTTGAGCTTGAACAATTACATCATAAACCTTCATAGATACTTGTACGTGATATCTATTTCCAATTAGTGATACCATCATTTACTCTAGTAGCATCCTCTAAAATCACCATGTGATATGAATAAGCCAATCGTCATCGACCAAAACAATAAAAAATCCTGATAATAAAATCTAATGTGGTTCTATACAAAATTCAATATATTTTAAAATAAATTAATCTTAAGCCAGTAAAGTACCTACTAAACACACAATTCAACAATGATGAGGAGGATGAAAATTCAACAATGAGGAGGATGAAATGATGAAAATTCAACAATGATGAGGAGGATGAAATGATTAAAAATATTAAGAGCCTCGGTTTCATCTTTTCAATCTTTTGGTGTTTTTTTTCTAATAATTTTTCTAATGAAATTGCAATATTTTGTTATTTAAAATGTTTTTTTAAATGTATAAATGGATTGTAGCATTCAAATTATGCATATTTTATAAATTAAATTTGTGATTCTAATTAATTCTATTAAAATTTGAATAAAATTAACTAAAACATCTACCCATGAAAAAAATCAAATCATAAATAATTTAACATATAAAAATCTTAAATTCAATTTAATAATAATAATAAAAATAATTATTTTATTGTTGAAATAAAATGTTAAAATTAATTCTTTTCCTTTTTAATGTAATTTGATCCTCATATTATTATGAAAATTATCAACAATAATTTTTTTCTCCTCTACAAATTCTATGGTTTCTTCTACATAACTGTCTATGCTTGGCTCTACGAGAGGGGCTTTACCCATTCCTTTAGCTAGATTATTTGAGGAGTTCATCATGCGTGTGGATCTACTAGTATTCCCCATCAACCTCCTTATCTTCTACATCCTTTTCATAGAGTAACTAGAGGAAGTCTGGTTTTTGGTTTCGTAGCAAACTCTCTATCGGTTCATCGTGGCAAGCTACAAATCCAAGGTTTTTCCTACCAAAATTAGTGAAATATCCAAAACATGAGGTTTTAAATCATAGTAATATCATAGATATATCCAATATATGCATGATCACACTTTGATCTACAAATT